>CM028348.1:48219283-48690061 GCA_016618105.1 Dendrobium huoshanense
TTAGTTGTTAACAAGTCTTGATTGATCTCTTAAATCCTCTTGTGTTATTCCAAGTTAGGACTCTGTTGTTTTTAAGAGATTTTTTGTACCCTGAAGAATGTCTGATCTAGGGTTAATGGAATCAGTTTTTCTACCTTCCTCTAATTTGGATTTTGTTAAACCTCTTGATCTCCTAAAAACTTCAAAAATTTAAATTCAAGAAAAGAATTCTCATATGATGCCTTCATAAAAAAAAAAAAAAAAAAAATATAGAAAAATTAAAATCCAAAAATATTCGGTGTTTGTTTTATTTTTATTTTTTTGTGTGTCTTTGACTGTCTTTTCTTTTGTTTTATTTTTGAGGGTCTTGATCATCACCATTCCTTCCTTGATTTCAAGTTCAAGTCACATCGGCCTGGCCGATATTTTTATCGTCCTGGCCGATAGGACAAATTCTTTCCAAAATCCATCTGCTGACCTTTTTCTGTGCTTAATGAAAATCATCGTCCTGGACGATACAGTATCGTCCTGGACGATTTGATCAAAACTCATGATGATAGTCCTGGCCGATAGTTTATTTGTCTGGCCGATGCACTCTATATGCATCGTCCTGGCCGATACACTGGACCGTCCCGGACGATCCACGTGTCAGTACGTTTTTATCTTTAAATTCGGCCCCGGACGATCCATTATTGGACCATCGGCCGGGCCGATCCACTGTTCGTCCTCGACGATACACGTGGCAAGCATTTAAAACGTTTTAACTTCGGCCGGTACGATCAATTATTGTGCATCGTCCTGGACGATACACCTAATCGGCCCGGACGATCTGCTTTTTCAACGGTCGTCCGGATTGACTCCTCGGGCCGATAGCCTGTGTCTAATCGGCCTGGCCGATATCTGATCGGCCCGGACGATTGGACCGCCTTTTTGACCAATCGGCCTGTACGTAATTATTGACACATATCGGCCTGGACGATTCCGCTATCGGCCAGGACGATATGGACGTTTCTTTAAATTCAGGCCGATCCAGCCATGTTTTCTCACACCTCATCCTTTCTCCTTTGATTTTCTGCTTAAAGTTCTCTCATATGGCTGGTGGGAAGCGCGTCCGTCAGACCTCTGGAAGTTCCTCGAGGGCAAGGGTTGACCCTCGGTTCCGTGAAGCAGAAGATGAAGCCGCTTATCATCGCTATAAGGAATGTGGAATTACTGTCTCCAGGATTATCAATCCGACCCACATTTCCTACCCGATAATGGATCTCTTCGCACACACTTCCCTTTGTTTCATTCTGTCCCTTGTTTTTCCGTTCAATTCTGAGTTCCTGTTAGAATTCTTTGCAAACCTCCGCATAAACCCTACCTTCACAGCCCTGTCCTCCTATGTGAATCGACGCCCTGTCGAAATCACATATCAGGACTGTGTTGAACTTTTACAGCTATCCACCACCGGAGATAAGCTGCACCTTATTGCCTCTGATCCTGATTTTGACTGGTCCACGGCAAACCACTTTCTTCGCCAGACCAATGCCCGTTACCATGTTGGAGAGACTAGCTCTTTAGTCAGAGATGCTAGGACAATCCAACATGTCCTTCGCACCTCTGTCATTCCAAAAGCCGGCGACCGTGTCCACATTACCCCTCTACTTTCCCTCACTACCTTCTACATCATGGCACATAGGGAATTTAACACTGCAGATCTATTTTTTTGTTACATTGATCACCTAACAACAATTCGCGATCCAGGCCACAGAAGAAAGCCAAATCTAGCCTTAGGACATATCATAGCCTATGTTCTTGAAACCAAATACCAAATTCAATATCCCAATCCACCAGATTTCCCAACTCTCTTCTACTCAAACAATTCCTTCAGCACCCTGCACAGTACTCGTCTCCACCCGGATGAACCACGGGAGGCTAGAGAGGAGGAGGCTCCCGCTCCAGCTCCCTTTCCTGACCCTGTCCCTCTCCACCAACATTCACCGGTAGATCAGTTGATTACGAGATTTGATCGTTGGGAGACCAGATTTGATGCATATGTTGCTGCCCAAGAGCAGCAACACTCTGAGGACATCGCCCGCTACGAACATCATCGCGCCGAGGACTTAGCTCGTTTTGACAGTTTTCTCACTCACCAGCAGCAGCAGCATGACCAGGACATCGCCTGGTTCAATGCTCAGTTTACTACCCTTGCCAGCTACTTTCAGCAGCCACCTCCACCTCCTTCATCTGATGATCAGGATCCCTCGTTCTTTTAGTTTGTGCTTTGAGTTATTGTTTCTTGTCGTTTTGTAGTAGTCTTTCGTGATGTTTGTTGTTCTTTTTTTACTGTTTCTGGACTCTCTTTTTGTGATGACAAAAAGGGGGAGTAGGATAGGATGTGGTAAGAAAAAGTTGATGTTGTAACCTTGTTTTTTCTAATGAATTTTTTTTTATTTTTTTTTTCCTACTTGTGTTTTGTCATCATCAAAAAGGGGGAGATTGTTGCAAATCTATTTTTCATGTCTTAGATTTTGATGATTGACAAACACTGCTTTTCTTGGACAGCTTGTTGCTTCTAACTTTTCAGGAATCGACGATCGGACAATCAAAAAGGAGCCAAGTTCAGGAATGCGTAGGTTTAGGGTTGAGTCAGTCTGTACTTTATTTTTTACCTTTTGAGTCCTCTTGTATAAGTCAAAAAGACTGATACTTTGTAACCCTTCACACACACACTTGAGAGAATTAGAAATTCTGTTTTTACTCATATCGGCCAGGACGATATCTTTGATCGGCCTGGACGATCAGCTTAAAACAGAAAGTCTAATTAAGGATTCTTGATTAAGGCAGCCAACGTTAACCGATCGTCCTGGACGATACGTGTATCGGCCAGGACGATAAGCTCAAAACAGAAAGAAGTAGCCGCCATAGACAAGTATGGTATAGCATATCTTTAAATTATCGGCCAGGACGATCCTCGGATCGGCCTGGACGATATTAACAAATTATACCATAATTGTTCAGGAAATTAAGGAAGTAATTAAGGATGATTGATACGATCATATCGTCTTGGACGATCGCAGGATCGGCCAGGCCGATCTAGTCAAAAAACCTTAAGTTACTTCAGGACGATCAATATCGGCCAGCCCATATTCAGGGCTATTGTCAGGACGATTTTCGTCTGATTTGAACTGATCGGCCAGGACGATCGTGAGATCGGCCTGGACGATCAAGCTAATTTTCAATCGTCCAATCTTGCATCCAGGGCTATGCTCTGGCCGATCTGCATTGATTTGTACTGATCGGCCAGGCCGATGTCCAGATCGGCCTAGACGATAAAGTCGGCAACTTGCAATTAATGAGCTCTTTTGAAGCTCTTCTATTTAAAGAGCTCTTGTTCAACGTTTTTCAAGACCTTTGGCTGCTGCCTTGACCTAAGAAGACCTTGAGGAGAGAAAGAGAGAGAGAAGAGAGAGAGAGGATCTTGTGAGGGGGAGCTTGTGAGGTGTTTCACAAGGGTTGCTTCAAGGATCTCTCTGCGTCGTCTTCGTCTAGAGTTTCTCGTCCGTGGAAGGGTCGGTAGAGGTAAGGAGTTGTGCTTTTGGTTCTGGTTCTCTGCCAGCTTCAGGAGGAAGCAAAAGGAGATATGTTCTCTGCCTTGCCGGGGTGGCAAAAAGGAGGCTCTTGTGAGGGTTTCTCCACCTAGCAGTGGGGGCTAAAGGAGAGTCACTTTTTGTGTAGTGCAATACTTGGAGGGTGCCTCCAAGGAGTGGACGTAGGTCGAGTCGACCGAACCACTATAAATCTCTGTGTTTCTTTTCTTGCTTCCGCACGTTTAATTCCGCATTATTTTCATGGTGTGATTTGGTTTATGTGACTTTATTTCTTTGTTTAAAAACGAAGTTTTTAAAATACCAATTCACCCCCCCCCCTCTTGGTTAGTTTGGGACTAAGTTCATAGGGCTTAACATCCCGATCGAACTTTCAAATGAGTTTTCTAAGTTTTAAGAGTTTAGAAAAGAGATAATAGTTTGTATTTAGTAGGCTCATTTTATGCCTCTTGTGTCTTTGTTTTGGCTCTTTGAGCATCTTGATTTTTGATACACATTTGTGTATATATATTTCATTTCAAATTTTCTTCTTTTCCACTTTCCTTCTTAATTTTTTTTTTCAAGCTAAGTTCTCTTTAACAAAACCCTTAAAAATAACCTTAGTTGTGAGTATATCCTCCAAATATTAGAGAATAGGAGCTCTCTCTCTAACATAGGAAATAACAAGTTACAAAACAAAATCATAATCATGTGATAAATGCAAGGACAAGATTTCATTTAACTTGAAAGATATATAAGAACTTTGGATATTACGCACAAGATAGATTATTGTAGCAAGATAAAAAAAATCTTAGTTTCAAAAACCAGTTGTTAATATGAGATAGACTTTTGTCTAGAAAAGAAAATTATGTTACTAAAAGAGGTTAGAGGGAGGGAAACCATCAACGGTGTTTCTTCCTTTGACCGATTTAGATATGATAATCAATGGCTTTAAATTTCTAAAATCTAAAAGCTTTTAAAAAAAACTAATCATATAGAAAACCAAACATAAAAGAAAAGCGAAAACAAAATAGTCTAAAACACCAAAAATCTAGCACACAACAAAAATAACATAAAAATAATTAAAAAACATTTCAAGAAATTACAAAGCAGCAAGTTCAAGCAATTATGAGCTGCGAGCCTCCATATGTCCAATTATTCTATGCTCTCACGAGGTCTTTAGTGAGAGCACCCCTGCAAAACTCAACAACAGTCAGATTTAGGAACCCAAACTGGTTTGGGTCCATTCTCAGGAAAAGTAGAATACAATGCAGGTGTGGTATGCTGTGAATCATGTACCTTAGGTTTCCATACCCAATGTGTACTACGGTGAATGGTGCAAGTGTGTGAGATGTGTCCTAGCATGCCACAAGAAAAACATCTAACTCCAGGAAAAGGATTTCTTAAATGGTTTGAGTTATAATGCCTCTTCCTAGGTCTTGGCTTTTGATCAAGAGTAGGCATCATCCAAGTTTTCTTAAGTGTAGACAATTCATTTTTAATCCTCAAGTTTGTATTTTTTAGAACATCATTCTCAACCCTCAAGCTTTTCTCTTTTTCTTTAGATTTCTTGAAATCAGATTGAAGAGATGCGTGTGAAACTTTTAATACTTCATTCTCATCAATTAATTCCGAGTGCTTTTTGTTCAAATCATCAAATTCATCAAGAAGAACCATGTGATTAGAATCAATCGTTGAATGATCTTTAAGAATAACTTCATACTCTTTTTGTAAATTCACAAGTTCCAATTTTAAGTTAGCATGAGTCTTCTTAAGTTTTTTGTATGATACATGGATTTTCTCACAAATCTCAAACAATTCATCATATGTTGGTTTACATACCTCTTCCTCCTCACTTTGCTCAAGATGATCTTCCCCCATTAAGCACAGGTTTCTTGTCTCTTCCACTGGTTCAGTCTCAGAGGAATCAGTACCAGATTCTGCCCAGAATTCCTTTTGGGCTCTCTTCTTATCCTTCCTAAACTTAGGTTTCTCCTCGCCCTTTTCCTTTTCCTTTCCCGAGTGATCTTGAAATGTAGGACAATCGGCTTTCACATGTCCAGGTTTCCTGCAATCTTAACAAACGACATCAGAAGATCCTTTAGAATATTTATGATCCTTACCTTTTCTCCAATGATATTTTTGCTTCTTTCTTAGAAAGCTTTTGAATTGCCTTGTGATGAAGGCAACTTCATCGCTCTTAGACCCGGAAGAATCAGAGTCAGATTTGTGCGCCTTCAGTGCAACTGTTTTCTCCTTCTTCATCTCACCTGCATCAAGATTTCTTTGATTCACCCCTTGTTCGTAAGCAATGAGTTAGCCAAGTAAGTTATCAATAGAATAAGTGTTCAAATCATTAGATTCAGTGATTACAGTGATTTTAGCATCATATGACGAAGGCAAGCATCTCAAAATCTTGTTTACTTTTTCATAGTTAGAAAGTTCTCTTCCTAATGCATGCAGTGAAGTGACTATCTGTGTAAACCTAGTATACATGTCAGAAACAGATTCATATGGTTTCATACGAAAAAGTTCATAGTCATGCAAGAGAATATTCAAACGAGATTGTTTCACTTCATTGGTTCCTTCATAAGTGATACATAACCTATCCCAAATCTCTTTACCAGTTGAACAAGTAGAAACACGCATGTAATCCTCAGATTTTAAAGCACAGAAAAAATAGTTTAAATATTTTGCATATAATTGGGCTAAATCGCTTTCATCGAAAGTCCATTCAATAAAAGCAATTTCAGTTTTAACACCATTAACTTCATGAGAAGGTGAAGAATAACCTTCTTTGATAAGCATCCACATGTGATATTCAGTAGATTGTAAAAACATTCACATGCGGGTTTTCCAGAAATCAAAAGGTAGGTTATCGAACAGGGGAGGTCGGGTAATAGAATACCCTTCCGTAGTGTTACGATTCCCAAAGTTAGCCATGAATCAAAATTCAAAAAGTTTTCAAACTAATTTTTATGAATCCCTGCTCTTATACCACTTGAAAGTTCGTTAGGGATGTTAAGCCCTATAGAACTGGCCCAAGCTAACCAAGAGAGGGGTGAATTGATATTTTAAAATTTTTTCACAAAGATGTAAAAATCACATAAACCAAAATCACACAACAAAATTAAGTGCGGAAATTAAAATGCGGAAGCAAGAAATAAGAACACAAAAATTTATAGTGGTTCGGTCAACTCGACCTACGTCCACTCCTCGGAGGTGCCCTTCGAGTATTGCACGACACTCGTGACTCACCTTTAGCCCCCACAGCTAGGCGGAGAAGCCTTTACAAAGAACCTCTCTTTGCCACCCCGGCAAGGCAGAGAATCTATCTCCTTTTGCTTCCTCCTGAAGCTGGCAGAGAACAACAATACGATGCTGAATCCTTACCTTTACCGACCCTTCCATGGATGAGAAACTCTAGATGAAGAAGAAGCAGAGCGATCCTTGAAACAACCCTTGTGAATCCCCTCACAAGCTCCCCCTTACAAGATCCTCTCTCTCTCTCTCTCTCTCTCTCTCTCTCTCTCTCTCTCTCTCTCTCTCTCTGTCTCCTCAAGGTCTTCTCAGGTCAAGGCAGAAGCAAAAGATTAATAAAAAATGTTGAACAAGAGCTCTTAAATAGAAGAGCTTCGAAGGAGCTCATTAATTGTAAGTTGCCGACAATATCGTCCAGGCCGATATGGACATCGTCCTGGCCGATCAGTACAAATCTCAGAAGATCGGCCAGCGCATCGCCCTGAATGCAAACTGGAAAATTTCAAAATTGGCTTGATCGTTTAGGATGATCTCACGATCATCAAGGCTGATCAGTTCAAATTAGAGGAAAAATCATCTAGAGCATCGCCCTGAATTCATGCTGGCTGATATTTATCATCCAAAAGTAACTAAGGTTTTTGAATATATCGTCCTAGCCGATCCTGCGATCGTCTAGGCCGATATGATCGTATCAATCATCCTTAATTACTTTCTTGATTTTTCTGATTAATTAAGACATAATTATGAATATCGTCCATACTTATCCAAGATCGTCCTAGCTGATTACCAAAAATACAGAATACCTTAATTATTTATGGCGGAAATTTCTTTCTGTTTTGAGCTTATCGTCCTGGCCGATACAAGTATCGCCTAGGATGATCTGTTAATAACGACTGCCTTAATTAAGAATCATGAATAGAATCTCTGTTTTAGGCTTGATCGTCCATGCCGATACTAATATCGTCCTGGCCGATGTGAGTAAAAATAGAAATTCTAAGTCTCTCAAGTGTGTGTGTAGGGTTACTTAGCATCAGTCTTTTTGAACATTACAAATAGACTCAAGAAGAGAAAAAGGAAAGTACAGAATGACTCAACCCTAACCAATGCAAACTTGAACTGGTTTCGTTTGTTCGTCCGATCTTTGATTCCTGAAAAGTTAGAAATAACAGACAGTCTAGGAGAATCAATAGTGTTTGTCAATCATCAAAACATAAGTCTTGAAAATAGATTTGCAACAATTCAAAATTTCAAGTGAAGGGAGGATGGACCCAAATTGTTACAAATTTCTAAGTTTTCTATACAAGTCCTTAAGGGTGTCACTAAGTTATATAGGGTAAATTCAATATTACTCACCCTTGTACACCACATATGCAAGTACACAAATATAACACTCATGTCCTTAAATCTAGGAGTCTCTAAACTAAGTGGTGTGTGTAATCCTACACATGCAAGAACTAAAAGAGATAAAACATATAATTAAATTAAATGCTAAGCTAGTGAACAAAACACATTTGTTCACTAACTATCCACTATTGTTTCTATCCAAGTATCTCAAACCATGTTTAAGATTCCATAGGACCTCTCAATGTTGAAGTTTGTGTATACGCAATTTCAAAAGTAGATTTCAAAATATTTGATTAGATTTCTAAAACCCATATGTAAGGGTATAAATTTTAAAATAGTATGATTTAAAAATATTATTAAAGACTAAAGGTTTAGCTTGAGAGGCCCTTCAATTGAAAAGAATTTTTTTTAATGGTTTAAAGATAATAAGTAATCTGAAAAAAATATATTTTAATTAAATATCAAAGATTAAAAAAAAAGAAATCCAAATATTTAAAATAGATTTATATTTAGGTTTCAAATTTAATTTCAAAGTAAAGCACTTGAAATTTTGGATATTTTTATATATTATTTAAAATTTTTTAATTAATTTGAAATTAGTTTAAATTTTTAGGGCTTAAGGTAATTGAATATATTTAAATAATTTAGAATAACTTAATAATTAAAGTGGTCCTTAAATTAAATTTAATTAAATCTTAACTATTTTCTTAAATCTTTCAATAGTTTAAAGATAATTTCATTGAATTTTTAAAAATTATTTAGAGTTAAATCTAGTTAATATCCAAATATTCAATTAAAAGAAATTTATAATATATCTTAAGTAAGATAAATTTTAAAAATCAAAATAATTTTAAGATAAGTACTCTTTAATTAAAAAAAATTTCTGAATTTGGTGTTATTATCATTATTATTATTATTTTAATTACTTAAATATTAATTAACTATTTAAATAATTAAATAACCTAAACTAAATAATTTATATTAAATTACAAAAATATAATTTTAAAATAAGAAATTAATTTAAATATACATTTGAAAATATCTAATTAATTTTAAAATAAAACTAGATATTTCATAATATATTTTAATTAATTTAGTTAATATTTTAATTTTAAGTAACTTAAGTTTAATATCAATAATATTTTAAAAAATATATATATATCTAATATTTTAAATTAATTATAATTTTAAATTAAAATATTAATATTCTTCAAAATATTAAAACATATTTTATTAAATTTAATTTAGTATTTGATTTTTTATACTATAAATAATCTTAAAAACAATTTTAAAATTAATTTAAATAAAAAGAAAAGGAGCTAACGGCGTCGGCTCTAACAGAGGACACGCGGATTCGTATGGAGCATCAGATCCATTCTACGGTAACGGAGGGCGACATGGCACGTTCTTGACCGCGTGCTCAAAACTGCATTAACCACCGAGCATTGATGGCCAATGATTGTGTTGCAGCAATGATTGGCAATCATTATCCGACACGATGCAACGATGATGTGACTCACTTATCTGAGTCAGTAGTGTCCTGCAGCCGTAGGATCTTCCACGGTTTGATCCAATGGTAGGGATTGGATCCCACGATTTGATCTCGATCGAGCGAGATCAGAAGACAAAAATCCATCTCTACTATTTAGAACGGAGGACCCAGATCAATCTGGATGGAGATCTCAACACATCGTGAGATACACGAGTGAATCTGAGCACCGTGTGATGAAATCTTGACCATTAATCATGGGATCAACGGTTGACATTTTGTACACCCAGACTATGATACATAAAATGCCCTAGAATCCTATTTTCACCTCGTTCTCTCAACCCGATGAACCAAAATGCATGAAATTTTAAACTTAGCTCAAATACATGAATAGAAATAGTAGGGGTACATTTATGTGGCCTAAAACATACTTAGTATAAAGTTAAATAGAACTAACTATTGTGACTGAGATCTAAGATTTTCAAGAGATTATACTATTGTATTTTCAATGTCTTTATACGGTTGAGCTTGTTGACTGTCCTCGTATAAATCTCTAGAAGAAATCCACACCCAAAAATGCCTGGATCGACTGCTATAAGGCTGGGACGGACTAGGTGGTTGGTTAGCCACAAAACTCAATGATGCCAATGACGTGCAACCACTTTAGTTTTGTAGTGGGAAGGTGGAGGAGAGCTTGGAGAGTTATACTGAAAACAAATCTCATTCTGGGAGGCTGGAGGAAGTGAGAGAGTATGAGAGTTTGAATGATGCTCAAAAATGAACTTTTGCCCTATTTAAATCCTCTGGATCAAATTGGATGGCCCTGATGATTTAGAGGCCTTGATTTGATGCCCAACACGTATCTTAGGCCGTTGGAAGGCTGCCCCAAAGGCTGGAGTTACCTTGCTCTCATTGGGTGGACTTAGGGTGAGTTGGGGGGGGGGGGCATTGCCATTTAAGGCTAAACCAAGGGATGAGCTGGGTTGGAAGAGCTCTAAGTGAGCTTTAGGATGTAAATAGGTCGACCTAGAGCAACCTAAATCAAGGGAAAGTGGCTTAGGGGTGATCATGACTTTTAGGAAGGATTTCAGGCTTTCGGTTGACTGTGTTGATCAGTCAAATGGTCAAGGGAAGCTGAGGTGGCATGGGAGGGGTGAGAGCAGTAGGTTGGGTGAACCCCAAACCTAAAGTCAAAGTGTTGAGGTCAAAGGAAGGGTTTGACCACCTCAAAGGGGGTTTAAAGGCCTTGTTCATTGGGTTTGACCAGTCAAAAAGGTCAAAGTTGGTGATGTGGCACTTTGGGGATTGCAAGGAGCTATTTTGCAAAGCTTATTCAAGGGTCAAGGGTCAAAGTCAAGGCTAGAGTGAGTGGGAGCAAATGCCATAAAGGTTTGACCAAGAATGGGTTGTTGACTTCATCAACTCAAGTTGGGTTGAGTTGACCAGATGCTAAGTCATACATGGGTTGTGGTTGGGGGTTGATTTAAAAGGTGATATAGGTTGGAGAGTTCAAATGGGTTAGGTTGACCCATTTCAACACCATAAGGGTTAATGGGTCAACCTAGGTTGACTTGGTCATCCAAGTTGGCTCAAGACCTAACTTTGGGTCAAATGAGTTTGTTTGGAGATTTGGAGTCTAATGGGTATGATCTCAATGTTTGGGAAGGTCATTTGGGTCAATGACCCATTTTGGGCTCTTAATGGGTCATTAGGTCAACCTAGGTTGACTTGGTCAACCAATTTGACCAAGGGGAAATGATTATGATCAACAAATTTGAAATGATAATTTGAATGCGTTGGAAGAGATTTTAAGGCAAGGTGAGGTCATTTTGGTCAAAATGACCATTTTGACCCTAAAGGGACCATTAGGTCAAACTAGGTTGATCTGGTCAACCAAGTTGACCGAAGGTTTAAAATTGGGTCCAATAGGTCCCAAATAGTATTTAAAATGTTTGGAGGAGGTTCCAAGAGTTGATGAGATCAAGCCAAATTAGATTTTGGTTTAAAATTCTAAAAATCCGCTTAAAGGGCATTTTGGTCATTTTGGTCTCAAGTCCATTCTAGGTATAGGTGGGTCTAGAAAGATGTAGATTAATGGTTAACAAATCAATATCAAATTCTTGAAAAGGATCAAAAGGTTTGGAGGGGACTCCAAGGTAAAATTCCACTAGGTGACAGGTCTAGTGGCATCGGTGGTAAATATTTTAATGTTTTATAACCTTTAGAACTTGATTTAGTTTATAGGGTTGGAGACATCATATTTGAAAGTTCGTTAGGGATGTTAAGCCCTATAGAACTGGCCTGAGGCTAACCAAGAGGGGGGTGAATTGGTATTTAAATTTTTTTTTAAGCAAAGCACAAATATCACAAACCAAATCACCACAAAAACAAGTGCGGAAGAAAATAAATACGGAAGAAGTAAAACAAGAACACAAGGGTTTATAGTGGTTCGGTCAACTCGACCTACATCCACTCCTCGAAGGCGCCCTCCGAGTATTGCACTACAATCGTGACTCTCCTTTAGCCCCCACAACTAGGCGCTGAAGCCCTTACACACACCTCCTTTCTGCCACCCCCGACAAGGCAGAGAACCTCCCTCCTTTTGCTTCCTCCTGAAACAGGCAGAGAACCTCAATCGATCGCTGATACTTACCTCTCCCAACCTCTCCAAGGATAAGAGACTCTAGGAAGAAGAAGTGGAACAATACTTGGAGAAACCCTTGTGAATCCCCTCACAAGCTCTCCCTCACAAGATCCTCTCTCTCTCTCTCTCCCTCTCCCCTTTAGGTTTTCTCAGGTCAAGATAGCAACCAAGGATGTTCAAAAATGTTGAACAAGAGCTCTTAAATAGAAGAGCTTCAAAGGGGTTCATTAATTGCAAGTTGCCGACTTTATCGTCTAAGACGATATGGAAATCGTTCTGGACGATCAGTACAATTCTCATAAGATCAGCCAGAGCATCGCCCTAAATGCAAACTGGATAATTAAAAATTTTCTTGATTGTCTCGGCCGATCTCGCGATCGTCCCGACCGATCAGTTCAAATCAGAGGAAAATCGTCCAGAGCATCGCTCTTAATTTGAGATGTTTGATCCAAATCAGCCAGAGCATCGCCCTGAATTTGTGCTAGCCAATATTTATCGTCCAGAAGCAACTAAGGGTTTTTAAATAGATCATCCTAGCCGATCTTGCGATCGTCCAAAATAATGTGATCGTATCAATCATCTTTAATTACTCCCATGATTTCCGGATCAATTTAGGCATAATTATACAATATCGTCCAGGCCGATCAAAGAATCATCCTTGCCGATTTCCAAAAATACAAAATACTTAAATTGATCATGGAGAAAATTTCTTTCTGTATTGAGCATATCGTCCTGGTCGATATAGGAATCATCCAGACCGATCAGTTAATTACGGCTGCCTTAACTAAGTAATCCTGATTAGATCTTTTGTTTTGAACTCGATTGTCCAGGACGATATAAATATCGTCCGGGCCGATGTGAGTAAAAACATAAGTTCTAAATCTCTCAACTGTGTGTGTAGGGTTACTTAACATCAGTCACTTCAAGCAATTACAATTGACTCAAGAAAGAAAAAAGAAAATTACAGACTGACTCAACCCTAATCTACCCAGTCTTGAGCAGATTCTGATTTACGTCCGATCTTTGATTCCTGAAATGTCAGTAGTAACAGTCAGTTGAAGAAAAGCAAGAGTGTTTGCCATTAATCAAAACATAGTGCATGAAATTGAATTTGCAACAATCTCCCCTTTTTGATGATGGCAAAACACTATGATAATTATTATAAAAATAGCAGTGTAAAATATGAAATCGAAAGTGTAAGCAAACATCCTAAACTAAAGTGTAAAATATGGAATCGAAAGTGTAAGCAAACATCCTAAACTACTCCCCCTTTTGATATCTCAAAAAGGAGGAGGGAACGAAGAAAGAAAATTAAAAGACCTTACTTTTTTTTTAACCAAGGCATGAACATGATGTACTACTCCATGTGATTGAATTGTAAAAAATTTTTGAGCTAACAAATCAACATAAAAAATGCATAAAATGGTATAATATCCAATCATGATTACCCTTATCTCGGACTTTCCTTTAGGGTAGAATTGTCTTTTAAAATCAATGTCCTAACTCAAAGAAAACCAATTGGATATGAGATAAGGATCCCTTCATCACTTGGTTTAAGAAAAAATATCTCATAGAATAATGAACCAAAGTAAATTTGTCACAATCGCAAAATAATCGAAATCAAGCCTTTGATACATGAAAACTTCTAAGTTTTTAAAAGATTTGAAAAGAGAGAAGAGCTTGCTTTTTAGTGGGCTCATTTTATGCCTCTTGTCGATTGATTGGTGCTTTGCGCATCTTTTACTTTTTGATATATATATTCTCAATTTTGTGTCATTGCGCATCTTTTGTTGGCATCATGGCAAATTTTTTTTGTTATTTTTGCAAGCTCCATTCTCTTTTACAACTCTTAAAAAAGATTCTTAGTTGTGAGTATATCTTCTAGATATTAGAGAATAGGGACTCTCTCTCTAACATAGAGAAGAACTATCCACAAAATAGAATCAATTACCAATGACAAGAGTAGCGAGGCATCTTGATGTGACAAAAAGACTTTAATCATTATAAATACAAGATAGATTTTCTTAAGCAAGTTTTAGAAAAGATCTTAATTTCATACACAATTTATTAATTTGAAATAGATTTTTGATTAGAAAAGAAAACTATACCACCAAAATAGGTTAGAGAAAGAGACATGATCAAAGAAATATTTTTACCATCTAATAGATAAAGAGATGTAAAACATTGACTAAAAATTTTCAAAAGCAAGGACAAGGCATACGATATCATTTCAGCGATGATTTAAAAAAATATAAAAGAAAGTAAAACAAATCAAACAAAAACTAAGAGTAAAACAAAAAGAAGAAAAGAAAGCAAAGAGCAAAAAGAAAAGCAAATAAAAGATCAAGTTCATGCATTTATGTCAATCACACCCAATCTGGTCCTTAAAGAGCTGAAAGTGTCGAAGGCCAGTGGTTTAGTAAAGATGTCAGCCAGTTGATTTTCAGTTGTCACATGGTGTAACTCAATGTCTTCTTTAGTCACATGGTCTCTAATGAAGTGATGCCTAATGTCAATGTGCTAAGTCCTTGAATGTTGGATAGGATTCTTAGATATGCATATGGCACTAGTGTTGTCAGAAAAAATTGAGATGGTGCCTACAGGTAATCCTAAATCCAATACTTGTTATTTCAATCAAAGGACTTGGGCCACACAACTTCCAAGAGCAATGTACTCAGCTTCAGTAGTGGAGAGTGCAATAGAATTTTGCTTCCTACTAGACCATGAGACCAAAGATTGTCCTATGAATTGACAAGTTCCTGAAGTGCTTTTTCTATCCACCTTGCATCCTACAAAATCAGAGTCTGAAAAGCCAATAATCTCAAAAGAAGTGCTGTGTCTAAGATACCAAATCCCTAAGCTTTGGGTCCCCAAAAGGTATCTAAAAATTCTCTTAACTGCAGTCAGGTGGGATTCTTTAGGGTCAGCTTGAAATCTAGCACAAAGGCAAACACTAATCATTATATCAGGTCGACTCGCAGTAAGGTAAAGTAAAGATCCAATCATGCCTCTGTACTTCTTTTGATCAACAGACTTACCACTTGGGTCCTTATCCAATGGAACACTAGAAGTCATGGGAGTATTAATTGGCTTAGATTTATCCATCTCATACTTCTTCAAAATATCATTTATGTATTTTGTTTGATTAAGAAGGGTTCCATCATCCAATTGTTTTATACTAAACCCCAAAACGTAGGACAACTCTCCCATCAAAATCATCTCAAATTCTATACTCATTGTTTTAGAGAACTCATAACAAACTTTCTTATTAGAAGATCCAAAAAGTATGTCATCTACATAAATTTGAACAATGAGTAAATCATCTCCAACTTTTCTAAGAAAAAAGGTGGTGTCTACGCTCCCCTTAACAAACTCTCTTTCTAGTAAGAATGTACTAAGCCTCTCATACCAAGATCTTCGTGCCTACTTTAAGCTATACAAAGCCTTTTTTAATTTAAAAACATGATTTGAAAATTGGGAACTCTCAAAACCTGGGGGTTGTTCTACAAACACATCCTCTTTTATTTCCCCATTTAAAAAGGCACTCTTAACATCCATTTGAAAAAGCTTAAATCCTTTATAACAAGCAAAGGCTAATAGCATTCTAATGGCTTCCAATCTAGCTACAGGGGCAAAAGTTTTCTCAAAGTCTATCCCTTCTATTTGGTTATACCCCTTGCCACTAATCTTGCTTTATTCCTAACAACCACTCCATAATTATTTACCTTGTTCTTAAAGACCCACTTTGTTCCAACTACACTTTGTCCCTTTGGTCTTTCTACAAGCTCCCAAACATTATTCCTAAAAAATTGATTCAACTCCTCTTGCATATCTAAATCCAAAACTTATCAGTAAGGGCATGGTTTATGTTGGTGGATTCAGTCATTGAGATAAATGCAGAATGGTTCACCTCCTTCCTAAGTCCATATCTAGTCCTAACTTCATTAGAAGGGTCTCCTAAGATCAAATCCTTTGGGTGACTTGTAGTGTATCTCCAATCTCTAGGCAAGGTGTGAGAAGGTCTAACCCTTTCCTCCAAATCCATATTTTCTACTCCTTCGGTGATATCTCCTACTCCTTCAATGTTTTGGTGACCTACTCCCTTCTCCAAATTTTCTACTTTAGTAGTAACCTCTCCAACATCACCATCCTCAACTCTAGGCTTTTTAGGATCAGACTCATCAAATACTATATGTGTAGTCTCTTCCACCATGAAAATCCTCTTGTTAAACACCCTAAAAAACTTCCCAACACTAGAATATCCCAAGAACACTCATTCATCAGATTTAGGATCAAATTTTCCCAAGTGAGACTTCCCATTATTGTGAATGAAAACCATACAACCAAAGACAAGAAGGTGGGAAAGATTGGGTGTCCTACCCTTAAGGATATCATAAGGTGTCTTATCTAATTTGGCTCTAACATTCACCTTATTCAACATATAACAAGCTGTGTTAACCGCTTCAGCCCAAAAGTATTTTGGAAGTGAATACTCAGCAAGCATGGCTCTAGCGGCTTCCACTAAGGTCCGGTTCTTCCTTTCAGCTACCCCGTTCTGCTGAGGGGTCCTAGGAGCTGAGAAGTTGTGGCTAATCCCCTTGTCCTCACAAAAATCTCCAAATCTTTCATTTTCAAACTCTCCCCCATGGTCACTATGAATGGTCAAGATCTCACAATCTAATTTTTTCTGAATCCAAGTAGAAAATGTTCTAAACTCCTCAAAAGACTCATGTTTATGTGAAAGAAATCTAGTCCAAATGAACCTTATGTAGTCATCAACAATCACCAAACCATAGACTTTCCCTCCAAAGCTGGCAGTGCTAATGGGTCCAAAAAAATCCATGTGAAGGACTTGTAAAGGTCTAGAGGTGCTAATGTCCTTAATGGGGTGAAAGGTGGAGTGGACTTGCTTTCCTAGTTGGCAGGTATCACAAAGGTGGTCTTTTGAAAACTTGAGTTTGGGGACACTTCTAACTAGGTCTTTTTGGGTCACTTTCCTAAGGGTTTTTGTACTTGCGTGACATAGTCTCCGGTGCCATAACCATGAATCATCAACAACAATTTTTAAGAAAAATGATGCAGCACATTCAATGTTATTTAAATCAAGCATGTACACATTGTTGATCCTTTTTCCCTGCAAAATAGTACTGTTACTTAAACTTACAATGCATGAATTTGCAAAGATTTGCACGATAAAGCCTTTGTCACAGAGTTGACTGATGCTGAGCAGGTTGTTCTTTAATCCATCTACAAACAAAATATTTTCAATCATAAGGTTCTTGGAATTACCAATTATACTTGCGCCTACCACCTTCCTGGTGGTGTTGTCTCCAAGAGTAACCTTGCCTCCAGTCCTGAACTCTAGCAAAACAAATTAATTGGCATCACCAGTCTGATGTCGAGAGCATCCGCTGTCCAAGTACCACATACTCTCACGAGGCCTTTTATGAGAGCCCACCTATAAAATTATCAAATGTCAGATATAGGAACCCAAATAGCTTTGGGTTCCTTCTTATGAAAAGTAGAATGTAATGCATGTGTGGTATGCTATAAATCATGCACCTTTGGTCTCCACACCCAACGTGTACTATGGTGAACAGTGCAAGTGTGTGAGATGTGTCCTAGCATGTCACATGAAAAACATCTAACACCTAGAAAAGGATTTTTTAAATGGTTTGAGTTATAATGCCTCTTCTTAGGTTTTGGCTTTTGATCAAGTGTTGGTGTCATCCTAGTTTTCTTAAATGTAACCAATTCATTTTGAATCCTCAAGTTAGTACTTTTTAAGCCATCATTATCAATCCTCAAATTTTTCTCCATCTCTTTAGAATTCTTAAAATCAGATTCAAGTGAGGTGTGTTTGACTTTTATTGACTCATGCTTTTCAATTAATTCACAATGCTTTTTGTTTAACTCATCAAGTAGACTCATGTGATTTGAATCAATTGTAGAATGATTTTTGAGAATAACTTCATGCTCTTTTTATAGATTCAAAAATTTCAATTTCAAGCTAGCATGTTTTTTCTTAAGTTTCTTATATGATGTATGAATTTTTTTAGAAACTTCAAGAAGTTGATCGTAGGAAAGTTCACATACCATTTCTTGATCAAGATTATCGTTTGACATTAAATATAAGTTTGTTGTCTCATCTTCTGAGTCTATCTCGATTGAATCTGATGTAGAATACACCCAAAACGCCTTTTGAAGTCTCTTTTTGTCTTTTCTAAACTTGGATTTCTCCTCACTCTTTTTCTTGCTTGTGTGCGTCTTAAATGTAGGGCAATCTGCTTTCATGTGCCCAGGCTTCCTGCATTCATAACAAACCACATCAGGCGATCCTTTAGAATATCTGTTATCATTATCTTTTCTCTAATTTTGATGATGCTTTTGCTTCTTCCTTAGAAAGCTTTTGAATTGCCTTGTGATAAAGGCAATGTCATCGCTCTCAGACCCAGAAGAATCAGAGTCAGATTTGTGCGCTTTCGGTGCCACTATTTTTTCTTTCTTTTTCTCACCTACATCAAGATTTTTTTGATTCACCCCTTGCTAGTAAGCAATGAATGAGCCAAGTAAGTTATCAATCGAATAGGTGTTTAAATCCTTAGATTTAGTTATAGCAGTGATTTTTGCATCAAAAGAGGAGGACAAACATCTCAAAATCATGTTCACTTTTTCGTAGTTTGAAAGTTTTCTTCCTAAGGTATGCAAAGAAGTAACAATCTGAGTAAATCTCGTATGTATTTCAGAAATTGATTTATGAGGTTTCATACGAAAAAGTTTGTAGTCAAGTAAGAGAATATTCAAATAGGATTGTTTAACTTCATTAGTGCCTTCATAAGTGATACATAATTTTTCCCAAATTTTTTTACCAGTTTTTTAGGTGGAAACACGCATGTAGTCTTCTGATTTTAAAGAACAAAAAAAGCAATTAAGATATTCTGCATTTAATTGAGCCAAATCTCTATCATCTAAAGTCCATTCAATAAAAGGAAGTGAAACAATAATACCGTTAAGTTTACCAGTTGGAGGTGTGTAACCATCCTTAACAAGCATCCGCATGCGATAATCAGTAGATTGTAAAAACGTAGACATGCGCATTTTCCAAAAGTCAAATGAGATATTATCAAACAAAGGGGGTCAGGTAATAGAATACCCTTTTGGTGTATTATGATTCCCAAAGTTAGCCATGGATCAAAAATTCAAAAAGTTTTCAAACTTAGTTTTTATGAATCCCGCTCTGATACCACTTGAAAGTTTGTTAGGGATGTTAAGCCCTATTGAATTGACCCGAGGCTAACCAAGAGGGGGGTGAATTGGTATTTAAAAAATTATTTAAGCAAATAATAAATATCATAAATCAAATCACCACAAAAATAAGTGTGGAAGAAAATAAATGAGGAAGCAGTAAAAACAAGAACACAAGGGTTTATAGTGGTTCGGTCAACTCGACCTACGTCCACTCCCAGGTTGCGCCCTATGAGTATTGCACTACAATCGTGACTCTCCTTTAGCCCCCACAGTTAGGCATAGAAGCCCTTACAAACACCTCCTTTCTGCCACCCCCGGCAAGGCAGAGAACCTCCCTCCTTTTGCTTCCTCCTGAAGCAGACAGAGAACCTCGATCGATCGCTGAAGCTTACCTCTCCCAACCTCTCCAAGGACAAGAGACTCTAGGAAGAAGAAGTGGAACAATGCTTGGAGCAACCCTTGTGAATCCCTCACAAGCTCCCCCTCACAAGATCCTCTCTCACTCTCTCCTTTAGGTTTTCTCAGGTCAAGACAGCAGCCAAGGATGTTAAAAAATGTTGAACAAGATCTCTTAAATAAAAGAGCTTCAACGGGGCTCATTAATTACAAGTTATCGACTTTATCATCCAGGACGATATGGAAATCGTGACGATATGGAAATCGTCCTGGCCAATCAGTACAAATCTCATAAGATCGACCAGAGCATCGCCTTGAATACACACTGGACGATTAAAAATTTGCTTGATTGTCCCAGCCAATCAGTTCAAATTAGAGGAAAATCGTCCAGAGCATCACCCTGAATTTGAGCTGTCTGATCCAAATCGGCCAGAGCATCGCCCTGAATTTGTGCTGTCTGATATTTATCGTCTAGAAGTAACTAAGGGTTTTTGAATAGATCATCCTGGCCGATCCTACGATCATCCAGGACGATGTGATCGTATCAATCATCCTTAATTACTCCCATGATTGTCGGATCAATTTAGGCATAATTATACAATATCATCCAGGCCGATCAAAGAATCGTCCTGGCCGATTTCCAAAAATATAGAATACTTAAATTGATCATGGCAGTAATTTCTTTCTGTATTGAGCATATTGTCCTGGCCAATACAGGTATCATCCAGGCTGATCAGTTAATTACGGCTATCTTAACTAAGAAATCCTGATTAGATCTTCTATTTTGAACTCGACCATCCAGGACAATATAAATATCATCTGGGCCGATGTGAGTAAAAATATAAGTTCTAAATCTCTCAAGTGTGTGTGTAGGGTTACTTAACATCAGTCACTTCAAGCATTTATAATTGAATCAAGAAAGAAAAAAGAAAATTACAGACTGACTCAACCCTAATCTACCCAGTCTTGAGCTGATTCTGATTTCCGCATGATCTTTGATTCTTGAAATATCAGTAGTAACAGGAAGTTGAAGAAAAGCAATAGTATTTTCCAGTCAACAAAACATAGTCCATGAAGCTGAATTTGCAACAATATTGAGGTCAGACTTGGAGGTCTGACCCTAGAGATGTGTATTACTAATATGCAATTGACAGATCCTGAATCAGGGGTTAATTAACTGGGCTTCAAGGTGATGAAAAAAATAACCTAGAAGGGGTTTCAGGACTTGAATCCTTAACCCAAAGATTTGGTTTGAAATGCTGGATTTGAATTTATCTGATATCTAGATTGATCCTAGGGCCCAAAGACTAAAAGGATCCTAAAATATAGAGCCTAGAAGGAACCTAGGGTCCAGGGAGTCCTAGGGTTTAAAGTCCAGAAGAAGGTCAAAGTGACCTCATACAAAAATATGGTCAACAAATGGACCCCCAATATTTGTAGTAGAAGGAACTTCTACTGCACATATTGGCGTTGACCAAACAAAAATATCAAATTTGATTCTAAGAATAGAGAAGATCAAACCTTAAAGAATCAAAGACTAGGTAGACATGAGGGTGGGGCCAAAGAGGGCATTATCCATCGCTAATGGTTCTAATCCTAAGGAAAAGGGTCACCTAACTTAAAGGAAGAGAAGGGTAGAGGGAATTCGGGTGGTACTACGAAGGGTGTACTCCACCACTAGTTCACGGGTTAAAGCTAGGGTGGTTCCATGAAGTGCGTCCTCCACCACTAGCGGGTAAAAACTAGGATGGTGCCACGAAGGACATCCTCCACCACTAGTCTATAGGTAAAAGCTATGATGGTGCCATGGAGGGAATCCTCCACCACTAGCGGATGAAAACTAGGATGGTGCCACGAAGGGCATTCTCCACCACTAGTGGGTATCCTCCATCACTAGTGGGTGAAAACTAGGATGGTGCCATGAAGGAAATCCTCCACCACTAGTCTACAGGTAAAATCTAGGATGGTGCCACAGAGGGCATCCTCCACCACTAGCGAGAAAAAACTAGGATGGTGCCACGAAGGGCATCCTCCACCACTAGTCTACATGTAAAAGCTAGGATGGTGCCATGAAGGGCATCCTCCACTACTAGTTTATAGTTTAAAGCTAGGATGATGCCATGGGGGGCATCCTCCACCACTACAGGTGAAAACTAGGATGGTTCCATGAAGGACATCCTCCACCACTAGTCTATAGGTTAAAGCTAGGATGGTGCCACAGGGGGCATCCTCTACCACTAGCGGGTGAAAACTAGGATGGTTCCATGAAGGGCATCCTTCGCCACTAGTCTACAGGTAAAAACTAGGATGGTGCCACGAAAGCATCCTATACCACTAGTGGGAGAAAACTAGGATGGTGCCACGAAGGGCATCCTCCACCACTAGTCTACTGGTAAAAGTTAGGATGGTACCACGGAGAGCATCCTCCACCACTAGCGGGCAAAAACTATGATGGTGCCATGAATGGCATCCTCCAGTACTAGTCTACAGGTAAAGTCTAGGATGGTTCCATGGAGGGCATCCTCCACCACTAGTGGGCGAAAACTAGGATGGTGCCACAAAGGGCATCCTCCACCACTAGTCTACCAACTCCGAGGAAATAGGGAATCTAATCCTCGGGAGAAGATGAAAAAGTTTGAATATTAAAAAGTATAAGAAAGCAACTAGACTAGTTTGAACTTGCGAGAAGGAAAAAAGAAGTTTTGTTTATTGATAATTCAAGCTACATCAAGTATATTACTTCTTAAGGAAATGCTCGTTGACAGGCAACATCGGGTGGTTTCCCCTACAATCCACTAGCTGATACGAGACTCCTTCATAGAAAGTCTCTACAACGAAGGATCTTCCAAAGTTGGTTCAAAGTTTCCACTGATCTTTCGGTGGGCTAAGATAGGCCTATGAAGACCAAGACCAAGTCACCTACTTGAAAGGTCCTAGGTCGCAGTAACTTATCATGAGCCTGAACCATTCCGACCTTATGTAACTATAGACTTTGTTGAGCTTGGAGACATCGCTCTTCAAGGCCTTTGAGTTCTTCTAATTGAAGTTTTGCATTTTGCTCGTTTGTGATTTGATTTTAGACTGCGATTCTAAGCAAAGGAATTTGTATTTCCAAGGGTAGTATAGCCTCAGACCCATACGCTAGTGCAAACGGAGTGGATTGGGTTGGGGTTCTATAAGTGGTCTGATAGGCCCATAAAGCTTCCATCAACTGTTCATCCCATTGATATTTATTATCATTAAGGGTATTTTTGATAATTTGCACCAAGGTCATATTGAAGGCCTCGACCAACCCATTATCCCGAGGGTAATAGATTGTTGAGTATCTCCAATCAATCTTATGACGTCATACAAAACTATTGATTTTCATAGACTTGAATGCGTACCCATTATCAGATATGATTCTATGAGGCAAGCCAAATCGATATACGATATGGTCACAAAAAAACTTTAAAATATGGTGGCATGTTACATTACACATGAGAATTGCTTCTACCCACTTTGAGAAGTAATCAATCGCGGCTAATATGAAATGATGACCTCTCGAAGAAAGACGGTCAATCGGCCTGATAACATCCATACCCCAACTTTTGAAGGGCCACGAAGCTATCGTGGGGTGTAACACATTAGGTGGCTGATGTAAAACCACACCATAAACCTGGCATTGATGACAATGTTTTGCGTTATTCATGCAGTTGTCAATCATTTTCTTCTAGTAGTATCAAAGTCTTTTGATTCTCAACTTTATTTTTGGACCCAATTGATGTGCACCGTATAGTTTAGAATGGACTTCGTTAGCGATCTTCAGGGCTTCTCTTTTGTCTAAATAACGCAGCCACATTTGATCAAATGATCGACAGTACAATGAATTGTTGACTAGTGTATATGATAGGGTATGCTTGTTAACCTAGTTAGCGAGAGACTTATTATGAGAAAGTTTTCACTCTTGAAGGTAGTCGATCAGCAGTTGCCTCCAGTCGCCTTCTTCGTAAGTTGTCGAAGAGGTATAAAGGATATGAAGAAGTTGCTTGCTGATGTATTCCAAGTCTATAGGGGAGAGGGTTTTACAACCCTAAATCTCTATAGGGATGGAATCTTCTTCCGAACATACAAATTCCTATGTAAGCTTTGCTAAGGCATTTCCCGCAAAATTTCTTCCATGGGAAACCCTATATAGAGTTACGATAGGAATTTACTCAAGTAAGTGAATAGTGTATTAGTGGTATTTTAAGAGATTAGGATTCAAAACCTTATAGGTTCCTATAACTTGGTTGATCACCAGTTGAGAGTCACCAAAGATCTTAATCACTTTAATCTCTATTAAAATTTTAAGTTCCAAACTAGTTATCAGAGCTTCATACTCAGCCTCATTGTTCGTGCAAGGCTCTGATAAATGGTAGGAAAAGTGCATCATTTCATTTTCTGGTGTTATAAAAATTAGGCCAAGTCTATCTTTTCTGGGGATTGTAGATTATTGGGTTGCATCTCGGTGAGAGGATGCTGCATCATCAAAATACAACTCCCTCACGATATCTTCATATTCTCTTAAACTCATGATTTGTTCGTCAAGTAAATCTTCATTCAAAAGAGGATCTGTCGGCAGTAGGTGCGCCACCAAGAAGTTGGCAACGGCCTGCCCTTTCAAAACACGGAGGGGAATGAAAATAATCTCAAATTAGAGTAATATCATAGACCATCAAGTCAGGCGTCATGACAACGTAGGTCAGGTCATAAGATATTTTGAAGGATTAACTCTAGAAATCAAACTGATCGAATGAGAAAGCATGTAATGCCTTAGTTTTTGAGTTGCAAAAATCAAATCGAGATAATCTTCTCAATTGAAGGGTATCGAATTTCAGTGGGCAAAAGTCTTTTGCTAAGGTAATAGAGAGCATTCTCCTTCTCATCATTGTTGACTTGAGCTAACAAGGCACCTAGGGACTCATCTAAGGCTATGGTGTAGAGGATCAACGTTTTCCCAGGAACAGAGGCTGCCATAACTGGCAGATTAGAAATGTATTGCTTGATATCATCAAAGGCATTATGACACTTTCGTCCCATATGAATTTAGTGTCCTTCTTGGCAAAGACAGAGAAGGGTTGACATCTCCCAGAAAGGTTGGAGATAAACCTCCTTATATACGCCAACCTACCTTGAAGAGATGTTAACTAAGTAAGGCTCCTAAAAGGTGGTATATCTAGGATGGCTTTGATTTTGGTAGGGTCAATTTCAATTCCCTGGTGCCTCACTAGAATCCTAAGAATTTTCCTGAAGTGACACCGAAGGCACACTTCAAGGGATTTATTTTTAAATCATAGAGGTGCAACCATTCTAAAATAACCCTTAAGACATATAGGTGAGCCTCTTTGACTTTACTCTTGACAACTAAATCATCAATATAGCATTTAACTTGATTATGGATTAAGTCATCAAAGATATGAGTCATGTCCGCTGGTAGGTCACCCCAGCATTTTTTAGGCCAAATGGCATTACCTTATAAGAAATTATACATATAGGGGTTCTAAACGTAGTATTTCTCTCATCTTCTAGGGCCATCTTGATATGGTTATAACCAGATGAGCTATCCATAATGGAGAAAACAACATGCGAAGAGGTAATGTTTACCATAAGTTTGGGTATAGGCAAAGGGAACTCATCCTTGGGACATGCCTTATTAAATTTTTATAGTCATCACAAATCCAAATTTGACCATTCTTCTTTTGAATTAGGATGACGCTAGCCACCTAAGAGGGGTATTGTTCCTCTCGGATAAATCTCATTCGGCCAACTTCTTAATTTTGGAAATGACTTGTTGCTCAATCTCTAAGCGCATGTGCTAAGGAGCTTATTTAATACGAATGACATCATGTCGAATCCCAAGTTTATGGATTGCTACGTCAGTAGAAAAACCAGACATTTCATCATATGTCCAGACAAATAAATTTCTAAACACAGACAATAGTTGAATCAGATCTTGACTCACTCTCACTCAGCAAGGTACTAATGAAAGTGGGACGAGGGTCATCGTCATTTCCCAGGTTAATTTCTCTTAACTCATCAACTGTTAACTTAATTTCTTCTTTGAATTCAAGGGTTACACTCAAACTTGAAGTTGATCGGGATTATCTAAAGTCTCCAAATAGAGCCTGTCGAGGGGACCGATGGCATCTGCAGGGACATTCTGAGATTCAAGATGGTAAGTTATCATCATGCAATACTCGTCATCATCAAACAAACTAATGGTACCAAAGATGATACCACTTGTCAGATTTTTCTTGATTTTAGTTTGATAAATATTTTTGTGGTATCTAGCTAGACCCTTAGTCTATCGATATGGTACGGGACATTTAGAGAAAGAATTTTTTATATAAACAGGGAAGTAGCCAAAAGGTAACTCCATTAACTCATTAAAATCTACCCCCTCAAGAGTTACATCACCTTCATCATTTGAGGAGGAGGAGCTAGGAAAAAATATCTGAACTTTCTTCATTTCACCATTCAGGTTCGGGGCCACTTTAACCTCTAACCCTGCAATCCTGCTAGCCGAAAGTGGGGTCAGGGAAAGGGCCTCAATCCTCCTACTGAGCTTTTCATACATAGTTAATTTAGGCTCATCACTTTTAACTTTTGAGATATC
This sequence comes from Dendrobium huoshanense, assembly GCA_016618105.1. Lineage (NCBI taxonomy): Eukaryota > Viridiplantae > Streptophyta > Magnoliopsida > Asparagales > Orchidaceae > Dendrobium > Dendrobium huoshanense. The sequence goes on from CM028348.1 coordinate 48,245,851, forward strand.
TAACTCAGGGTCACTGTTCTTGTCTAAGGTGAGATCAAATTTCAGAGGAGTATTTATGTATTTGTAGTCGAAAGGAATCAAAACACTTTGTTTTTCTAGCTCGTCATTGAAATTTGATTCTAGATTAATATATAGAGGTGTTGTTCTCCTTTCTAGTGAAGCACGACATCGACTACGCACCCTTAGAGCCGTCCTCCCACCTCTTTAAGGTAATTTGTTTGTAGGCCTAAGGAAAATGATGTCAAAATTATCTTCACTACTTGATTCTACAATTTCTTGATTTTTATCTTCCTCTTTTTCTTTTTCTTTTTCCTGGTTGGAGATTGGTCCGACCATTTTCTTCTCAAATTTGATCTAAAGCTTAGAGCGGGATGAGGACCCTTTCGATATGAAATATGCAGCATCCTCATGGATCCCAATTTCTTGAATCGAGAATGGTTACAGATCACCTTTGATCACATGTTCAATGTCGTCTCGTTAATACTTGATGCACTGGTATAGGGTAGATGGAACCATTATGTACTCCTTAATCAAAGGCCTACCTACGAGGGAATTAAAGGACATCACCAAATCAATTATATCAAACTTAGCTTCTATTTTCAATTCTTCTATCTCTAAGAGTAGAGTAATCAAACCTAAAGCCCTCTCGCCCTTTTCATTGAACCCATGAAGCACCAACTTATCAGTTGAGAGCTTGCTAGTATCAACTCTAAGGTATATAAAGGTCTTTATGTTCATTAAACTGACTGATTAACTCAGATCAACAAGGACTCTTGATAACTTGAAGTTTCCCATATCTACAGTAATGTAGAGAGGATGGTTATGGTCGGTAGTTCCCAAAAGCAGGTCTTCATCCGAAGAGGTTACCCCAGGGACCTCTTTGAAGTAGAGCACCTCGTCGTTTGAAGTTGAAGCCAATTAGGCTAAGCAGATCTCTAGATCGAGAAGTGTCTTAATTAAAGACTCACTCATTTCTTTGGAAAGAAGGAGGGCATCATAAATGCTTAATTTAGCTGGCAACTTCCTAAGATAGGCTAAAACATTGTAATCAACCTTAGGAACGATAGATTCAAAGCCATGGGGAATTAAAGTAAATTCGGACTGCTGAGGAGAGTTGAGATTTATATCTTCAAAGATAGGTTGCTTGCCTTTATCTTGAGGGGGAAGCCTAGGGGGTAAGACTTTACCACCTTGGAGTTTCACCTGCTCAATATCCTCAGGAGGGCAAACTAGAGCGGTGTCTACGCTCACCGTAGGCATTGGATCATCATTTCATGATAAGGAGTCAAAATCTAAAAATTCTATCATGACAGGACTCCCCTAAAAATCAATTTGGGGGAAGTTACTTTCTGATAAGGTTTCAAATTTGACGTCTCCTTGGGGGGTCGACTCAGAAGGGTTGGCTTGTTCAACATTTAGATTAACCTCACAAGAATTTTGATTTAAAACAAAAGGATCATCAACTTGCATTTCAAATTTCTGGTTAATCATCAAAACATGGGAAGAAGAATGTTTTTTATTCATCTTTTGACTCTTTGTCTTTGATGAAGCAAAATAAAAGTTAGATAACATGAGTGGGGAAAGGGTTTTCATATCACCATCCGCCACTCGGATACATCTCTCATCAACACACTTCCTCTCTACAAAGTCATCTCTCTTTTCTTTTTCATATTTTATAGTAGTTCCTATGACTACTAGAGAGGGAAGCGGCTCAACATCCTCTTGCGAAGCGTCCAGTTCAACCTCCCACACCAGGCCTTGGGCTGTCATAGTCAACTATTGAGAAAGATGGAAAGACTTATTAATTGACTTTTAAAATGCCCGGGACAAAGCAATGTCCCAACCATCTTCAATAGAAAGAGAAGAGTTAAGAAGGTTACTTGAGATGTTTTTGATCGAAGCCTATTCCAGATCTACCAAATACTCCTTAAGAATGACAATATTACCTTGCCTGAGATTCCTTTCTAGCCAATCTTTAAACACAACACAATCCTCAAGCAGGTGACTAAGCATGCTGTGGTAGGGGCAGTATTTGGGATCATCTTTCCTGCTCTCATCCTTTGGCCTTCTGTGGCTTCAGGCAGCTAAAAGTCTGGCTTCTTCTAAAGACTCCTAAAGATCTTTCTTATTGACTCTCTCTTAAATGCGTATGGTTTAGCCAACCGCTCTCTAAAAAAGGTTGAATAAGACTCTTTAGGAAGTTTAGGGGCAATCTGAAAAGGTTGTTTCTGAATCTGAGGCGGTGGTGGTACACTGAGCTGACTAACAACTGGCCTTTTATCCTTATCAATTGTTGAGACCGTGGCTTTCTTTTCAAAAGATTTTACCAACTTAGGATCCTTCTTTTCCTCAGACTGCTCCCATAAGAATGTCATCCTAGGAGCCTCTTTCTGCAGATTGCTAGCCCTATTTAGAAGTTTTTCAAAAGATTTAATCGTGAAACCCTTTAGGAGAAAAGCAATCGGTCCGTGGATATTCTTTAGAAGAATTTCCACAACATGTTGCTCTTGCAACTAGGGTTCACACTTCATCAAGAGGTTTCACCACCTTAAGATGTACTCAACCAAAGACTCTCCAGGCTTTTGCTTTTCAACGACAAGATCGACCATGGTAGTGCGTTATGCACTCTAGAAAATCTCTTTAAGAATAGATTTTCTAGTTCATTAAAGGTTCTTACTAAGCCATTGGGCAGATCAACATATCATTCAAAAGCAATGCCGTAAAGACTACTAACAAATTGGTAAAAAAGTAGAGCATCTGACCCTTCTGTATTGCAACAACTTGCTTGGAAGTGGGCTAGGTGCTATCTCAGGTTTTCAATTCCCGTAAAGAATTTTAAAGGATGGTGGCACAAAGCCTTTATGGTAAGAAACTGGGTCATATTCTTTGGGGTAGGGCCTACCCTTAGGAATAGATGCTGTCCCTTGTGAAATAGCTAAGGCCTCCCTTACCTGGTCCCCAATCAGTTACTTAATATCTTTCTGAGGTAGTGCTGGAGGAACAGTGGAAACTGTAGGTTGAACTGAAGGTATTTTTGCTGGACATGGATGAACCACTAGCACTTACTCGGGGTATTTCGAGCAAGATTCTAACTTTTTAGCCCTTTATGCAATCTCTCATGATGACTATTACAAGTTTAGAAAAGACTCTTACTATTTATCCAATTGCTCTTACATTTCTTGAACTTGTGACATCATGCTTGCAAGCTGACTCTCCAAGTCTCTTATGTGTTGGTCTTCCCTAGCCTTCACCGACTCATTTGAACCTGACTCATTTGCAGGTGAATCCTCTTCCCTACCAGACTGACTCTTACTTGGCTTAGTTTCTTTGTCAGACCCTCTGGTCTCAACCATACAAATGTTGCTGGTGGGGTCATCCTCTTCCCCAAAGAGATCATCGAAATTTTGATCAAGGTGGCCATCCCTTCTTTGTTCAATAGAACATTTCTTAATTTTTATACTACCTCCTCGATCAGTCTGTTCCTAATTGACTCGGGGTCAATAGGTAAGTACCCTTTATAGTCAATCATCTCATAGAGCTCATCAGACTCTAACTTAGAAATAATTGTTGTGAGTTTTTTATTAGCATTTGGTTGAGATTCTAAAACTGGCTCATTTGTCATCTCTTGATCTAGGTTAATTCCCTCCCCTTCAACTATCCCAGAACCGGTAGTCAGATGGGTGGCATCCTCAATTGGATGAGGGACACATACCTCAGAAGGCGAGGTAGGAGCTTGAAGGGTAATAGCTCCTACATCAGGTAAGATAAGGTCCTCTAACCCCTGGGTAGGGAGCCCAGAAATGACACAAAGAGTTTGAGGAACATTAGCTAAAACAACAGCAGGATTGGTGACTGGAACATCAACTGAATGGTAGAAGGAGTACTATAACCTAGGGCGGCTGGAACATCACTACAAGCATCCATCGGATCAACTGGAACTGAAGTGGGACTAACTGGGACTCGCTTCAGTTGGAGAATAAACTTGGATGTCCTAGGAGGTGGTGGCAGAATCTCCAACTTTATCCTCTTAGGTACAAACTTCTTTTCTGGAGATTTAGGCCTCTCGCCCTTAACATCGATCGATTTTTGAATCTTAACTTCCTTAGGCTTGATGACCACTAAGGTTAACTTTTGATGTTTTGGAGGGGGTATCAGGGCCTACCAGTAGGGCAGTGGCCTCTCTCGGACCCAGTCAGAATAATACCCTCCATCTTGGAAGATTGAAGGCATGGCACCCAGTGGTACCCATCGACTAATACTAAAGTAACATGTTGACGGACAAATTTTTTGTTTTTGCTAACAGATTGAGTAGTTAGATTCTTAGCTTAATATGCTTCTACTTTCAAAACCTCCTTCTGGAAGCAATGGGAGATAGTTCCCTTCAGCAGTTTCATATATTCTTCTTTAGTCTGTCCAAATTGTGCAACACAAGTATGAATTATGTTTCTCAAAGTCTTTGTTCTTTGAAGATGCTTTTCCTTAGGGGTTTTCTAGGTTGAGTAGTCAACCGGGCATGGCGGGGAACAGGCTATCCTAGCTTCCCTCTCCCCCCCCTGAGCAGCAAGGGCATATAAATGACTCTCCTTAAGGAGGGAGAGGAGGCAGGAATAGGTAGCTCCTCGACCACCTCAGGCTCTACCTGTGCCAAGGTCTTAAAGGGGATAACTTTTCTTACTTTCAAAATTTTCTTTCTGAGTCTCCTTAAAGAAGTTCTTCCTTTGGTTCTTATTGGTAAAAGGGAACCTAGAACTAGACCCCTCCTCAAAAATGGACTTGAACTAAACAAAGGCTTCAACAATTAGCTCAGGCTATTTCTCTTCATCACTGGTCACAGGTAAAGTGGGTGCTGACCCCACAATCAGCTCTACTACTGGGGAACCTCTTTGATGGCATCCAAATCAATGATTTTATGTCCATCCATGAAAAAATTCAGAGTGCTAAAGCCTATTCCAAAGATCACAGTACTCCCCAGATCAGTCACTTGAGATGGTAATTCTCGGTCAAAAGAAAAGATCAGTTTGCCAACCATTGTTGTAATTTTCTAAAATTTAAAGAAGAGGATTGGAATTTGTAATTTTAAAATAGATTTCATCTTTTAGGAACTTGAAACACACAAGAAAATCTCAATCCTATGATATACGTCGAGTTGTAGGAATTACCACCTAACACATATCAATAGGATTAAGAGACTGATTATGAACTCAAGGAGAATTAAACTTTTGGAAACATGTGCTAGCCCACAAGGGGATATTGTGGGGTAGCATATGATGATTTGGAATTGAAAGAGAATTTGAAAGGATTTTAATTTTATGATATTTAAAGCGAGCTTCCCCGAAATCTCAAAACACAACGAGCAGAGTTTCCTCTTGCCCAAAGGCTTATGGCACTGTGAAAAAACTCAAGTAAAGTTAGTTCCCTAACTCTCTCCACTTCTAAAAGCCAAAGGGGAAGTGGGAGGTTAAGACTAAGGTGTTTGGATCCTAAAAACATGATCTTTAGGACTCCTTACAATTTTAAGGCTTTATGTACTAAATCAAAATTCAATATCTTAAATTCATAGAATTGAAAAGGAGATCTCAAGAATCTAATTTGACACTCTCGCCCTACTGATTAACTTGGGGGTAGAAGGTCAAAATTAGAATAAATATATTATTATTTTTGGAGGTCTCACCTCTCTTTTTCAACGTGTCTTTGATTTTTGATGTTGGCCACACTCACCCAAGAGAGAAATTGATAGTGGGACCAACGAAAGAGAGTTACTTAAGACTATCGATGAGATAAAATTTTCCCAATATTAAATATGGAGAGAGAGATTTAGTCTCATCGGGCATGCATTTTTTTGTTTGCGGAATTTTGAAAAAAATGGGTTTTAAAAAGCTTAATTTTATATGAGAATTTTAAAATTGACTTTTAGATTCGAATCTTGAGATCAAACGTCCCATTAAAAAAGTAACCACTTCAAGAAGTGGAGATAAAATTTCAAAATGGGGTTCGAATCTAAAATTACAAATCCTACTTTGAATATCATAACAAGATCCGAGATAGAACTGCAAATGACCTCAAAACATCAAAGTAGAGTTCAATCTAATTTCTAACTATGATATTCTAAGTAGATTAACGCTGATCTTATGCCCAAAAACTTTATAAACAAATGATATGTCTCCCCTAAGGAAGAAGATGCAACTATTTGGTAATTATTCGGGTGTGACGATAACGATCGTCATTGGTTAAATTTTTCCAAAGAATACTAATTTAAGCTTTGAATATTTCTTTTGGGAAATTGGGAACTAAATTTAGATTTTAATTTTGGAGTCAAACATACCATTAGTGATGAAATATCGCCTTGAAAGACAGAGATAAAATCTCTTAATGGGTTCATAGCCAAAATTATAAATTTTCTCTTATCTATCTAGTTTGATTTAAAGGAGAACCGCATATGACCCTGAGAGGGTCAAAATGAGGTTTAATCTAAAATAAACCCATAATAATTAAGAGAAGGAGATCATTAATTTCATTTTTAAATTGATGTTAACATATGATAAATCCCTTTTGGAGAAAGAGAATATCATGTGTTAATAATTATATTGAAAGTTTGTTAGGGATATTAAGCCCTTATGAACTAGTCCCAAGGATAACCAAGAGGGGGGTGAATTGGTATTTTAAAAAATATTTCGATCAAAACATAATATAAAAACAAAAACCAAGATTCACCATAGAAATTAAAGTATATAAATTAAATGCGGAAGCAGTAATAAAGAACACATAAATTTATAGTGGTTCGATCAACACGACCTACGTCCACTGCCCGGAGGCGCCCTCCAAGTATTGAACTAAACTCAGTGTCTCTCCTTTTTCCCCCACAGCATGGCGAAGAAGCCTTTACAAACCTTCTTTTCACCAATCCAGGTGAGGCAGAGAACCTAACTCATTTTGCTTCCTCCAAAAGCAGGCAGAGAACCCAACTCCTTTTGCTTTCTCTTAAAGCATGCAGAGAACCTTGATCAAATACCAAAGTTTATCTCTTTATAACCCCAAGGAACTAAGGATGATGAGTGGAGAAGACAACGATGGATCCTTACTTGGAGCAACCTTTGTGAATCCCCTCACAAACTCCCCATCACAAGCTCCTCTCTCTCTCTCTCTCTCTCTCTCTCTCTCTCTCTCTCTCTCTCTCTCTCTCTCTCCCTTGCTCTCCCTCACCTCTTGGCTCTCTCAGGTCAAAATAGCAGCAAAAGATGTTCTAAAGGGTAGAATAAGTGCTCTTAAATAGAAGGGCTTCAAAATAGCTTATTAATTACAACTTATCGACTTTATCGTCTAGGACAATTAGTCAATCATCCTATATGATTAGTATAAAATCAGCTCAATTCAATCAGGATGATTCAGGAAAGTCTGGATGATTAGAAGGAAATTATTCATATCGTCTAGGATGATAATATATAGTTCTGCATGATTAGTTCAAATCATCAAATATCGTCCAGCGTGTTGTGATGGATGGATAATTATGTTGAAACATGTTTAATATGAATTAGGTTCTTAGACCTAAGCTTATGTCCCAGTGGCTAACTAAGAGGGGGGGGGGGGGGGCTGAATTGGTAATTTAAAAAATTTCCCTCTTTATATTTTAAAAATGATAACAAATTTTTAATGAATGTTTTTGAAAAAGATTTTTCAACCACAGATTAACGCTAAAAAGAAAGCAAAAAATAAAAAGACATAAGATTTATAGTGGCTCGGTCAAACACGACCTACATCCACTCCCGGAGGCACCCTCCGAGTATTGCACTAATACCACTAGTGTCTCTTCTTTTGCCCCCACACCAAGGCGGAGAAGCCTTCATAAAAACTCTCTTCCACCACTAACCGATGTGGTAGAGAACCCTTCGTCCTTTCACACTCTCCAAGTGTTGGCTGAGTATCTCTCGCTGTTCACACTCTCCAAGTGTAGGTAGAGAACCCTTCGTCCTTTCACACTCTCCAAGTGTAGGTAGAGTACCATTAATCCTTTCACACTCTCCAAGTGTAGGCAAAGAACCTTCCCACTATTCACACTCCACGAGTGTCAGTAGAGAACCGGATCTTCTTGAAAGATCTTCTCCCGAGAAATCTAGAAGGACAAGAGAAAAGAGTGAAGTATATAATTAACAATTGGAGATTCATACCTTTGAGTACCAAGTGAACCCTTAACACTCTAGTAGTAAGAATCCTCCTTCAAACACTCTCTCACACTCTCTCCTTCAATCTCTCTTAAATTTGCATGAAGACCAGTGAACAAAAAAATTACAAGACAATTTTAATTGGACCTTTTATATGAAAGATACAAAAAGCTGTCCAAAAACTGCAAACTTTCAATTTTGTACACACTCGATCATCCCGTACAATCGTAATTTTGTATGTATGAATAGTTTAAAAACTATTGTGTATGAACCCAATATGAATTGGTATGAAATGACTTCGTACCCGAGCATTGTCTCGTACGAACTAAGTTCGTCTGGTATGAACAGTTATATCAAGGGTTAGTTGGGACTAAACTGCAGGATGGTCCATATTTTTAAGGAACAGAGGACATCGTCCTGGGACGAATGTATAAGTTCGTCTGGATGAACAAAACAAAGCATGAGTCTAGAGAATATCATCCTGGGATGAACAGGGTAAATCATCTGGATGAGTAGTTCAAGTCATAGGTCCAGAGGACATCATCCAGGATGAATAGAACACTTTATCTGGACAAATAGTTCAAAGTGAAAATCCAGAGGACATCATCCAGGGATGAATAGAACACTTCGTCTAGATGAATAGCTCAAAGTGAGAATCTAGAGGACATCGTCCAGGGATGAATAGAACACTTCGTCTGGATGAATAGTTCAAAGTGAGAACCCATAAGACATCATCCAGGGATGAATAGAAAAATTCGTCTGGACGACCAGGACTTAGAAAATTTTTCTCACTTTATGTTTGTTCCATTGCTCTCTGAGGGGTATAACTGACCTGATCGTCCTATACGAATATGGTACATTCCGTATGATCATTATACAAAATTTTGACTTTTAAAGATCTCCCTTAGTGTGTGTGTGTGTTAGCTTGCTCAATTATAATCACACACTCTCAGACTCAATGAAGTGAAAAATACAGACTTCAATTTACAAACTATCTTATGTTGAATTTGATTTGAAGTCTTTATTTGTTTGGAGTATCATTATCCTGAAATATTAGTTCACACAAGAGTAAAAACAATTCTTCCAAAAAATTTAGGAGAAAATAATAATTAGAATAATAATATTTGGAATTATCAAACTATACAAGTTGCAAGAATGTAAAACATGCAAAAGCGAAGTAGCAACTCTCTTAATAATCCCCCCCTTTTTGATGATGAAAAAATAATTATTGTTTGTATAATATTCAAATTCATAAGTATCTCTTAAACTCCTCATGAATTAATAAGCATGTGAGAATAAGGGCATTTGAATATAAAAAAAAATTGTTTTAAAATTTTTAACTCACAATCACTTAAACACAAAGCACAATAAATAACGATAAAATAAATGCGATGAACAAATGCAACGTTATGAAAAATGAATAATATTTTCTCTCCCGTTTTGACAATAGCAAAAAAAGAACAAAATAAAGAAATGTTAGAAGTCATATGAAAAGCCTTTAATAATTGGTCCTTTTGAAGAGATTGAGATATATTGCAAATAAAAAATTAAAGTTCATTAGAGAAATAGAAGAATTCATATGATTTAAGAAAAGATATAACATAGTTAAGAAAAAAAATTATCAAAAACATGAATCAAATTAGACAATGAGATAAACAAAATCATTGCAAAGTAGATGAATATAAAATTTGTATATTTCAAATTTCAATATCAAATAAAATCGTATAGAAGATTAATTTGAATTAAAAGATTTAAAGATTAGGGAAAGAATCAAATACCACTTGTGGTGCTTTACACATCTTTTCAATCTTTGTGGCACATTTTGTGGCACATTTTGTATTTTTGGGCTAATGTTGTACCTCTTTTTCAATTTGGAACCATTGCGCATTCTTTTGATATTTTGTATATTTGTATATTTTCAAGTGTAATTTTGATCTTTCCAAAATCAATAATCTAAAATCTCAAATTTATCTAAGTACAAAAATATTTATATTGTTAAGAGAAATATAAAATAAGAAAACATCATAATTTCAATAATAATATAAAAATTATATTAGTCTAACAAAAGACATGAGATTGACATTCTTAACTAGATCAAGTTATAATCACAACTTAAATTTTAAAAAATTAGATTTTTTTAATGAATTCAATTTTATGAATTATAATTCAAGATATAGCACTTGTGAGATCAAATATTTTGAGGATGATCATATAGGCTAAAATATATTTTTGAAATGAAATAAAAAATAGGAAAATAAGATAGGATAACTTTTATTGATATCATTGATAGAAGATAATACATTGAGCATAAAAGATATCAATACATTGACATTTGAAAAACACATAAAACATAAGACTAACTAACACAAAATAGAACATAAAATATAAAAACATAACTACTAACATCACATCACATCATATTTAGTAGAGAAAATTATAAAGAAGTATATTCATCACTCAGAGAAGCCCTGCTATGGAGGAGGTTGCTGGTTGTAGAAGTTAAAATAGCTACTCATCATAGCCATATTCGAGATTATACCATTCATTTGCTCTCGCATCCAACCCATATCCTGCTAGTACTGTGTATCCTGCTGTTGTAGACGAGTTTCAATTTGATCAAAGCGTTGATCAAAATGAGTCTCAAGACGATCAAACCTCTGAACCAAATCTTGAAAATTTGGTTCACCAGCAGGTGCAGGTGTAGCTCTTCTCCTTTTCTAGTCAGAATCACTACTTATTACATGTGAATCTTTATTAAAGATTGCTCGAAAAGATCCATCATTGAAGTAGATTGGCAATTCTAGATTTGAATTGGATGGACTAGATCATATTTCTTCTCTAAAATGTAGGTCACAAGATGTCCTAAGGCTATATTTTTCTTTCTCTTATGGGAGACATGGCCAATCTCAGTAAGTTCATAAAGGTAGTCAATGATTAGTTGGGTTTCATCTATAGGTTGGCTAGTTAGAATCAGATAGGTCACTGTAGAAAGAAGAGGAGTAATATTTACTCGATCACCAGCTTTAGGTATAATGGAGGTACGAAGAACATGCTAGATGATTCAGGCATTTCGACTAAGAGTTGACACATTGGGTATATGAGTTACCCCTTTATACCCTGTAATAACATCATTTACTGCAGACCAGTCAAAATCAGAGGAAGAGGTCAAAGTATGGGCTCTAATCCCTTGAGTCCTTAAGTTCAAAAATATTCCCAAATCCGTTTTTGTTATCTCTACTTTCTTCTTAGAAACATATGACCTAATCACAGATTGGTCAGAGTTGAAGGACATATTGGCGAAAAAGTAGTGAAAAGTTTTCTTGTTGTAGAAGTGAACTAGACTTATAATAAGTGCAAATTGTGTATAAGAAAAAAAGATTCATTACTTGAAAAGTGAGTTGTTCTTGGAGAAGGACTCTAGAGGGGGTGATTTTGGCGGATGCGAATCTAGGGAAGGACTCCTCATTTGATTTGAACATAAAGTTTTCTCCTGAGTTTTTAGGGGGTCTCTTGACAAGTACCTTTTTCCTTTTGCTTGAACTAGCCATGGAGAAGATCTAGGGGAATAGAGGATTGAAAGTAATTTTTGAAGTGATGAAATATTATTTCAAAACCCTTCAATTCAAAGAAAAAATGAGCTTTCATACAAAATTTATTTTGAGTCCAAAAATGAAACAACTTTTTGTAAACACATAATTTACGAGGCATCCTTTCATACAGACTTTTGACTAAATGATTATACAGACGAACATGTGTTCGTCCGAGATGATCAGATATTTATGATCAATTTTATGATAGTTTGAAATGTCCCCCACATTGAATTGCCATGTATTTGTATGTATAAACGAACGTTCGCACGTACGATCAGGAATAATGAAACTAATCTTATCCGTATAACTGTCTACATGTGTACATACGATTGAATATACATCGTCCAGATGATCGTATAGACAAATGGTGAAATAAAAAAAATGAAAAACTGTATGCAAACTGTTCAAAATGACAGTTAATACACTATATGTTTCGTCCCGTATGAAATGAATTTTGTACAGATGATTTTACTCAAATTTTCAAGTCAACATTTAAAATCATGAATCTAGATGTGAGAGAACACAAAAACAAAACAGACAGAAGTTTGCAAAAACAAACACAAGCAAAACAATAGAAAATATAGAAAAACATAAAATCAAAAGACACACAACACTAATACAGCACACTTCAATGTTGTAGAGACTTGTATTTAAGCATTGAAATCAATCACACCAAGCTTTGTTCTTAATGTACTGAAGGTATCAAAGCCTAGTGGTTTAGTAAAATTGTCTGCAAGTTTATTTTTTATTGAAACATGAGTGAGTTTAATTTCTCCTTTGAACACATGATCCCTTATGAAATGATGCCTGATGTCTATATGTTTGGTTCTTGAATATTGAATAGGATTTTAGAAATACAAATAGCACTGGTGTTATCACAATAAATGGAAATAGTGCCTATAGTTAATCCTAAATCAATCAATTATTCTTTCAACCAAAGTACTTGTGCCATAAAACTTTCTAATGCAATGTATTCAGCTTCAGTAGTAGACAGGGCTACAGAATTTTATTTTATACTGGACCAAGAGACTAAGAATTTCTAATAAATTAACATGCTCCAGAAGTGCTCTTTCTATCAACCCTACAACCTACAAAGTCCGAATCTGAATATCCAATTATCTCAAATGAAGAGCTTAATTTAGGATACCAAATTCCTAAGTTTTGAGTTCCTAACAGATATCTTAAAATCCTTTTTACTGCTATCAAATGTGATTCTTTTAGATCTGATTGAAATCTAGCACATAAACAAACACTAAACATGATATCAAGTCGGTTAGTTGTCAAGTAAAACAAAGATCCAATTATTCCTCTAATTTTTTTTATCAACATATTTTCCCTTAGGATCCTTATCCAATTATACTGAGAAACTCATTGGTGTACTAACAGGTTTAGCATTGTCCATTTCATACTTTTTGAGGATGTCATTAAAATACTTTGACTGATTAACAAATTTACATTTCTCAATTTGCTTAATACTAAAGCCTAGAAAGTAACTCAATTCTCCCATTAAACTCATCTCGAATTCACTACTCATTGTTTTAGAAAAATTATCAAAAAGATTTTTATTAGTAGACCCAAAGATAATATCATCAACATAGATTTATACAATGAGTATGTTGTTAGAATAGTTGCTATTTGAATGATTTATATTTTTTGCAACTTATGTAGTTTTGATGATTCCAAATATTATTGTTCAAATGTGTAGTTATCTCCTAACAATTTTAGAAGATTTGCATTTGCTCTTGTGTGTACTAACATTTTCAGGAAAATCAGACTCCAGACTACGATAACTTCAAATCAAATTCAACATGAGATATTTTGTTTATTTGAAGTTTGCATTTTTTTTTGAATTAATTTTGAAAGGGAGTGATTGTAATTGAGTGAATAAAAATCTCACACACACAAATAAGGAGATCATAAAATTTTATACTGATCGTACAGGACGATATTTATCGTACTTGACGATATGTCAGTTATCTCCTATAGAGCACTTGGAACGAATAGGAACTTGCTCGAAAAAAATTTTCTAAGTCCTATTCGTCCAGGACGAAATTTATTATCGTCCCGGACGATGGGTTCTCTGTAAAATTTTCGTCCAGACGAATTTTGCTATCGTACGAGGCGACCGGTCCTCTGGAAAATTTTCGTACAGACGAAATTAAATATCGTCCAGGACGATCGGGTCTCTGGAAATTTTTCGTCCAGATGAAAACAAATTATCGTCCGTGGCGATTGGTCCTCTGGAAAATTTTCGTCCAGATGAAATAAATAATCTTCAAGGACGATCGGCTCTCTGGAAAATTTTTATCCAGACGAACATATTTTCGTCCAAACTATTAACCGACTTAGAACAGTTTTCAGCAGTTTCTAGAACCGACCTTGTAATAACCGTTTGTACTGGACGAACCTAGTTCGTACAGGACGATCAGCTGTACGAAGTCATTTCGTACACATATACAAATTGGGTCGTTTCAGATCGTTTAAGTAAAATTGTCCAGGACGATCCAGGATCGTACAGGACGATCCATTACGTACAGAATTGGAAACTTGCAGTTTTTGGGCGGTTTTTCTTGTCTTTTGTATAAATAGTCCAAATTAGACTGCCACCCAATCTTTTTGTCATTTGATCTTCGTGCCTCTTGAGAGAATAGCCAAGGAGAGAGTGGAAGAGAGCATTCAAAGGAGGATTCCAACCACTGGAGCGAGAAGGGTTCACTTGGATTACTAAGGTAAGAGTCTCTACTTGTGAAATTGGATTTCTTCACTTTTTTCCTTCTTCCTTCTAGATTCTTGTGAGAAGATCAGTCAAGGAGATCCGGTTCTCTGCCGACACTTGGAGAGTGTAAACAGCCGAAGGGTTCTCTGCCCACACTAGGAGAGTGTAAAAGGACGAAGGTTCTCTGCCTACACTTGGAGAGTGTGAACAGCCGTAGGGTTCTCTGCCCACACTAGGAGAGTGTAAAAGGACGACGGTTCTCTGCCAGCACTGTGGATTGTGTAAAAGGACGACGGTTCTCTGCCGCACCGGGTAGTGGTGAAAAGAGTGTGTTGTAAAGGCTTCTCCGCCTTGCTGTGGGTGCTAAAGGAGAGTCACTTTGTGGTATTAGTGCAATACTCAGAGGGTGCCTCTGAGGAGTGGATGTAGGTCTGGTTATAGACCGAACCACTATAAATCTGGTGTCATTTACTTTATTGCTTTTACGTTTCCGCACTTTAAATTTCAGTTTTAAGAACTCTGTGGTTGAAAAACATTTTTCTACAAACTTTAAAAGAAAATTTTAATTCGGTTCAACTTTATCATTAAGAGGGTTTAAAATTTTTAAAACTACCAATTCACCCCCCTCTTGGTAGTCGTGGGACATTTACTTAGGCTTAACAACCTAATTACTGGACTCAACAAGTGGTATCAGAGCATAGTTTCAAAATCATAAGTTTGAACTACTTTTTGATTAACGTAGATGGCTACATTTGGAAACCGAAACACACCTGAGGGTTACTCTATCACTAGACCTCCACTGTTTGACAATATTCCTTTTGATTTTTGGAAAACACGCATGTCTACTTTCTTACAGTCACTTGATTATCGCATGTGGATGCTAGTCCAGGAAGGTTACTCAAAACCAACTAGATTAGTTGATGGAATTAGGGTAGAAACACGCTATGCAGATTGGACTATAGAAGAACGTGACTTAGCACAATTAAGTGCAAAATATTTAAATAGTTTTTTTTGTGCTTTAAAATCTGAAGACTACATGCGAGTTTCCACTTGTAAAAGCGGAAAAGACATACGGGATAGACTTTGTATTACTTTTGAAGGGACAAATGAGGTTAAGCAATCAAGACTAAATATCTTGTTACATGACTACAAATTATTTAGCATGAAACCTAATGAATCTATATCTGACATGTACACAAGATTCACTCAAATTGTCACCTCTTTGCATGCACTTGGTAGGGAATTAACTAATGCTGAAATGGTCAATAAGATTCTTCGTTGTTTACCTACTGCATACGATGCTAAAATTACTGCAATTACAGAGTCTAAAGATCTGAACATTTATTCCATTGACAATCTTCTTGGTTCACTCATTGCTTACGAGCAAGGAGTAAGTCAAAGAAAGATTGATGCAGGTGAACCAAGAAAGGACAAGAATATTGCACTAAATGTGGAAGAGTCAGAAAGTGAACACTCACAACCTGAGGATGAAGACGATATTGCACTGATGACTAGATAATTCAGAAGCTTTTTAAAGAGGAAGCAGAAGAGACGCCAGCAATGGAATAGAGGTAAGTATAACAGAAATGGCAAGGTTTCTAATGAAGTGATTTGTTATGAATGCAGGAAACCAGGTCATATAAAGACTGATTGTCCAAAACTCAAAGCCACTCCTAGCAAGGAGAAGGTAGAGGAGAAACCAATGGTAAAGAAGGGCAAGAAGAAGTTTCAAAAGGCTTTTTGGGTGGACTCAACTTCAGACTCATCTGAGACTGAAAAAGAAGAAGAAGTCACCAACCTTTGCTTGATGGAAGATAAAGCTGAACAATCAGATCAAGAAGAGGTATGTGATTTAACCTATAATGAATTGTTTGAAGTTTCTGAACACATGCATGATGCATATAGGAAAATGAAAAAGATGCATGCTAGTGTAGTTTTAGAATTGGAAGAGCTTAATAAGGAACACGAAATCCTTAGGAAAGATCATGCTTTAATTGATAGCAACCACATGAAACTACTTGATGAATATGATGACTTGAATAAAAATTTTGAGAATTTAAAATCATCTTATACTGAACTTGAAAAAGAATTTAAGAAATTTAAGGATGAATCTGAGAGCAAGACATATAGAATCAATTATATCAATCGAATCTTGGAGGATATGAATTCATTTTACAAACTCACTATAAGAGCTCTCGAGGATAATAGGAACCCCCCTAAACTTGAAGATTTTACAAATCCTAAATATTATCCTAAATTCATGAAATCCCTTAGAAGACAATCATATGAAAGAAAACATAGGAATATTTTTCCTAATGTTAAATATAACAATTGTGGATTTTTGGGACATATATCTCACACCTGCACTTTAAAGATGAAACCTAATTTAGTGTGGAGAACTAAGATGCATAAAACTAGACATATAATACATGCATCTGATAAGGGCTATTTTACTAATAGCGGATGTTCAAAGCACATGACTGGAGATACTGCTCAATTCATAACGCTGGAAGCCAGGAGTGGAGGCAAGGTTACACTTGGAGATAATACCACAAAGAAAGTGGTTGGATCAGGTATGATTGGAAATTTGAAAAACTTTTTCATAGACAATGTTTTATTAGTTGAAGGCTTAAAACATAATTTGCTTAGCATAAGTCAGCTATGTGATAAGGGCTATAATGTAAAATTTTTACCTACTAGCTGCATAATTAGCCTAAATGGGAAAATTGTTTTAAATGGAAAAAAGGTGAATAATGTCTACATGCTAGATTTAAATTGTATTCAATCTCTTACTGCTTTTTGTTTGAAAACTGTTTCTGATGAATCATGGCTTTGGCATAGGAGACTTTGTCATTCTAGTATGAAAAATCTTAGAAGAATTACCCAAAAGAATTTGGTGAGAGGAATACCTAAACTAGACTTTACCAAGGACCATCTATGTGATGCATGTCAATTAGAAAAACAAGTGAAGTCCTCTTTTAAGTTCAATAAAGATCTCAGGACAAGTAAACCTTTAGAAATTCTTCACATGGATCTTTTTCGACCTGTAAGCACTGTTAGTCTAGGAAGAAAGGTATATGGATTTGTTATAGTAGATGATTTTTCAAGATTCACCTGGGTTAAATTTCTTTTTCATAAGAGTGAATCATTTGAGGAATTCAGAAATTTTTCAACTTGGATACAAAGAAAACTAGGATGTGAAATAATTTCTATACAAAGTGATCATGGAGGAGAATTTGAAAATGAAAGATTTGAAGATTTCTGTAAAGAAAAAGGGATTGATCACAATTTTTCTGCACCTAGAACTCCTCAACAAAATGGAGTAGTTGAAAGAAAGAACAGAACATTAATAGAAGCCGCCCAAGAAATGTTAGCAGAATACTCGCTTCCTAGATATTTTTGGGCTGAGGCGGTTAGCACTGCATGCTATGTTCTGAATAGGGTAAATGTGAGATCAAATTTGAATTAAACACCCTATGAGTTGCTAAAAGGTAGAACACCAAATTTGTCTCATTTGCATGTATTTGGTTGCAAGGTGTTTATACATAATAATGGAAAATCTGCCTTAGGAAAATTTGATCCAAAATCAGATGAAGGAATTTTTGTTGGATATTCAAGTGTTGGAAAATCTTATAGAGTATTCAACAAAATAACTTTAGTCATTGAAGAAACCACACATGTTGTTTTTGATGAAAATGGAAACATGGAAGAGCCAAATGTTGTTGAAGAAGAAATTGAAGAAAACTTCCAAAAGATTGATAGATTAAATTTGGAAGAAAATGTGGAAGAAAATTTAGAAAGAGAAGACCCATTGCCTAGAGATTTGAGATTTTCTAAAAACCACCCAAAGGAATTGATTATAGGTGAACCAAGTGAGGGTGTTAGAACAAGGCGTGGATTAAACAAGGAAGTCAATCATTCAACCTTTATTTCAACTATTGAACCCACTAACATTGATCAAGCACTTTTAGATGAATTTTGGATATTGGCCATGCAAGAAGAGTTAAATCAATTTGTAAGAAATAAAGTTTGGGAACTAACTACAAGGCCAAAAGATCAAAGTGTTGTTGGAACCAAGTGGGTGTTCAAAAATAAAATGAATGACTCAGGAGTTGTCATTAGAAATAAGGCTAGATTAGTAGCTAAGGGATATAATCAAATTGAAGGAATTGATTTTGAGGAAACTTTTGCCCCTGTAGCTAGACTTGAAGCAATTAGGGTTTTACTAGCCTTTGCCTGTTTTAAAGGTTTTAAATTGTTTCAAATGGATGTCAAAAGTGCCTTTTTAAATGGGGTAATTGAGGAAGATGTTTTTGTTAGAACAACCTTCCAGGTTTTGAAAATTCTAAATTTCCAAATCATGTTTTCAAATTAAAAAAGGCATTATATGGATTGAAACAGGCACCTAGGGCTTGGTATGAGAGGTTAAGCACCTTCCTACTTGAAAGATCTTTTGAAAAAGGAAGTGTGGATACAACTCTCTTTTTAAGGAAAATTGTAAAGGATATACTTATTGTTCAAATTTATGTGGATGACATCATCTTTGGATCTTCAAATAAACATCTTTGTGATAATTTTTCTAAAACAATGAGTAGTGAATTTGAAATGAGTCTAATGGGAGATTTAAATTACTTTCTAGGATTTAGCATTAAGCAACTTGAGGAAGGTACTTTTCTTAGTCAAACTAAATATATTAAGGACATCCTCAAAAAATATGAAATGGACAATGCTAAACCTGTTAGTACACCAATAATTTCTTCAGTTCAGTTGGATAAGGACCTTAAGGAAAAATCTGTTGATCAAAAGAAATTTAGAGGGATAATTGGATCTTTACTTTACTTGACTGCTAGCCGACCAGATATTATGTTCAGTGTTTGCTTATGTGCTAGATTTCAATCAGATCCAAAAGAATCACATTTGACAGCAGTGAAAAGGATTTTAAGATATCTACTAGGAACTCAAAACTTAGGAATTTGGTATCCTAAGTTTAGCTCTTCATTTGAAATTATCGATTACTCAGATTCTGACTTTGCAGGCTAGAGAGTGGATAGGAAAAGCACTTCTGGAACATGTCAATTCATTGGAAATTCATTAGTTTCATGGTCTAGTAGAAAACAAAATTCAGTGGCACTATCTACTGTAGAAGCAGAATACATTGCATTAGGAAGTTGTGTGGCACAAGTACTTTGGTTAAAACAACAGTTGATTGATTTAGGATTAACTATAGGCACTATTCCAATTTATTGTGACAATACTAGTGCTATTTTCATTTCCAAAAATCCTATTCAACATTCTAGAACCAAACACATTGATATAAGGCATCATTTCATAAGCGAGCATGTATCCAAAGGTGAAATTGAATTCATACATGTTTCAACTGAAAATCAACTTGCAAACATTTTTACAAAACCTTTAGCCTTTGATACCTTCAGTACTTTAAGAACAAGGCTTGGTGTTATTGATTTGAATGCTTAAACAAAATGTCTTTGCAACATTGATATTTGTTTTGTTTTGTTTTTGATTTTGTGAAATTTTGTGTGTTTTGAATGAATTGTTTTTGGATTTATGGTTTTGTTTTATATTTTCTGTGTTTTTGAATATTTTTGTTGATTTTCTTAATTTAAAAAATTCAAAATTAAACATTTTTTTTGGAGGAAATCGTCCAGGACGAAATTGGTTTCGTACGGGACGATGTGTGAAGGAACAGTTTGCGCGAATTTTAACCGTTTTGAGAGCAGTTTTTAATTAGATCGTCTGTACGATCTGATGATCGTTCAGGACGAATTTTTTTTCTCTCAAACGCCGGGACGATTGAATGCAGCGGTTGAGTGGATAAGACAGTTTTTAATATGAATTTCGTCTGTACGAAATTTTCGTTCGTCCAGATGAACATGTGTCTGTTCATTGTAGGGGACGGTTTTCAAGAGTCATTAAAACGATTTACTTTTTGATCGTCTGTACGAAAATTTTTTGTCTGTACGATCGGTCAAGTCAAAAAGCCTGTACGAAGGGACGCATTGTATGTTGTGTTGATTACGAAAAGCCGTTACATTTTGGACGAATTGGATCGTCTGTACGAATTTTTTCGTCCAGACGAACGATAATTTTTCGTCCAGGACGAATATTTTCGTCCAGGACGAACGTATCATTTTTCTTTAAATATGAAGGCTTTCAAACTTGACAATCACACTTCCAAACTTCATTTTCAATCCCTTTCTACATCAAATCAACAATGGCCTCCTCTAGCAAAAGACAAAAGGTGTTGGTGAAGAAACCAAATAGGAATGCCCCAGACAACTTTCTCTCTAAGGCGAATGAAGAATCTTTTCCTCATTTTGCATCCGCAAAGATCACTCCCTCTCGCATTCTTATTCAAACTGAGTTGAAATTTTGGGTATTGCACCTCTTCGCCTCAACCCAATTTCATTTCATTCTTTCTCTCGTCCACTTCTACAACAAACAAACCTACCACTACCTTCTAGCGAACATGAGTTTCAATTCTGACCATTCCACCATTAGTTCTTATGTTTTTAAGCAAAAAGTGGAGATCACCAAGCATGACCTTGGTGCATTTTTAAACTTAAGAACTGAGGGATATAGAGCCCACACCCTAATGTCAGAAACCTCCTTCAAATGGTTTCAAATCAATAGGGTAATTAGAGAAAATGCTATTGACAATCATGTTGCTAGAGTCTCCGGTATGACCCAAGATGCCCGAATCATCCAGCATATCCTTCGATCCTCAATCATTCCTAAAGCTGGTGATAGGATTAACATTACTCCTCTCCTTTCTTGTCTAACTTTTTTAATCATGAAAGGACATCCTATTGACGAAGCCCAACTTATCATAGACCATATCTATGGGCTTTCAGAAATAGGACATGCTGATCAGAAGAGGAAGAAGAACATTTCATTAGGACACTTAATTACTTATATTTTGGAAAAGAAGTACAACATATTGCATCCTAATGAAGAATATGAAGAGCCAGTTTACTATAACGATGCATCATTCAGATTGTTCTTCAAGGAGGAAAAAGAAAAAGAAAAAGCACATGCTAGTGCTTCAGAAGAGGAAGAAGAAGAAGGAGTGCAAGCTTCTGCTTCTCAATCAGATTACCAGAATCTGATTGAGAGATTTGATAGATTAGAGACTCACATTGATCAAAGGTTTGATCAATTTGATGCTCAACTCACGCAGCAACAACAAGACATTGGTAATATTAAAGATGAAGTTCATGAAATTAATACCAATGTAATGTTGATGGCCTCCTACTTCAACCTCTTTGGCGGCATTCCTCCTCCTCCTCCTCCAGAACAGTAGAAATGTTTTTATGTGTGTCTGTTGTATTTTTTTTATGTTTTTATCTTGTCTGTTTTATTGTTAAGTGTTTGTTTTTATGATGTTTTTTCTTTTTAAGTTCAATGTTTTTTTTATGTAATCCGTTTCTTTAATATCAATGAAAGTTTGTTTTTATTAGATTTGTTTTGAAATGTGCTTAATGTTTAAGAATTTCATTAGTATTATTTAATCTACATAGCGCTTAAATTCGATTGTAATTTGAGATTATCTATATTAGAAAATCTAGACTTTCTTAATTTATAAGTTGTATATAACTTGTTGTAATTAGAACTTTTAAATTCATGTCTATTCATTTAGACTACATAAAAATTAATATTACTATTGCAATTTAGATGTTTTCTTATTTTGTATTTCTATGCTCAAGTGATATTTATGCACTAAGAAATATTTGAAATTTTAGATTATAGATTTTGGAAAGAATTGGTCTCAATTACTCTTGAACATTGTAAAAATGTACAAAAATCAAAAGGAATTCGCAAAAATTTGCAAAGTGAAAAAGAGGCACAAAATAAGCCCAACCAAGAAAAAATGCACAAAAATGTGCCCCAAAATTTTGAAAAAGATGCGCAAAGCGCCACATGAGGTAATTCTCTTCTTTCCAAATTCGTTCAATCTCTTAATTCAAATTGATCTTATGTTCATTTATATTCTATTGAACTTTGAAATATAGAATTTTTATACATCTCTCTTGTAATGATTTTCTATAGTCAAATGTCTAAATTGAATCATGTCTTTGATAAATTCTTCTTACTTACAATGTTATATCACTTCTTAAATTTTATGAATTTCTATGATTGACCTAATATCTTTAGTTTAAAATTGCATACCCTATGTCAATCACAATTTAGATTAAATTTTAAAAATGAATTTCATATAATTACTTACATTTCTTGTCTATTTCTTCTTCACTTTTTGTTGCTATCAAAAAGTGGGAGAAATTATTGTGTTTTCTGTTGTGTTTTGTGTTTTCTATTTTTGATTGATTCTGTTTGCAAGTTTTTTCTTTGTAGTTGTTTGTATTAAAATTTTTGAAAAACAAAAATATTATTCTTTATGCCTCCTTATTTTAATGTACTCATCAATTCAGGGGGAGTTTAGGAGATAGGAGAATTGTTTAAACTTGAAACCATACAAACAATAATTGTTTTGCCATCATCAAAAAGGGGGAGATTGTTAGAATAGTTGCTATTTGAATGATTTATATTTTTTGCAACTTATGTAGTTTTGATGATTCCAAACATTATTGTTCAAATGTGTAGTTATCTCCTAACAATTTTAGAAGATTTGCATTTGCTCTTGTGTGTACTAACATTTTCAGGAAAATCAGACTCCAGACTACGATAACTTCAAATCAAATTCAACATGAGATATTTTGTTTATTTGAAGTTTGCATTTTTCTTTGAATTAATTTTGAAAGGGAGTGATTGTAATTGAGTGAATAAAAATCTCACACACACAAATAAGGAGATCATAAAATTTTATACTGATCGTACAGGACGATATTTATCATACTGGACGATCTGTCAGTTATCTCCTATAGAGCACTTGGAACGAATAGGAACTTGCTCGAAAAAATTTTTCTAAGTCCTATTCGTCCAGGACAAAATTTATTATCGTCCCGGACGATGGGTTCTCTGTAAAATTTTTGTCCAGATGAATTTTGCTATCGTACGAGGCGACCGGTCCTCTGGAAAATTTTCGTACAGACGAAATTAAATATCGTCCAGGACGATCGGGTCTCTGGAAATTTTTCGTCCAAACGAAAACAAATTATCGTCCGTGGCGATTGGTCCTCTGGAAAATTTTCGTCCAGACGAAATAAATAATCGTCCAGTTCGATCGGCTCTCTGGAAAATTTTCGTCCAGACGAACATATTTTTGTCCAAACGATTAACCGACTTAGAACAGTTTTCAGCAGTTTCTAGAACCGACCTTGTAATAACCGTTCGTACTGGACGAACCTAGTTAGTACAGGACGATCAGCTGTACGAAGTCATTTCGTACACATATACAAATTGGGTCGTTTCAGATCGTTTAAGTAAAATCGTCCAGGACGATCCAGGATCGTACAGGACGATCCATTACGTACAGAATTGGAAACTTGCAGTTTTTGGGCGGTTTTTCTTGTCTTTTGTATAAATAGTTCAAATTAGACTGCCACCCAATCTTTTTGTCATTTGATCTTCATGCCTCTTGAGAGAATAGCCAAGGAGAGAGTGGAAAAGAGCATTCAAAGGAGGATTCCTACCACTAGAGCGAGAAGGCTTCACTTGGATTACTAAGGTAAGAGTCTCTACTTGTGAAATTGGATTTCATCACTTTTTTCCTTCTTCCTTCTAGATTCTTGTGAGAAGATCAGTCAAGGAGATCCGGTTCTCTGCCGACACTTGGAGAGTGTAAACAGCCGAAGGGTTCTCTGCCCACACTAGGAGAGTGTAAAAGGACGAAGGTTCTCTGCCTACACTTGGAGAGTGTGAACAGCCGTAGGGTTCTCTGCCCACACTGGAGAGTGTAAAAGGACGACGGTTCTCTGCCAGCACTATGGATTGTGTAAAAGGACGACGGTTCTCTGCCGCACCGGGTAGTGGTGAAAAGAGTGTGTTGTAAAGGCTTCTCCGCCTTGCTGTGGGTGCTAAAGGAGAGTCACTTTGTGGTATTAGTGAAATACTCAGAGGGTGCCTCTGAGGAGTGGATGTAGGTCTGGTTATAGACCAAACCACTATAAATCTGGTGTCATTTACTTTATTGCTTTTACGTTTCCGCACTTTAAATTTCAGTTTTAACAACTCTGTGGTTGAAAAACATTTTTCTACAAACTTTAAAAGAAAATTTTAATTCGGTTCAACTTTATCATTAAGAGGGTTTAAAATTTTTAAAACTACCAATTCACCCCCCTCTTGGTAGCCGTGGGACATTTACTTAGGCTTAACAACCTAATTACTGGACTCAACATATGTCCTCTCCTAATTTCTTCAAAAAGATAGTTATGTCCATACTTCCTTTTTCAAAAGATCTTTCAAGTCAGAAGGTGCTCAATCTCTCATACCAAGTTCTAAATGCCTATTTCAATCCATATAATGCCTTTTTTAATTTGAAAATATGATTTGGGTGCTTAGAATTTTCAAACCCTAGAGGTTGTTCCACATAAACATCCTCTTGAATTACCCCATTTAAAATGACACTTTTAACATCCATATGATACAATTTAAATCCTTTAAAATAGGCAAAGGCTTATAAAATCCTAATTGCTTCAAGTCTAGCTACAGGGGCAAAAATCTCCTCAAAATCAATTCCTTCAATCTGATTATACCCCTTAGCCACCAATCTAGCCTTATTTCTAATGACTACTCCTGAGTCATTCATTTTATTTTTGAATACCCATTTAGTTCCTACTACACTTTGATCCTTTGGCATTATAGTTAATTCTTAAACTTTATTTCTTATAAATTAATTTAATTCTTCTTACATAGCCAACATCCAAAATTTATCAGAAAGTGCTTAATCAGTATTTATGAGTTCTGTCATTGAAATAAAGGCTGAATGATTGACTTCTTTATTTAGTCCATGTCTAGTCTTAACACCCTCAGTAGGTTCACATATAATTAATTCATTTGGGTGATTTTTTTGTAAATATCAAATCTCTAGGTTTTGAGTTTTCTATCTCCAAATTTTCTTCTAAATTTATTTTCTCAATCTTTTGGGAGTTAAATCACAATCTCATCCTATTCAACAATTGGCTCTTCCAATATTCCAAATTCATTAAATACAATATGTGTGGTCTCCTCAATTACCAAAGTTCTTTTATTGAATACTCTATAAGATTTTCCAACACTTGAGTATCCTATAAAAATTCCTTCATCTGATTTTGGATCAAATTTTTCTAAGGCAGATTTTCCATTATTATGAATAAACACCTTACATCCAAAAAATATACAAATATGACAAATTAGGTGTTCTTCTCTTTAGCAACTCATAGGATATTTTATTTAACTTTAATCTAACATTCACCCTATTCAGAACATAACATGCTGTGCTAACCGCCTCAGCCCAAAAATATTTAGGAAATGAATATTCTACCAACATTGCTCAGGCAGCTTCTATTAATGTTCTATTTTTTGCTTTTGACTACTCCATTATGTTGAGTTTTCTAAATACAAAAAAATTGTGATCATTTCCTTTCTCCTTACAAAAATCTTCAAAATTTTCATTCTCAAATTCTCCTCCATAATCACTTTGAATAGTCATAATTTCACATCAAAGTTTCCTTTGAATCCATATTAAAAAATTCTTAAATTTCTCAAATGATTCACTCTTATGATATAAAAATCTAACCCATGTAAATCTAGAGTAATCATCGATAATCACAAATCTGTATACATTCCCTCCTAGACTTACAGTTTCAACTGGTCCAAAAAGATCCATATGCAAAATCTCTATTGGTTTACTAGTTTTAAGATCCCTTATTGGACTAAAAAGAGGACTTCCCCTATTTTCTTAATTGATATGCATCGCAAAGGTGATCCTTAGTGAAGTCTAGTTTTGGTATATCTCTCACTAAGTTCTTTTAGGTAATCTTCCTAAGGTTTTTAATGCTAGAGTGACAAAGTCTCCTATGCCAAAGCCATGATTCATCAGAAATAGTTTTTAAATAAAAAATAGTAGGAGTTTTAATGCAATTCAATTATAGTATATACACATTGTTTACCCTAATATCATTCAAAACATCATTACCATTCAGGCTTAATATGCAGCTTGTAGGAAAAATTTTTACACAATAACCTTTATCACATAACTGACTAATACTTAGAAGATTATGCTTTAAGCCTTCTACCAATAATAATTCTCAATAAAAAAGTTTTAAAGATTTCCAATCATACTTGACCCAACCACCTTTCTTGTGGTGTTATCTCCAAGTGTAGCCTTGCCTCTAGTCCTGGCTTCAAGAGATATGAATTATGTAGTATCTCCAGTCATATTCTTTGAGCAACCGCTGTCTAGGTATCATATGCTCTCACAAGGTCTTGTATGAGAGCGATTTTATAAAATTATCAAACGTTAGACCTGGGAACCCAAACAAGTTTGGGTTATCCTTTTGGTAATTTATAATCAGATGCATGTATAATATGTCTAGGTTTATGCATCTTAGGTTTCCATACCATATGAGTTTTCTTCTTCAATGTACAGGTGTGAGCTATATGTCCAATCAATCCATAATTATGACATTTGACTCCTAGAAAAGGGTTTCTTAATCTTCTATGGTTTCTTTGTCTATTTATGGATTGCATAAATTTAAGATACAAAATAGGATTAGTGAAATCTTCAAGTCTTGGTGGTATATTATTATCCTCGAGAGCTTCTATCTTTAATTTATAAAATGAATCCACATCTTCTAAGATACGATTTATATAATTTACTCGATACATCTTGCTCTCAAATTCACCCTTATTATTTTTTATTTCTTTTTGAAGTTCTGCATAGGATGATTTTAAACTTTCAAGGTTCTCATTCAAATCATCAAACTCATCAAGTAATTTTATGTGGTTGTTATCAATTAAATCATGATCTTTCATATGGATCTCCTATTCTTTTTGTAGTTCCTGAAATTCTAAGTTCATACTAGTATACATTTTCTTTAACTTTCTATATGCATCATATATGTGTTCAGAGACTTCAAAAAGTTTATTGTAAGTCAAGTCACATACCTCTTCTTGATCTGACTAATCAAGATTATCGACCATTAAGCATAGATTAGTGACTTCCTCTTCCTTTTCAGTCTCTAAGGAGTCTGAAGTTGA
Organism: Dendrobium huoshanense; assembly: GCA_016618105.1. Lineage (NCBI taxonomy): Eukaryota > Viridiplantae > Streptophyta > Magnoliopsida > Asparagales > Orchidaceae > Dendrobium > Dendrobium huoshanense. The sequence continues at coordinate 48,273,468 of CM028348.1, forward strand.
GTCCGCCCAGAAAGCTCTTTGGAATTTCTTCTTGCCCTTCTTCACAATTAGTTTCTCCTCTACCTTCTCCTTTCTAGGAGTGGTTTTGAGTTTTGGGCAATCTGACTTAATATGTCCAGGTTTCCTGCACTCATAGCAAATAACATCATTTGAATCCTTAACATTTCTATTAAATTTACCTCGATTCTATTACAGACGTCTCTTTTGCTTCCTCTTCAAAAAGCTTATGAACTGTCTAGTCATCAGTGTGATGTCATCTTCATCCTCAGGTTGTGAGAGATCACTCTCTGACTCCTCCACTTTCAGTACAATGTTCTTCTCCCTCGTGGTTAACCTGCATCAATCTTTCTTTTACTCACACCTTGCTCGTAAGAAATTAGTGATACATGAAGATTGTCAATAGAGTAAATGTTTAAATCTTTAGATTCTGTAATTGCAGTTATTTTAACATCATAAGCAGTAGGCAAATAATGAAGTATCTTATTAACCATTTTAGCATTCATTTGTTCCCTACCCAATGCATGTAAAGAGGTGACTATTTGTGTGAATATTGTGTTTATGTCAGAAATAGATTCATTTATTTTCATGCAAATCAATTCATAATCATGCAAAAAGTTATTAAGTCTGGATTGTTTAACTTCATTTTCCCCCTCATATGTTATACAAAGTCTATCACATATATCCTTTCCACTTTTACAAGTAGAAACCCACATGTAATATTCAGACTTAAGAGCACAAAAGAAACTATTCAAGCATTTAGCATTAAATTATGCTAAGTCACATTCTTCTACTATCCAGTCTGCAAAGGGTATTTCAACTCTAATCCTTCAACTAATCTAGTTGGTTTTGTATACCATTACTGAACTAAGATCCACATACGGTAATTAAGTGACTTTAAAAATGTATACATGCGTGTTTTCCAAAAATCAAAAGGAATATTGTCGAATAATGGAGGTCTAGTTATAGAGTAACCTTCACGAGTATTTCAAGTTCAAAATGGAGCCATGGTCGTTAATCAAAAAGTAGTTTAAACTTATGATATTGAAAACAAAGCTCTGATACCACTTGTTAAAACTTGTTTAATATAAATTAGGTTGTCAGACCTAAGCTTATGTCCCAGCAGCTAACCAAGAGGGGGAGGGGGTGAATTAGTAATTTAAAATTTTCCCTCTTTATATTTTAAAAATGATAAAAAAAATTTTAATGAAAGTTTTTCAAAAAGATTTTTTAACCACAGATTAACACTAGAACAATAAAGTAAAAAGAAAGAAAAAAATAAAAAAGACACAAGATTTATAGTGGTTTGTCAAACACGACCTACATTCACTCCCCGGAGGCACCCTCTGAGTATTGCACTAATACCACTAGTGTCTCTCCTTTTTTCCCCACAGTAAGGTGGAGAAGCTTTCACAAAAACTCTCTTCCACCACTATCTGGTGTGGCAGAGAACATAATCCTTTTACACACTTCAAGTTTAGGCAGAGTACCTCCCGCTGTTCATACTCTCCAAGTGTAGGCAAAAAACCCTTCATCCTTTCACACTCTTCAAGTGTAGGCAAAGAACCTTCTGCTGTTCACACTCTCCTGAAAGATCGTTAGGGATGTTAAGCCCTATAGAATTGGCCCAAGCTAACCAAGAGGGGGGGTGAATTAATATTTTAAAAAAATTTCTTTTCACAAAGAATAAAAATCACAAACCAAAATCACCACAAAAATAAATGCGGAATTAAAAGTGCGGAAGCAAAAATAAGAACACAGAAATTTATAGTGGTTCGATCAACTCGACCTACGTCCACTCCTTGGAGGCACCCTCCAAGTATTGCACTATAAAAAGTGACTCTCCTTTAGCCCCCACGGCTAGGCGGAGAAGCCCTCACAAGAACCTCCTTTTTGCCACCCCGGCAAGGCAGAGAACCTACCTCTTTTTGCTTCCTCCTGAAGCTGGCAGAGAACCACAACCAAAAGCTAACTCCTTACCTCTACCGACCCTTCCACGGACGAGAAACTCTAGACGAAGAACAAGCAGAGCAATCCTTGAAGCAACCCTTGTGAATCCCCTCACAAGCTCCCCCTCATAAGATCCTCTCTCTCTCCCTCTCTCTCTTTCTCTTCTCAAGGTCTTCTCAGGTCAAGGCAGCAGCCAAAGGTCTTTTTTTAAAAAATGTTGAACAAGAGCTCTTAAATAGAAGAGCTTCAAAGGAGCTCATTAATTGCAAGTTGCCGACAATATCGTCCAGGACGATATGGATATCGGCCTGGCCGATCAGTACAAATCAATGAAGATCGGCCAGAGCATAGCCTTGGATGCAAAACAGGATGATTGAAAATTGGCTTGATCGTCCAGGCCGATCTCACGATCGTCCTGGCCGATCAGTTCAAATCAGAGGAAAATCATCCTGACAATAGCCCTGGATACGAGCTGGCCGATGTTTATCGTCCTGAAGTAACTTAAGGTTTTTGACTGGATCATCCCGGCCGATCCTGCGATTGTCCAGGACGATATGATCGTATAAATCATCCTTAATTACTCCCTTGATTTCCTGAACAATTATGACATAATTTGTGAATATCGTCCAGGCCGATCCTAGGATCGTCCTGACCGATAATTAAAAAATACAGTATACCTAAATTATCTATGGCGGCAACTTCTTTCTGTTTTGAGCTTATCGTCCTAGCCGATACATGTATCGTCCAGGTCGATCTGTTAATGTTGGCTGGCTTAATTAAGAATCCTTATTTAGACTTTCTGTTTTAAGCCTGATCGTCCAGGCCGATCCAAAAATTGTCCTGGCCGATATGAGTAAAAATAGAAATTCTAAGTCTCTCAAGTGTGTGTGTGAAGGGTTACATATCATCAGTCTCTTTGACCATTATAAGTAGACTTAAAAAGTGAAAAACAAAAGTACAGACTGACTCAACCCTAAACCTATGTAATTAAGAACCTTCCGTCCTTTCACACTCTCGAAGTATAGGCAGAGAACATTTATGTTGTTTACACTCCACGAGTATCGGCAGAGAATCGGATCTTCTTGAAAGATCTTCTCACGAGAAATCTAGAAGGATGAGAGAAAAGAGTAAAGTAATCACAATTCACAAGTAGAGATTCTTACCTTTGAGTACCAAGTAAATCCTTTATGCTCCAATAGTAAGAATCATCCTTCAAACACTCTCTCACACTCTTTCCTTCAATCTATCTTCAGTTTGCACAAAAATTAGTGAATAAAAATATTACAAGATAGTTTTAATTGGACCTTTTTTATGAAAGATACAAAAAATCATCCAAAAACTGCATATGTTCAATTATGTACGCACTCGTCATCCCATACGATCGTAATTTTGTACGTACGAATAGTGTAATATTTATTGCGTATGAACCCAATGTGCATTGGTACGAAATGACTTCGTACTCAAGCATCATCCCGTACTAACTAAGTTCATCCAGTACAAACAGTTATATTAAGGGTTTGTTGGGACTAAACTGCAGGATAGTCCATATTTTTAAGGAATAGAGGACATCATCCTAGGATGAATGTATAAGTTTGTCTGGATGAACAGAGTAAAGCATGAGTCTAGAGAACATCATCCTAAGACGAACAGGGTAAATTGTCTGGACGAGTAGTTCAAGTCACGGGTCTAGAGGACATCGTCTAGGGACAAATAGAACACTTCATCTGGACGAATAGTTCAAAGTGAGAATCTAGAGGACATCGTCCAGGGATAAATAGAACACTTCGTCTGGATGAATAGTTCAAAGTGAGAATCTAGAGGACATTGTCTAGGGATGAATAGAACACTTCATCTGGATAAATAGTTCAAAGTGAGAATCCAGAGGACATCGTTCAGGGATGAATAGGAAAATTTGTCTGGATGACCAGGACTTAAAAATTTTTTCTCACTTTTTGTTCATTTCATTGCTCTCCGAGGGGTATAATTGACCTGATCGTCTCGTATGAACATGGTTCGTTCCGTATGATCAGTATAAGAAATTTTGACTTTTAAAGATCTCCCCCAGTGTGTGTGTGTGATAGGTTACTCAATAAAGTGAAAAATATAGGCTTCAATTTACAAACTATCTTATGCTGAATTTAATTTGAAGTATTCATTAGTTTGGAGTAAGATTATCCTGAAATGTTAGTCCACACAAAAGAAAAAACAATTCTTCCAAATAATGTTAGGAGAAAATAATAATTAGAATAATAATATTTGGAATCATCAAAACTATATAAGTTACAAGAATGTAAAATATGCAAAAGCTAAGTAGTAACTCTCTTAACAAATTAGAAAATGAAAAAAATAACTTGATTATCCGGGTTGATCTCAAGATCTTTCCAGACAATTAGTTCAAATTTGAGGAAAATCATCTAGAGCATCGTCCTAAATGGCAACTGGCTGATGTTGATCGTCCACGATCAACTAAAGTTTTTTGAACTGATTGTCCCGGCTGATCCTGCGATCGTCCAGGATGAATTGATTGAGTAATCTAACCTTAATTATTTTCCTTAATTACTACATTAATTTAGGTATAACTATGTTACATCATCCAGGATGATGTCTTAGATGACGTTCAAAAATAAATAATACCTAAATAGATCCGACGGCTGATTCTTTCTGAATTGAACCTATCGTTCCGACCGATATAAAGATTATCCAGAATGATGTGCTTAATGACGGCTTCTTTAATTAGGATGCCCTAATTAGGATTTTTTTTTACCGGATCGTCCAGGATGATAGTTGGAGCATCCCGGATGATGTGAACAAAAATAGAGAACTCTAAAAAAATAGTCAGAAAAAGTAATGCAAGTTTGTCTAGTATATTAAAGGCTTCTTTAACTAGGATGCCCATAACAAACACTATGATCTACTTCTAATGCAAGTTTGTCTAGTCTATTAAAGGCTTCTTCTAGTTCAACATGAGTGGTTTTCAAGGGTTCATGCACTTCAGTTAGTTCAATATGCTTCTTATTTAATGCATCTTACTCATCAAGAAGTAGCATATGATCTCTATCTAAATCAGAATTTTCTTTAAACAAGTTAGCATGCTCAGATTGTAAAGAACTAAATTCAACATTAAGCTTAGCATGCATCTTTTTCAACTTACTATACGAGTCATGGATATTTTCATAAATAAGTAATAACTCTTCATATGAAAGTTGACATACCTCATCTTGATCTTATTGATCAAGGTTATCATTAGCCATAAGACACAAATTTGTTACCTCCTCCTCTGCTTCTTCTTCTAATGATTCTGAGGCAGAGTCGGCTTAAAAAGCATTTTGTGTCTTCATCTTTGCTTTCTTGTATTTAGATTTGTCATCACCTTTCTCCTTAGCTGGTTGGCTCTTTAGATTAGGGCAATAGGCTCGAAGGTGACCTGACTTCCTGCACTCAAAACAGATTATATCAGATGAAACATTATTGGACCTTGAGCTCTTACCTTTATTCCAGCTGTTCTGATGACGCTTCTATTTTCTCTTCAGGAAATTTTTGAACTGTCGGGTCATCAGTGTTATCTCATCCTCTTCCTCCCTTGCAGAGCTTTCACTTTCTCAGTTACTTGCTTTTAATGTCACTGTTCGCTCCTTATTTTCACCTGCATCACTTTGTCTTTGACTCACTCCTTGCTCGTATGCAATGAGTGACCCAAGGCGATTATCAATAGAGTAAACGTTAAGGTCTTTAGATTCAGATATAGCAGTTATCTTTGCATCATAGGAACTAGGTAAGCATCTAAGAATTTTATTTACTTTCTCAGAATTTGAAATCTCTCTACCTAATGCATGCAAGGATGTCAGGATTTGGGTGAACCTAGTGTACATGTCAAATATTGTTTCTCTAGGTTTCATGCGGAAGAGTTCATAATCGTGTAGTAAAATATTAAGCCTAGACTATTTTACTTCATTTGTTCCTTCATATGTAATGCACAGTCTATCCCAAATCTCCTTACCAGTGGCACAGGCAGATACTCTCATATAATTCTCAGATTTCAATGCACAGAAAAAATAATTTAAACATTTAGCATTCAGTTGGGCTAAATCCCTATCCTCGTTGCTCCATTCATTAAAAGGTACATAAGTTTTCAATCCATTAACAGTTTTAAACGGTGCAACATATCCATCATTCACTAACATCCACATGCGGTAATCAATAGATTATAAAAAAGTATACATTCTAATTTTCTAGAAATCAAATGGAATGTTATCAAAAAGAGGTGGACAGGTTATTGAATAACCCTCTGTAGTATTGCGATTACCAAAATGTGACATGATCATTTTTTCAAGATTTTCTAAAACACTATTTTTGAAAACAGGTTCTGATACCAATTGAAGTTACTAGATGGACAAGAGGGGGGGGGGGGGGGGGTGAATTGTGAAAACTTTTTGACAATAATTAAAACCTAAGCAGGAGTTCTAATTTTTTTGATGCTTTTAAAACTTTAACATAAAAAAAATTAAACAACTTTTCTTTCACAAATTTTCTCAAGCAGATATTATGAAAGAAATTGCACGCAATAATAAAAAGATAATAAGAAAAAAGAACACCGAGATTTTTATAGTGGTTCGGTCAAACCATGACCTACGTCAACTCCCTGGAGTCCTTCGCTCTGGGTATTTCACTATAAGCAATAGCTCTCATTTTTCCCCCCTTGGCAAGGTGGAGAAGCCCTTACAATACTCCCTTTCACCAACCCGGCGTGGTGGAGTGCCAAACTCTATTTTCACCCTCCTGGCGACGGTAGAGAACCTTCTCGTTTTTATCCCTCCTGGAGAAGGCAGAGTACCTCGAGGTCACGGATGTAGAAGAGCCTTTCCCCTTGGAGATCCTACCACAAATTCTTCTAGGGCCACAAGAGGAGCAAGATGCAGAAAGTTCGGAACAACCGTGTGATCTCCCTCACACCTCTTCTCCCTCACAATGCTCACCTTCTCCTTCCTCTCTCAAACCCTAAAGAACATTTCAAGAGATCTCTCCCTCGGAATCTCTCTCTAACCACGTTCTCCTCTCTGATTCACACCCTCAAAATATGACAAGTTTTACACATAAAAATGGGCTCCAAAATCCCTGAGATTTCAAAAGTAGCCGTTACTATTGTACAGTACGGTTTCTAATCGTACAGTACAATATGTATAAATAGACTTCGTCCTGGTACGAAGTGGTACGAACAGTTCAAAAACATTCGTACATTACGATATTAAATTGTACGATACGATCCAAAAAAATTATGTTCGTACAGGACGATAGTCAGAACGATCAAACATCGTCTCTGTTCATTGTATGGTATGACGCACATCATACAGTACGATGAGACAAAACCCAAGAGATCATCCAGGATGATCTTCGGGACGATTATAATTCGTCTCTGTTCATTGTATTGTATGAATGGGTTCGTACAGTACAATGTTCAAATTATAATTAAGCCCGAATTTCTTGCACTAATCACGGGTTAAATTAAGTAAATATTTAAAATAAATCATACCGTACGAACATGTTCGTACAGTACGAACGGGGCAAAATAACTTACTTACGTTAAAACAATGGCTAGGGTTTTGGATTTGAACATATCGTACAGTATGATTAAATTCATACGGTACGATCTATTCACAGAATCCTCCTACAAAGCTCTGATCGTACGGTACGAAATAACATCATACAATACGATCTACAGAGAAAGAAAAACTCTAAATGGTTCATTTAAAAACACTCTCCCCCTGTGTGCGTGCATGGTTGCTCAGACTTTTATGCATTTTTTGTTCAGACTCAAAAAAAATAAAAAATAAAATAAACAACAAAATACATTGCAGACTCATACTCCTAATCTACCAATTCTTGAGTCTTCCTGTCGTTCTGAGTAGCTTTTGATCTTTTCTAAAATATTAGTACTCACGGACAATAGAAAATAATATTCAATGAATCTCAAGATAATTTAAACGACATTATTTGTCATCATCAAAATCCTAAACTCGGGGTCATGGGTTGCAACACGAATAAGTGTTCAAATCCTTAGATTCTGTTATAATAGTGATTTTAGCATCAAAAGAGGAAGGCAAGCATCATAAAATCTTATTTACTTTTTCAAAGTTCGAAAGTTTTCTTCCTAAGGCATGCAAAGAAGTAACAATCTGAGTAAATCTCGTATACATTTCAGAAATTGATTCATGAGGTTTTATACAAAAAAGTTCGTAGTAATGCAAGAGAATGTTCAAACAGGATTGTTTAGCTTCATTAGTGCCTTCATAAATGACTCAAGACCTAACTTTGGCTCAAATGGGTTTGTTTGGAGATTTGGATTCTAATGTGTATGGTCTCAAGGTTTGGGAAGTTCATTTGGGTCAAATGACTCATTTTGGGCTCTTAATGGGCCATTAGGTAAACCTAGGTTGACTTGGTCAACCAGGTTGACCCAGGGGCAATGATTAGGATAACCAAGTTTGAAATGATATTTTGAATGTGTTGGAAGATTCTAAATCAAGGTGAGGTCATTTTGGTCAAAATGGTCATTTGACCCTAAAGGGACTTTAGGTCAAACTAGGTTGACCTGGTCAACCAAGTTGACCGAAGGTTTGAAATTTGGTCCAATAGGTCTCAGATATTATTTAAAAATGTTTGGAGGAGGTTCCAAGAGTTGATGAGGTCAAGTCAAATTAGATTTTTATTAAAAGTCCAAAAATCCCCTTAAAGGGCATTTTTGGTCATTTTGGTCTCAAGTCCATTCCAAGGTTGGTCTAGAGAGATGTAGATTAATGGTTAACAAATGAATATCAAAGGCATGAAAGGGATCAAAAGGGGTTGGATGGAATTGCAATGTCAAATTCCATCGGTGATAGGTCCAGTGACATGGGTGGTAAATATTTGAAGGTTTTATAACCTTTGGAATTTGATTTAGTTTATGGCGTTGGAGACATCAGAGTGATGTTAAACTTGGAGGGATGACCCCAAAGATGTATCTTATCAATATGCAATTGACAGATCCTAAACAAGGGGTCAATTGACTATATTTCAAGGTGATGAAAAAAAAATACCTAGAAGGGGTTTCAGAACCTGAATCCTTAACCCAAAGATTTGGTTTGAAATGCTGGGTTTGGGTTGATCTGAGATCTAGATTGATCATAGGGGCCAAAAGCTAAAAGGATCCTAAAATCTAGAGCTTAGAAGGAACCTAGGGTCCAGGGAGTCCTAGGGTTTAAAGTCCAGGAGAAGGTCAAAGTGACCTCATACAAAAAAGAGGTCAACAAGTACCTGTTCATATTTTATTTGTTTTTGTTTGCTAAAAAAATAAAAAAATTGCTCTAAGATGTTCCTGATTATCACATACACACTTCACCGAATCACAACAATCTTTTAAATATTTTTTTCCTTAATTATACTATAGGATTCACATTTGTACTGTAAGATATGTATAGATGTACGTATCACAACCATTTATTACATCAACGGTCCATATTAAATTAATGATTTACACTTCATACTGTACGAACCTCTCTTTGTACTATACGATCTACATGTCACTAATAATTGAGGAATTTAATCTGTTTGATATGAAATTATTATCAATTGTATTGTACGATACATCACTTCATACTATATAATCCACGTGTCAAAATGGATTGGAATAAATTTAATTCAGCTGACACGATAATAATTAAAGTTTGTACTGTATGAACACCTATTCATACTATACAAATTTTTTTAACAAATGCCGTACTTATGACTCCTCGGGATGAACAAAAATTCATAAGATCATCTAATATGATACTAATCATATTGTTTGATTTGACCACTTTTTCTGACAGGTTGTCAAGACGAATTAACTCCATAATCGTACTGTATGATCCTTGATTGTATTGTAGGAATGCCCAAAAGTTCTATAAATTAGTGGTTTAAAGTGGTTAAATTCACTCAAACCTTCTTCACACTTTTACTTTCTAATCCTTCCTTCTCAATAATTAGTGGAAGCAAATGTGGAAGAATGACTCAGTGGAGTTCCTCCACCTATCATCATTTTGACAATCACTTCCTATCTACACGGGATGAAGATGCATATCATTGATATAAAAAGGAAAAAATCTCCGCCTCGCGAATATTAAACCAACCAACCCTAAACATTGAGGTAATGAACCTTTTTGCCTCCACCACCCTTCAATTCCTCCTTACCATGGCTTTTCCTTTCAATTCTAAACTTATGTACAAATTCTTAGTAAATCTTAGGATGATTCTAGAAGTCTCTACCATGACCTCCTTTGTTAGACATCAAAATATAGAGATTATTGAAGCTAATTTTGTAAAATACATAACTCCTTCTACTAACGTACCTCATCCTCAATCCCTAATTTCCTATGAGTTTGATTGGACTACTATTAACTTAACTATTAGGTATTTGACTTCAAATCAACACCTAACCCTTGTCCAAACTTTAAATAAAAAACCCCATATAATCTAGTACGTACTTCGCTCTTCTATTATACACAAAGCTGGAGATCAGGTTAATATAACCCCACTTCTCTCCATTATCACTTAACTCATAAAGTAGAATACTCAATTTAATGAAGCCCGACTAATTCTCTACTATTTCCACAACATGATTTATATTCGACATCCAAACACCCATAGGAAACAAAATGTAGCCTTATGACATATCGTAGGCTATATCTTTAACCATAAATACCAACTCACCTTTATTGATCCACACAACAATGTCCATAATTTCTATATGGATGCCTCTTTATGTATCTTTTTTAATCGGGGGCAAGAGCACATTGAGGCATATTTTGATGAAGAAGGGAATGTTGCCCCTGTAGAAGGACTTCTACCGCCATCAATACCACCAAATGCACCTGCTTACCCTTAGGATGATATTATTCAGTGGCTCGACAATCTAGAATTTTGACAAGACTATCATATACAATAACAACACCAACAACTTGAGGATGACATGTGATGGTTTAGAAAACAATTTCTCTTGATAGATAATCAATTTTCCTCCATCCATCAGTTCTTTCAAGCACCACCACCTGATTAGGATCCACCTTTCCAGTAGTTTGTGTCTATTGTGTCTTTTTTGTATTGCTTTCTTTGCTTTTGTGTACCATCTCTTTTTGGTGATGTCAAAAGGGAAGAAAATGTTTGGTTATTTAGCTTTTGTTATATATTTATTTTGTTGTATGTGTGCTTATTTTTATTTAATAGAAATTCCTATTTTTATTATGTATTTTTCTATTCTGTCTTTAAAAAAAAAACAAAAAATAAAATGAGGCAGGCATCCTTATTTTCTAACATATTTTTCTTAGTAAGGGGGAGCTTAGGATTAAAAATCTTTCAAGCTATACTTCAATAAAATATGTTTGATATCATCAAAAAAGGAAAGATTATTGAAAATCAAAGATCCCTAGCTTATAATTTTGATGATAACAAACCTTATTGATTGGATTGTACATTCTCAAGAAATATGTTGGATATTATTTGTTTATTGTGCACTAATAATTACATGTACAACACTCAAGAAGACTAAAGACTCAAGATTGGGTAGGTTAGGATATCAAGGCAAAAGAGTCTGTATTTTTATTTTTCTTAATTTTTTATTTTCTTGATTGGGTGACCGTACACACACACATAGGGGGAGTGATATTTTTTTAATTAAAGTTTTGTAAACTAATCATATTATATGATTTAAAATCATATTGTAAGATTTGTTGATTTAAAAATTAGCTCAATGGCTAATTGAAAACTCATAATCTACTAACTAATCATACTATACGATATATATCATATTATATGATTTACTTCATTATCAAAACCCTAGCTGCCAGATTAATTTAAGTAATATTTTAAAATTGATATTTTGAACTAATCATACTATACGATGCTAATCGTATTGTAAAAAAAAATTAAATCTTGTGAAAATTAACCCCCATAATTAGTCAACCAAGTCATGGTTTAATTAATGATAGTTGATCGTACTATACGATGTCGATCATACCAGATGACTAATAGAGACAAAAACTAACTGTCTCGGAGATCGTACCAAATGAAATTATAATTTTTTCACCTAATCATACTATACGATGATGATAACAACAAATGAGCGGTAGAGATAATTTTAGTCATGTAGAAAATTATACCAGACGAAGCTATAATTTTTGAATTAATCGTACTTTATAATATTCATATCATACTGGATATTTACCTAAAAATAATTGACCATACTGTATGATGAGAACAATATGGGATGAGTGACAGAGACAACTTTCAGTTATCCTAGAAATAATCACATACGAATAGAGAAAATCAAACATGTTGTATTGGTTGATCTGTGAATCATACTATATGACGTGTTCTTAAAATTTGAACAGTTCTTTTAAACGAATGTTTATATTGTATTAGATGGGAGTAGTTTTGAACTAATCATACTGTATGAACTTGGATTGTATTATACAAACAGTGACATCCAACTTGAATTTTTAGGGTTTTTAAAGCCTTTTATAAAAGTCATTCTTTAACCTTTTTAAAAGGATGTTAAGAGAGGAGCATGACGGAAGGAGGAACTCTAAGAGGAAGCTTTTGAAGAAAATCAAGGTTTATGAGAGGAAGGAGAAGGTGAGCTTGAGCGTGAGGGAGAAGTAGTGTGAGGGGATGATATAGTTGCTCCGTGCTAGCTGCATGCTTATTCTTCTTATGTCCTTGGTGAGTCTTATGAGAGCTCTCTAAGGAGGGAGGATTCTTAGTCCAGTCCTCGAGGTTCTATGCCTTCTTCAGGAGGGAGAAAAAGGAATTGAGGTTCTCTGCATTCTCTAGAAGGTAGAAAAGGAGTCAAGGTTGTTAAAATAGCAACTATTTTAACAATCTCCCCCTTTTTGATGATGGCAAAATAATTATTGTTTGTATGATTTCAAATTAAACAAATCTCCTAAAACTCCCTCTGAATTGATGAATACATGAAAATAAGGAGGCATTTTGAACCAAAGAAAAAAAAATGTTTTTCAAAAAGAATTTTTAAGTTAAACACAAAATCAAAATGCAAACAAAACAATTTAAAACAAAACATACAAACACAATAAAAACAAAACATATAAACCCAATAATTTCTCCCCCTTTTTGACAACAATAAAAAGTGAAGAAGAAATAGACAAGAAATGTAAGTAATTATATGTAATTCATTTGAAAATTTAATCTAAATGGTGATTGTTATAAGGTATGCAATCTAAAACTAATAACATTAGGTCAATCATAGAAATTCATAAAATTTAAGAACTGATATAATATTGTAAGTAAGAAGAATTTATCAAAGACATGATTCAATTTAGACATTCGAATATAGAAAATCATTACAAGAGAGATGTATAAAAATTCTATATTTCAAAGTTCAATAGAATATAAATGAACATAAGATCAATTTGAATTAAGAGATTGAAAGAATTTGGAAAGAAGAGAATTACCACATGTGGCGCTTTGCGCATCTTTTTCAAATTTTTGGGCACATTTTTATGCATCTTTTAACATTGGGCTAATTTTGTGCCTCTTTTTCATATTTGTGAACCTTTGCGCATTCCTTTTAATTTTTGTACTCTTTGTACAATTTTCAAGAGTAATTGAGACCAAATCTTTCCAAAATCAATAATCTAAAATTTCAAATATTTCTAAGTGCATAAATATCACTTGAGCATAGAAATACAAAATAAGAAAACATCTATATTGCAATAATAATATTAACTTTTATGTAGTCTAAATGAATACACATGAATTTAAAAGTTCTAATTATAACAAGTTATAAACAACTTTTAAATTTAGAAAGACTAGATTTTCTAATGTAATTAATCTCAAATTACAATCTAATTTAATCACAATTAAGATTAAATAAGACTAATGAAATTCATAAAAATTAACCACATTCCAAAAACAAATCAAATTTGAATCAAGTACAACATGCATTGATATTAATAAAAATGATTACATATTCATTTCATAATATTAAAACAACTAAGAAAATACACTGAACTTTTTAATAAAGACAAACTAAAAACAACCACTAAAAATAAACACTAACACAACAAAATATTTAAAACAAAACACGAGTACAACAAACACAAAGAAATTCATCTCTCATTCTCTATTCTTCTGGAGGAGGAGGAGGAATGCCATTAAATATATTGAAGTAGGAGGCCATCATCATAACATTGGTATTGATTTCATGAACTTCATTTCTGATAATACCAATGTCCTGTTGCTGCTGCAGGAGTTGAGCATCAATTTGATCAAATCTTTGATCAACATGAGTCTCAAGTCTGTCAAATTTCTCAATCAAATTCTGATAATCTGATTGAGGTGCAGAAGTTTGCTCTCCTTCTTCTTCTTCTTCAGAAGCACTGGCATGTGCTTTCCCTTTTTCCTCCTTGAAAATTGCTCTGAAAGAAGCATCATTGTAGTAGATCGGCTCTTCGTATTCATCATCAGGATGCACTAAGTTGTATTTCTTTTCCAAAATGTATGTAACTAAGTGTCCTAATGAGATGTTCCTTTTTCTCTTCTGTTCTGCATGTCCAATTTCTGAAAGCCCATAAAGATGGTCTAGGATAAGTTGGGCTTCATCGATAGGCTTATGATCCATAATCAAAAAGGTCAAAAAAAGAAAGGAGTGGGATAATATTGATCCTATCACCAGCTTTAGGAATGATTGAAGATCGAAGAATGTGCTGGATGAATCGAGCATTTCTGGTCATTCCTGAAACTCTAGCAACATGATATGTTAGGCCATTTTCTCTAATCACCCTATTGACTTGATACCATTCGAATTTGTTTTCATTCATAAGGGTGTGAACTCTATAGCCTTCAGTTCTTAAGTTCAGAAAAGCACTTAAGTCGTGCTTGGTGATTTCAACTTTTTGTTTAAAAACAAAAGAACTTATGCAGGAGTGGTCGGAATTAAAACTCATGTTGGATAGAAAGTAGAGAAAGTTTTGTTTGTTGTAAAGGTGGATGAGAGAAAGAATGAATTGAAACTGGGTGGAGGAAAAAAGGTGCATTACCTTAAAGTTTATCTTATTTTGAATCAGAATGCGAGAAGGTGTGATTTTGGCAGATGCAAAACGAGGAAAGGATTCCTCATTTGCCTTTGAAAGGAAGTTTTCAGAGGTTTTTCTGTGAGGTTTCTTTGCCAACACCTTTTGTCTTTCGCTTGAGGAGGCCATTGTTGATTTAAAGTCGAAAGAGATTGAAAGTGAAGTTTGGAGATGTGATTGTTGAGTTAAAATTTTTTCTTATTTAAAGAAAACGATACGTTCGTCCTGGATGAAAATTATCGTTCGTCTGGACAAAAAATGTTCATACAAACAATCCAATTCGTCCAAAATGAAATGGCTTTTCGTAATCAACACAATTTACGATGCGTAATTTCGTACAGACTTTTGACTTGACCGATCGTACAGATGAAAAAATTTCGTACAGACGATCAAAAGTTAATTCATTTTAATGTCAGTTGAAAACCGTCCCCTACAATGAAACGACGTCTGTTCGTCTGGACGAACAAAAAGTTCGTACGGACGAACTTCACATTTATAACTGCCTTATCCACTCAACCGCTGCATTCAAACGTCCCGACATTTGAGAAAATAAATATTTCGTCCTGGACGATCATTAGATCGTACAAACGAACTATATTAAAAAAACTGCTCTCAAAACGTTTCATATCATGCAAACTGAATTTAACACACATCGTCCAAAATTTCGTCCCGGACGATTTCCACACATTTTTTTTATTTTTGAATTTTTTAATAAAGAAAAACAACCAAAACATTCAAAACACAGAAAACAAAGACAAAACCACAGACTCTAAAATAAAACTCAATCAAAACACTAAAAAATCACAAAATTCAAAACAAAAATCAAAGAAAAATAATACTAAGAAAAAATAAATATCAATGTTGCAAAAACATTTTTATTTAAGCATTCAAATCAATAACACCAAGCCTTGTTCTTAATGTACTGAAGGTATCAAAGGCTAAAGGTTTTGTAAAAATGTCTACAAGTTGATTTTTAGTTGAAACATGTGTGAGTTCAATTTCTCCCTTGGATATATGATCCCTTATGAAATGATGCCTTATGTCAATGTTTTTGGTTCTAGAATGTTGAATAGGATTTTTGGAAATGCAAATAGCACTAGTATTGTCATAATAAATTAGAATAGTGCCTATAGTTAATCCTAAATCAATCAACTAATGTTTTAACCAAAGTACTTGTGCCACACAACTTCCTAATGCAATGTATTCTGCTTCTGTAGTAGATAGTGCCACTGAATTTTGTTTTCTACTAGACCATGAAACTAATGAATTTCCAATGAATTGACATGTTCCAGAAGTGCTTTTCCTATCCACTCTACAGCCTGCAAATTCAGAATCTGAGTAACCAATAATTTCAAATGAAGAGCTAAACTTAGGATACCAAATCCCTAAGTTTTGAGTTCCTAGTAAATATCTTAAAATCCTTTTCACTGCTGTCAAATGTGATTCTTTTGGATCTGATTGAAATCTAGCACATAAGCAAACACTGAACATAATATCTGGTCGGCTGTAGTCAGGTAAAGTAAAGATCCAATTATCCCTCTAAATTTCTTTTGATCAACAGATTTTCCCTTAAGGTCCTTATCCAACTGAACTGAGGAACTCATTGGTGTACTAACAGGTTTAGCATTGTTCATTTCATATTTTTTGAGGATGTCCTTAATATATTTAGTTTGACTAAGAAATGTACCTTCCTCAAGTTGCTTAATGCTAAATCCTAGAAAGTAATTTAAATCTCCCATTAGACTCATTTCAAATTCACTACTCATTATTTTAGAAAAATCATCACAAAGATTTTTATTTGAAGATCCAAAGATGATGTCATCCACATAAATTTGAACAATAAGTATATCCTTTCCAATTTTCCTTAAAAAGAGAGTTGTATCCACACTTCCTTTTTCAAAAGATCTTTCAAGTAGGAAGGTGCTCAACCTCTCATACCAAGCCCTTGGTGCCTGTTTCAATCCATATAATGCCTTTTTTAACTTGAAAACATGATTTGGAAATTTAGAATTTTCAAAACTTGGAGGTTGTTCTACAAAAACATCTTCCTCAGTTACCCCATTTAAAAAGGCACTCTTTACATCCATTTGAAACAATTTAAAACCTTTAAAACAGGCAAAGGCTAGTAAAACCCTAATTGATTCAAGTCTAGCTACAGGGGCAAAAGTCTTCTCAAAATCAATTCCTTCAATTTGATTGTACCCCTTAGCAACTAATCTAGCCTTATTTCTATTGACTACTCCTGAGTCATTCATTTTATTTTTGAACACCCACTTGGTTCCAACAACACTTTGATCTTTTGGCCTTGTAGTTAATTCCCAAATTTTATTTCTTACAAATTGATTTAACTCTTCTTGCATGGCCAATATCCAAAATTCATCAGAAAGTGCTTGATCAATGTTAGTGGGTTCAATAGTTGAAATAAAGGCTGAATGATTGACTTCCTTCTTTAATCCACGCCTAGTTCTAACACCTTCACTTGTTTCACCTATAATCAATTCCTTTGGGTGGTTTTTAGAAAATCTCAAATCTCTAGGCAAAGGGTTTTCTCTTTTTAAATTTTCTTCCACATTTTCTTCCAAATTTATTCTATCAATCTTTTGGGAGTTTTCTTCAATCTCTTCTTCAACAATATTTGGCTCTTCCAAATTTCCAGATTCATCAAACACAACATGTGTGGTTTCTTCAATGAATAAAGTTCTTTTGTTGAATACCCTTATAAGATTTTCCAACACTTGAATATCCAACAAAAATTCCTTCATCTGATTTTGGATCAAATTTTCCTAAGGCAAATTTTCCATTATTATGTATGAACACCTTGCAACCAAATACATGCAAATGAGACAAATTAGGTGTTCTACTTTTTAGCAACTCATAGGGTGTTTTATTCAAATTTGATCTCACATTCACCCTATTCAGAACATAAATGCAATGCTAACCGCCTCAGCCCAAAAATATCTAGGAAGTGAGTATTCTGCCAACATTGCTCGGGCGGCTATTTTAACATTGCTCAGCCTAAAAACAACTATTTTAACATAAAATTTTCCTAAGGCAGATTTTCCATTATTATGTATGAAAACCTTGCAATCAAATACATGCAAATGAGACAAATTAAGTGTTCTACCTTTTAGCAACTCATAGGGTGTTTTATTCAAATTTGATCTCACATTCACCCTATTCAGAACATAACATGCAGTGCTAACCGCCTCAGCCCAAAAATATCTAGGAAGTGAGTATTCTGCCAACATTGCTTGGGCGGCTATTTTAACATTGCTCAGCCTAAAAACAACTATTTTAACATAAAATTTTCCTAAGGCAGATTTTCCATTATTATGTATGAAAACCTTGCAATCAAATACATGCAAATGAGACAAATTAGGTGTTCTACCTTTTAGCAACTCATAGGGTGTTTTATTCAAATTTGATCTCACATTCACCCTATTCAGAACATAACATGCAGTGCTAACCGCCTCAGCCCAAAAATATCTAGGAAGTGAGTATTCTGCCAACATTGCTCGGGCGGCTTCTATTACTGTTCTGTTTTTCCTTTCAACTACCCCATTTTGTTGAGGGGTTCTAGATGCAGAAAAATTGTTTTCAATCCCTTTTTCTTTACAGAAGTTTTCAAATCTTTCATTTTCAAATTCTCCTCCATGATCACTTTGTATAGAAATTATTTCACTCCCTAGTTTCCTTTGAATCCAAGTACAAAAATTTTTGAATTCCTCAAAAGATTCACTCTTATGAAAAAGAAATCTAACCCAAGTGAATCTTGAGAAATCATCCATTATAACCAAATTTTTCAAGAGCTCTCGAGGATAATAGGAACCCCCCTAAACTTGAAGATTTTAATAATCCTAAATATTATCCTAAATTCATGAAATCTCTTAGAAGACAATCATATGGAAGAAAACATAGGAATATTTTTCCTAATGTTAAATGTAATAATTGTGGATTTATGGGACATATATCTCACACCTGCACTTTAAAGATGAAAACTAATTTTTGTGTAGAGAACTAAGATGCATAAACCTAGACATATCATACATGCATATGATTATAAATTTCATAAAGGTGAACCCAAACTTGTTTGGGTTCCCTGGCCTAACATTTGAGAATTTTGCAAGAGTGCTCTCACACAAGACCTCGTGAGAGCATATGGTACCTGGACAGCGGATGTTCAAAGCATATGATTAGAGATACTGCTCAATTCATAACGATGGAAGCCAGGAGTGGAGGCAAGGTTACACTTGGAGATAATACCATAAAGAAAGTGGTTGGATCAGGTATGATTGGAATTTTGAAAACTTTTTTATAGACAATGTGTTATTAGTTGAAGGCTTAAAACATAATTTATTAAGCATAAGTCAGCTATGTGATAATGGCTATAATGTAAAATTTTTACCTACTAGCTGCATAATAAGCCTAAATGGGAAAAATGTTATTAATGAAAAAAGGGTAAACAATGTTTACATGCTAGATTTAAATTGTATTCAATCTCCTACTATTTTTTGTTTGAAAACTGTTTCTGATGAATCATGGCTTTGGCATAGGAGACTTTGTCATTCTAGTATGAAAAACCTTAGGAGAATTACCCAAAAGAACTTAGTGAGAGGTATACCAAAACTAGACTTTACTAAGGACAACCTTTGTGATGCATGTCAATTAGAAAAATAAGTGAAGTCCTTTTTTAAGTCCAATAAAGATCTTAAGACCAGTAAACCTTTAGAAATTCTACATATGGATCTTTTTGGACCTGTAGGAACTGTAAGTCTAGGAGGGAAGGTATATGGTTTTGTTATAGTGGATGATTTCTCAAGATTCACTTGGGTTAGATTTCTTTTTCATAAGAGTGAATCTTTTGAAAAATTCAGAAATTTATCATACTTGGATTCAAAGGAAACTAGGGAGTGAATTAATTTCTATACAAAGTGATCATGGAGGAGAATTTGAAAATGAAAGATTTAAAAACTTCTGTAAAGAAAAAGGGATTGATCACAATTTTTCTGCACCTAGAACCCCTCAACAAAATGGGGCAGTTGAAAGGAAAAACAGAACATTAATAGAAGCCACCCGAGCAATGTTGGCAGAACACTCATTTCCTAGATATTTTTGGGCTGTGACGGTTAGCACTGCATGTTATGTTCTGAATAGGGTGAATGTGAGATCAAATTTGAATAAAACACCCTATGAGTTGCTAAAAGGTAGAACACCTAATTTGTCTCATTTGCATGTATTTGGTTGCAAGGTGTTCATACATAATAATGGAAAATCTGCCTTAGGAAAATTTGATCCAAAATCAGATGAAAGAATTTTTGTTGGATATTCAAGTGTTAGAAAATCTTATAGGGTATTCAACAAAAAAACTTTAGTCATTGAAGAAACCACACATGTTGTGTTTGATGAATCTGGAAATTGGAAGAGCCAAATGTTGTTGAAGAAGAGATTGAAGAAAACTCCCAAAATATTGATAGAATAAATTTAGAATAAATGTGGAAGAAAATTTGGAAAGAGAAAACCCTTTGCCTAGAGATTTGAGATTTTCTAAAAACCACCCAAAGGAATTGATTATAGGTGAACCAAGTGAAGGTGTTAGAACTAGGCGTGGATTAAAGAAGGAAGTCAATCATTCAGCCTTTATTTCAACTATTGAACCCACTAACATTGATCAAGCACTTTCTGATGAATTTTGGATATTGGCCATGCAAGAAGAGTTAAATCAATTTGTAAGAAATAAAATTTGGGAATTAACTACAAGGCCAAAAGATCAAAGTGTTGTTGGAACCAAGTGGGTGTTCAAAAATAAAATGAATGACTCAGGAGTAGTCAATAGAAATAAGGCTAGATTAGTTGCTAAGGGGTATAATCAAATTGAAGGAATTGATTTTGAGGAGACTTTTGCCCCTGTAGCTAGACTTGAATCAATTAGGGTTTTACTAGCCTTTGCCTGTTTTAAAGGTTTTAAATTGTTTCAAATGGATGTAAAGAGTGCCTTTTTAAATGGGGTAATTGAGGAAGATGTTTTTGTAGAACAACCTCCAAGTTTTGAAAATTCTAAATTTCCAAATCATGTTTTCAAGTTAAAAAAGGCATTATATGGATTGAAACAGGCACCAAGGGCTTGGTATGAGAGGTTGAGCACCTTCCTACTTGAAAGATCTTTTGAAAAAGGAAGTGTGGATACAACTCTCTTTTTAAGGAAAATTGGAAAGGATATACTTATTGTTCAAATTTATGTGGATGACATCATCTTTGGATCTTCAAATAAAAATCTTTGTGATGATTTTTCTAAAATAATGAGTAGTGAATTTGAAATGAGTCTAATGGGAGATTTAAATTACTTTCTAGGATTTAGCATTAAGCAACTTGAGGAAGGTACATTTCTTAGTCAAACTAAATATATTAAGGACATCTTCAAAAAATATGAAATGGATAATGCTAAACCTTTTAGTACACCAATGAGTTCCTCAGTTCAGTTGGATAAGGACCTTAAAGGAAAATCTGTTGATCAAAAGAAATTTAGAGGGATAATTAGATCTTTACTTTACTTGACTGCTAGCCGACCAGATATTATGTTCAGTGTTTGCTTATGTGCTAGATTTCAATCAGATCCAAAAGAATCACATTTGACAGCAGTGAAAAGGATTTTAAGATATTTACTAGGAACTCAAAACTTAGGGATTTGGTATCCTAAGTTTAGCTCTTCATTTGAAATTATTGGTTACTCAGATTCTGACTTTGCAGGCTGTAGAATGGATAGGAAAAGCACTTCTGGAACATGTCAATTCATTGGAAATTCATTAGTTTCATGGTCTAGTAGAAAACAAAATTCAGTGGCACTATCTACTGCAAAAGCAAAATACATTGCATTAGGAGGTTGTGTGGCACAAGTACTTTGGTTAAAACATTAGTTGATTGATTTAGGATTAACTATAGGCACTATTCTAATTTATTATGACAATACTAGTGCTATTTGCATTTCCAAAAATCCTATTCAACATTCTAGAACCAAACACAATTACATAAGACATCATTTCATAAGGGATCATGTATCCAAGGGAGAAATTAAACTCACACATGTTTCAACTGAAAATCAACTTGCAGACATTTTTACAAAACCTTTAGCCTTTGATACCTTCAGTACATTAAGAACAAGGCTTGGTGTTATTAATTTGAATGCTTAAATAAAAATGTTTTTGCAATATTGATATTTATGTTTTCTTAGTTTATTTGTCTTTGATTTTTGTTTTGAATTTTGTGATTTTTGAGTGTTTTGATTGAGTTTTTTTTAAAGTCTGTGGTTTTGTCTTTGTTTTCTTTGTTTTAAATGTTTTGTTGTGTTAGTGTTTATTTTTAGTGGTTGTTTTTAGTTTGTCTTTATTAAAAAGTTTAGTGTATTTTCTTAGTTGTTTTAATATTATGAAATGAATATATAATCATTTTCATTAATATCAATGCATGTTGTACTTGATTCAAATTTTGTTTGTTTTTGGAATGTGGTTAATTTTTATGAATTTCATTAGTCTTATTTAATCTTAATTGTGCTTAAATTAGATTGTAATTTGAGATTAATTACATTAAAAAATCTAGTCTTTCTAAATTTAAAAGTTGTTTATAACTTGTTATAATTAGAACTTTTAAATTCATGTGTATTCATTTAGACTACATAAAAGTTGATATTATTATTGCAATATAGATGTTTTCTTATTTTGTATTTCTATGCTCAAGTGATATTTATGCACTTAGAAATATTTGAAATTTTAGATTATTGATTTTGGAAAGATTTGGTCTCAATTACTCTTGAAAATTATACAAAGAGTACAAAAATCAAAAGGAATGCACAAAGGTTCACAAATATAAAAAAGAGTCACAAAATTAGCCCAATGTCAAAAGATGCACAAAAATGTGCCCAAAAATTTGAAAAAGATGCGCAAAGCGCCACATGTGGTAGTTCTCTTCTTTCCAAATTCTTTCAATCTCTTAATTCAAATTGATCTTATGTTCATTTATATTCTATTGAACTTTGAAATATAGAATTTTTATACATCTCTCTTGTAATGATTTTCTATATTCGAATGTCTAAATTGAATCATGTCTTTGATAAATTCTTCTTACTTATAATGTTATATCACTTCTTAAATTTTATGAATTTCTATGATTGACCTAATGTTATTAGTTTTAGATTGCATACCTTATAACAATCACCATTTAGATTAAATTTTCAAATGAATTTCATATAATTACTTACATTTCTTGTCTATTTCTTCTTCACTTTTTGTTGTTGTCAAAAAGGGGGAGAAATTATTGTGTTTGTATGTTTTGTTTTTATTGTGTTTGTATGTTTTGTTTTAAATTGTTTTGTTTGCATTTTGATTTTGTGTTTAACTTAAAAATTCTTTTTGAAAAACAAATTTTTTTTTCTTTGGTTCAAAATGCCTCCTTATTTTCATGTATTCATCAATTCAGGGGGAGTTTTAGGAGATTTGTTTAATTTGAAATCATACAAATAATAATTGTTTTACCATCATCAAAAATGGGGAGATTGTTAAAATAGTTGCTATTTGCATGCTTTACATTTTTGCAACTTGTATAGTTTTGATGATTCCAAACATTATTGTTCAAATGTGTAGTTATCTCCTAACAATTTTAGAAGATTTGTATTTGCTCTTGTGTGTACTAACATTTCAGGAAAATCAGACTCCAGACTATGAAAACTTCATATCAAATTCAACATGAGATACTTTGTGATTTTGAAGCTTGTATTTTTCTTTGAATTAAATTTGAAAGAGAGTGATTGTAATTGAGTGAATAAAATCATACACACACATAAGGAGATCATATTTAAGTTATACTGATTGTATGGGACAATATCAGATCATACGGGACGATCAATCAGTTATCTCCTATTGAGCACATAGAACAAATAGGAACAGTCTTGAAAAATTTTTTTAAGTCCTATTCGTCCGGGACGAAATTAATTATCGTCCAGGACGATCTGGTCTCTGTAAAATTTTTGTTCAGATGAAATTAATTATCGTCAGAAAACAATCTGCTATCTGTAAAAATTTCATCCAAATGAAATTAATTATCGTCCAGGACGATCTGGTCTCTGTAAAATTTTTGTCCAGACGAAATTAATTATCGTCAGAAAATGATTTGCTCTCTGTAAAATTTTTTTCCAGACGAACCAATTTTCGTCCAGACGATTAACCGACTTAGAACGGTTTTCAGCAGTTTTCTAGACCGACCTAGTAATAACCGTTCATTCCGGACGAACTTAGTTCGTACGGGATGATCAGTTTGTACGAAGACATTTCGTACACATATACAAACAGGGTCGTTTCAAAGCGTTTAAGTAAAATCGTCCAGGACTATCCACTGCGTACAGAATTGAAAATTTACAGTTTTTGGGCAGTTTTTCTTGTCTTTTGTATATATAGTCCAAATTAGACTGCCACCCAATCTCTTTTTTATTTGATCTTCGTGCCTCTTGAGAGAATAGCAAAGGAGAGAGTGTGAGAGTGCATTCAAAGGAGGATTGCTACCATTGGAGCGTGAAGGCTTCACTTGGAGTTCAAAGGTATGAATCTCTACTTGTGAATTGGGATTACTTCACTCTTTTCTTTCTTCCTTCTAGATTTCTTGTGAGAAGATCTGTCAAGGAGATCCAGTTCGCTGCCGACACTTGGAGAGTGTGAATAGCCGACAGGATCGCTTCCTACACTTGGAGAGTGTGAATAGCTGTAGGGTTCTCTGCCCACACTAGGAGAGTGTAAAAGGACTGTAGGGTTCTCTTCCCACACTACGAGAGTGTTAAAGGACGGATGATTCTCTGCAACCACTGGGGATTGTGTAAAAGGACGACGGTTTTTTGCCGCACCGGGTAGTGGTGAAAAGAGTGTGTTGTAAAGGCTTCTCCGCCTTGTTGTGGGTGTAAAAGGAGAGTCACTTTGTGGTATTAGTGCAATACTCGGAGGGTGCTCCAAATGGGCAGAGGCCATCCCCCTGAAGGAAGTTCAAGCAGAAAGAATTGAATCCTGTGGATGCTTTCTTGCATCTTACCAATTCGGCCATTCCAGGGAGTGGATGTAGGTCTGGTTATTGATCGAACCACTATAAATCTGGTGTGATTTACTTTACAGTTTTTTACGTTTTCGCATTTTATTTTTTAAGTCTTAAAAACTCTGTGGTTGAAAAACTTTTTCTACAAAACTTAAAAGAAATAATTTTTATTTCAGTTCAACATAATTTTAAAAGAGGGCTTTAAATTTTCTAAACTACCAATTCACCCCCCTCTTGGTAGCCTTTGGGACATTAACTTAGGCTTAACAACCTAATTACTAGACTCAACAAAGGTTCTCTGCCTGTGAAAGAAAATTTGGTCCTCTGCCACACAGGTTGGTGGAAGAGAGTTTGTAAAGGCTTATCTACCTTGCGGAGGGACAAAAAGGAGAGTCACTTAGTGTTAGTGTAATACTCAGATTGGAGGACTCCGGAGAGTGAACGTAGGTCAAGGTTGACCGAACCACTATAAAAATTTTTGGTGTACTTTTTTTATTTTCTGTATTTTACTTTTTGTACTTCATTTTTATTATAAGTGCTTGGTGAATTTCCAAGTTCAATGTTCTATTGTGAAATTTCAAATTTCATCATCATCATTGAAATTATTATTAAAATTGTTAGCTTCTGCATTGTGAAATTAAATTACTTACTTCAAAAGTCTAAAAAATCTACAAAAGTTGTTACTCCTATTTAAGATTATTTTTAAAGGTACCAATTCCCCCCCCCCCTCTTGGCACATCTCAAACTTTCATCTCATTCTTCTTATAGCTCATAAATGTCCGCAGGGGCCCTATAATGCTCACTATAAATAATGTGGAAGGATTGATCAATGAAGAATGTAGGGATATGGTCAGGCTATGTAAGAGAGGTCATATTTAATTTGGTTTCTATGATGTATCCATTGATGTTTCCTAAGGCTATTTTTGCTTTCATCGGACTAATGAATTCTTAATAAAGGTGAGATTTTTATGTATCAAACGATCAAATCACATGCATTAAATTAGGTTTTGGATATGCAGTAGTAAGTGACTAGGCATAGAAGCTGAGTAATGTTAACTCGATCACGAGCTTTAGAAATAACATTTTTCCAAAGAACATGCTAAATTATCCAGTCATTGAAGACTAAGGTACTGACTGAGGGTTGTTGGTGTGGTAGAGAGGAGTTCCTAATAAGGGTGTTAACTTGGGTTGAATTGTAATCAATGGAATTAGGAATAAAATTTTGAGGACATACATTAGAAAGGTGAAGAAGCTCATAAAGATTATATAAGGTAATGGTGACTTGGCATTGATAGACTAGTGATTGGAATGTACTACGGTCAGCAGTGACTCCAAGATTTGAAAGAACTCTAACAATAGATTAATATGGTAATAGAAAACTAAGGTTTGTCATATAAATTCCTAAGTGTTAGAACTGCTCTTCTTATCTATTATACACCCAGCAAAATCTAAATTTGAATATCATACATTTTCAAAGGTGATGCTAAATCTAGAATACCATATGCTTAAGTTTTAGGTATGTAAAAGATATCTAAGAATTCTCTTCATCATAGTTATATGGGATTCTTTTTGATATGCTAATAATCTAGCACATAGACACGCGCTAAATATAATATCAGGTTTTCTAGTAGTCAAATATAGTAGTGATCCTATGATTCCTCTACCCTTCTTTTGATCAACTGATTTTCCATCTATATCTTTTTTAAGCTGGATGGTTAAGCTAATTTGTGTATTTATACTTTTAGACCCTTCCATATCAAAAATATTCAAGTTATCCTTAATATATTTAGCCTGATAAAGAAAGGTACCGTCATGTCTTTATTTTACACTAAATTTAAGAAAATAACTAAACTCTCCCATCATACTCATCTCAAACTTTGTGCTCATAGTATTTGAACATTCATTACAAAGTTTTTCATTAATATATTCAAAAAGTATGTCATCAACATAGATTTGAACTATAAGTAAATCATCAACTATTTTCTTACGGAATAAAGTGGTGTCCACACTACCATTAGCAAATGATGTATCTAGGTGAACAGTGTTAATTCTCTTATACCATGCCCAGTGTATGCTTCAATCCATATAAAGCTTTTTTAATTTATAAACATGGTTGGGAAATGATGAATTTTCAAAGTCTAGGAGTTGTTCTACATAAATTTCTTCTTTAATCTCCCTATTAAGAAATACACTCTTCACACCTATTTTATATAATTTGAAACTTATAAAACATGCAAATGCTAGCAAGAATTTAATGGCTTCTAATCTAGCTATAGGGGAAACGTTTGCTCAAAATTAATTCCTTCTATCTGATTGTACGCCTTAGCTACTAGTCTAGCCTTATTCCTAATCACTCGTTCACTGTCACTCAACTTATTTTTAAATACCTATTTGGTGCCAATTATAGTTTTATCCCTGGGACTAATAACCAATCACAATAAATCATTCCTTGTAAATAGGTTAACTCCTCATGTATAGCTAAGATTCATAATTTATCACTAAGGGTCTTAATTATATTGGTTGGTTCTATCATAGAGATAAAATCCATAAGGATGACTTCTTTATAAGGCCTTGCCTAGTCCTAACCCCTACTAAAGGATCTCATAAGATAAGCTCCCTAGGGTGACTAGTGGAATATCTCCACTCTTTAGGTAATGACTCTTTATATTATTCTCTATCTTTTAAATCAATAGCCTCTACTCCATGGGTAATTTCTTCCTCATCATCATCATCTATTCTAGGCTCAATTAATCTATTAGAATCATAAAAAATTATGTGAGTGGATTCCTCTACTACTAAGTTCTTCTTATTATAAATCTATAAGATTCACCTACTAACGAATAACCAAAGAAGATGCATTCATTTGCCTTATAATCAAACTTTTCTAAATAAGATTTTCCATTGATAAGCACAAAACATATACACCCAAAAATATATAGAAGTGAAAGATTTAGTGCCTACCCATAAGTAGCTCATATAGTGTCTTATTCAATTTGGATATAATGTTTACCCTATTTAGCATATAACAAGTAATATTCAAAACTTCTGCTCAAAAATATATATGTAGGGTATACCCATCTAACATATCCCTAGAAGCCTTCATTAGTGTCTTATTATTCCTTTCTACTATACCATTCTATTGTGGGGTCCCAAAGGTAGAAAAATTATGATCAATTTCAAACTCTTTGCAAATAATTCAAACATTTGATTGTCAAAGTCTCCACCATGATCACTATAATTTGTAGATATCATGCAATATAACTTCCTCTGAATCCAAATGGAGAAAATCTTAAACTCATCAAAAACTCACTCTTATGTGTTAATAATCTAACCTAAGTGACTCTAAAGAAGTGATCTATGATCACAAAACTAAAACTCTTACCGCCTAGATTTGCTATACTAATAGATCCAAATAGATCCATATGTAGGATCTCTAGTGGTCTAGTGGTATTGATATCCTTAATATATTGAAAGGATGGTTTAATTTTCTTTTCTAATTGACAAGCATCACAAAGATGGTCCTTAGAGAAATCTAGCTTGGTAATACCTTTAGCTAGGTCCTCTTGGGTATTCTTCCTAAGGGTTTTTATAGTCACATGACATAACTGACTGTGCCATAGCCAAAATTCATCCAAAATAGTTATTAAATAGCAGATATCATCATTAGTATCAATAAAGACAAATCAAGCATATATACATTATTAATTAATATTCCTTCAAAAGTAGTTTACCATTTAAAGTAATAAGAAAATGTTTAGAAAGAAATTTAATATCAAATCCTTTATAGCATAATTGACTTATGAGCTTGGATGAAACAGGCAACCGCTTATCACTTATCTTGACGGCCGCACTGGCGAGAGCGAGAAGAACCATCTGAAGATGGCCAGAATCCTTTCTGTCCATCTCTCTTCGAACTCTCGCCTCCTCTGCTCTTCTCAATTTTCACATTCAGTCCCGTCTAATTCCCGGGCAAGCTTTCGGGTTCTTCCGGGATTGCCCTTGCGTTCTAGGTTTCCTAAAATATATGCCTTCTCGAGTAATGACATTAGGGTTGGCAGCAGTATAGAAGTGGATGGGGCTTCTTGGAGGGTTTTAGAATTTCTTCATGTCAAACCTTGAAAAGGGTCTGCTTTTGTGAGGAGAAAAGTACGGAACTACATAACGGGCAACACAGTTGAGAAGACCTTTCGAACTGGAAGCACGCTTCAAGAAGAAAATGTGGTAAAGGAAACCAAGCAATATACATACAAAGATGGCTCCATTTATATATTCATGGATCTGGCTACTTATGAAGAAACCCGATTGTGTGATGCAGAAGTAGGTGATAAAATGAAGTTGTTGAAAGAAGGAATGGCATGCAATTTGATATTTTGGAATGGATGGGTTATTGATTTTGAACTTCCCATCACTATTAAGCTAACAGTAACTGATGTTGATCCAGGTTTAAGAGGAGACACTGCACAAGGAGGATTCAAGCCAGCTACACTTGAAACTGGTGCTGTGGTAAATGTTCCATTGTTTGTGGAAAGGGGTGAGGAGATAATGATAGAAACTAGAATAGGACAATACATGAGCAGAGCATGAGCAGAGGTCTTTTGCTTCAGATAACCTCAATTTTTTTGGGCATTGGAATGTCCTTCTTGATTTGTTTTGTTGTAGAAGATGATGTAAGCTTGCGAATTCTCATAGAATCAGCAAAGAAATTTAAGCAGTAAGAAAGCCGTATAATTGACTTATGCTAAGTAATTATACTTTAAACCTTTAACCAAAAGTATATTTTCAATATTATGACCATTAGTCTTACCGTATACTTAAGCCAATCATTTTCCTAGTGGTGTTTTCTCCTAAAGTTACCTTCCCTCCACTCCTGGCCTCCAGTGTAATGAACTGCTTCATATCTCTAGTCATGTATTTTGAGTAGCCATTATATAGGTACCACTTTCTTTCACTTGACCTCTTATGAGAACTTCCCTATAAGGTGAATCAAAGGTTAGATTTTAGAACCCAAGTGAGTTTGGGTTCGACCTTATACTTTAATGAATAAATGGTATGCATGTTATTCTATAATGAGACCTTGGGCCTCCAAACCCGATGTGTTCTAAGGTTAATTAGCAAGTGCAGGCTATATGTCCTAACATGCCATAAGATTGATACTTAAACCCTTGGAAATGGATTAACTAACTTATGTGGGGGATAGTGCCTCCTCCCGGGGATATATGATGCATTATTTTGTCCTAGGTTGTGGCTTTAGTGAAATTTTAAGCCCATGAAAATTATTTTATAGTGCTTTTATTTTTCTTATAAATAATCATTAGCACTTTTATGACTAGCCACTTAGAATTTTAGTGCATGCTCACTATTGTCTAGTTCTTTTGCAAGTGACTCTAATTACTTGAATGCTTCCTCCAACTTAATATGCTCACTTTTCAAGGAATTTTGTGACTTAGTTGACTTAATATGCTTCTTATTTAACTCATCAAACTCATTTAATCATGATGCATGATCCTTATCTAATGTGATATGTTCAAATTTAAGATTAGCATGCTCTCTAACTAATTTGTAATGATCTTATTTCAAATCAAAAAGTTCTTTCCTTAAACATGCATGCTATTTTTGAGTTTCCTATATACATCATACATTTGCTAAAAAATTACAACTAAATTATCATAAAATAACTTACATATCTCTTCCTGATTGGAGTTCACATTTGTATCATTGGACAAAAAACAAAGATTTATTACCTCCTCTTCTGATTCTTATTCAGATGAGTCTAATGATAAGTCTACCCAAAAATCATTTTGTATTATTTATTTTCACCTTTGTACATTTGGTATATCCTTACCTTCTTCTTCATTAAGAAGCTCTTAAGATTAGGAAAATTATACCTTAGATGTATTTGCTTCTTGCATTTAAAGAACACAACGTCATAAGAAACTTTAGTTATATCGTGGTAGTGCTTTTATTTTTTTCTTCAAGAAGCTCTTGAACTGTCGGGTCATCAGGGCTATGTCATTGTTATCATTGGCTCAAGAGCTACTGCTATCTATGCCATCGGCCTTCAGTGCTACGATCTTCTCCTTTCTTTTGTCACCTACATTTAAAAATGTTTGGCTCATATTTTACTTGTAAGCAATGAGAGAACCTAGTAAATTCCTAACAGTGGATACATTTAAATCATTATATTCAAATATTGTAGCCAACAAAACTATCAGAAAAATAGCATAAAATCTTATTAACTTTCTCAGAATTAGAAAGTTCTCTACATAATGCATGTAATGAGGTTACAATCTTTTTAAACTTAGTGTATTAGTCTCATTAGATTTTATGTGAAATAATTCATATCCATGTAATAACAAATTTAATCAGGATTGTTTGACCTCATTTGTACCTTCATACGTAATGCAAAGTCTATCCTAGATTTTCTTACCAGTTGTATAATTAGAGCCTCTCATGCAATCTTCTGATTTAAGTGCATAGAAAAAAAAGTTTAAGCATTTGACATTAAAGTTGTGTATAATCTCTATCCTTAATGCTCCATCCAATAAATAAAATTTTAATTTTCACACCAATAACTATACGCAAAGGAATAGAATAACCTACTTATATCACATGCCACATATGATAGTAAATTGATTGCAAGAAAGTAGATAGGAAAATTTTCTATAAATCAATCAAAATTTATCAAATAATGGTGAACATGTTATTGAATGACACTTTGGAGTATTCCTATTCCTGAATTATGCCATGGATCTTTTCCCAGGGATTTTAAACCACTAATTAAAAGAACCTACTCTCATACCAATTGAAAGTTTAATTTAGGGTTGTTAGACCTCTTGAACTACAATGACACACCAAGATGAGGGTGAATTGATGTTTTAAAAAATTTCTTTCCAAAAATTCTTCTTTGGAAAACTTAATTAAATTCATAAATATAATCATAAAACTAATTTTTTTCTCAAGTAGATGAAAATATCAAGAAAAATCAAATGCAAAAATTATTTTTTATTTTGATTTTGTAGAAAAATAAATAGCAAAATATTTTTCTTCCTTTTGATATTTCTGGTTTTTATTTCATTTCTTTTCTAACAAAATTTAAATCCATAAACACTCATAAAGTTTTTAACTTAGACTTGAAAGAAGGTAAATATCCAGGAAAATAAAATGTAAAAAATAATGCATTAAAAAATTAGAACAAACACACTATATTTATAGTGATTCGGTCAAACTTGACATATGACTACTTCTTAGAGTCATCATCTCCAGGTATTACAATAAACTCTTTAGTGTCTCTCCTTTTGACCCTATAACAAGGCGGAGAAGCCCATTACAAGACTCTCTTCCACTAACCTAGGTGTGGCGAAGTTGTTAGTGGCCCTTTGACTCCAAGAGGTTCCTCTCAGAGTTTCCCTTAAGTAAAACCTTAACTCATGGAGGAAGAAGATGGATGTTGGCTAGAACAACCATGTGAAAACCCTCTCTCACACACTCCCTTAATTCCATAAGGCTATTATCCCTCTCTCTTAACAACACTTCTCTCCCCTTTGCCCAAAGATCACATTTCAAACTCTCTCTCATAGAAGGCTCAAAGCTCCTAGACGGTCAAAGACTTCTCTAAACAAAAATAGAGATGTTTAAATAACAGGCTCCAAGAAAACCTTAATTTTTAATTCATCCATCACTATTTGTATAATACAATCTATACATCATACATTATATTAGTATAATTATCCTTCTATAGTATTATATGATGAATAACCTGCATGATCATCAATTAAAGATCTTTAACTTACCATATTGTATATCTAAATAGTAGTACAATACAATTAGTTTAACTCAAGATTAGATCATACAAAACAAATAAAAATCAATTAGAGAGACCTCATGTGATTTGGATAAGATAATTTATGGATCATACTGGATGAACTAAACTTCATCAAGAAACTCCTTGAGTGATTCAAATAGTATGATATATGTATTGTACAATATGATCTATAATTAATTAGATTTAATTTGATTACTTAATTATCTAACCTCATTAGGTAATTATTTAAAAAATTGTTCAATATGAAATGATTCATATATTATGAATAGTCCAAAATTTAAATTAGTCTATTTTAGGTAAGTTAGATTCGACAGTGTTGTTTTTTATTATAGTTGATCGTTCAATATGATGCGGTGTTTGCACTATACGATTAATCATATTTTAAATTTTTTTATTTAAAATAAAATATTCTAATTAATTTTATTTCAACAGATTGTACAACACAATCAAGATCAATAGAAAATTTAAAATATTTTTATTTTCACTCCCCCTATGTGTGTGTATGGTTGCTAAGCTAATACACACCTTTAAAATATATTAACTCAAGAAAAGATAAAATATAGAATCTTATAAAAAATAAATCCTATACAATCCAATCTTGAGTTTTAATACTTTAGCGATGTCTTTTATATAATGTACCTAAAATGTTAGTACACATAGAAAATATATGCAATAATGATAAGTGTGAGAAACTGAGCAAACTCTCATAATATTTATAATCATGAAAACACAAGGTTAGGGTCCTAGATTATAATAATTATATCCATGTTTACATGTATTTACATAAGAGCATATGAATTAATTATTAAATAGAATTGATATAGAAATGATAGAACCTATATTGAGACTAAAATAATATGACATAACATATGATAAATACATTGATGGATATTAATAAAAATATTGATACAGTATGTTGATAAGTATATTCATATAACATATTGATATGACCTATTGATAGACAGATATACATAACATAATGATTGATAGAAGTATATAATAGAATCATTAGGATTAATATAATTGATAGAAAAAAATGCTTTTTTTAGTGTACATCCCCTGTTACTTATTTATATACTTTTATCAATTTTCTGATAGATTAATGGACTTCTTTTAGTTACAGAGATACTATGAATTTAATTAATCATATTGGTTTCTACTTGTTAACTAACATTGATTTCACGGATTTCTTATTATTCATATCAATAGCTTATTATTTAATTGATTGGATTTAGATGATACATATTGAATCTTTTATATTATATTAAATGTAGTGGTAGGTTTTGATTTCCTACTGGGCTATGTTCTAACTATATATTTTTTTATTAATTTCATGTCTAAGAAGAGGCTAGGACCTTCGAAGTGAGGCTAATTATAGTTCATTTCTTATTTGGTTTCAATTTTTCTCTCGATTCTTTTATAGTCACGAGCTTTAAATGGTGCTAACCTCATTTATGTATGAGGTCACTAGGACCTACTTGCATTCTCAACTAGTGACCTAATGATTGGAAGATGTCCACTTCTCAATCATATAGGTCCCAATCAAGCTTAAATCCAATCCCAGTCAAATATATTCCACTTTTTAATTGAATCTCCAATTCTTCTTCTAACCAACTTCTAATCAACCTTCAAATCATATCCAATCAATTTCAATAATTTATTTGACTATCATTGATGTGGACAATTCATACTCAATAACTAGATCCCAAAATCCAATTCATATCCAAGTTTCCAAGCACAATCTTAGGGTTAAGGACCCATGTTCTGAAACCCTTTTTAGGTGATTTTTCTATCACCTTAAAACCAAGTTAATTGACCTCAAATTCATGATATTTCAGTTTCATATTGATTAGGCATGCCTCTAGTGTCAACACTCTAAATCTGAACCCATTTTGAGGTCCCTAGCCCTAGAAATTAAATCTTTTTCCATAGGCTACAAAACCTTTAAATAGTTACAGCCTGTGCCACTGTCATCAAGTGGAATTTGACCTTGGAACCCCTTCCAAACCTTCCAACCATATCCATGACCTTTGTTATGATTTTTTGACCAGTAACCTGAATATTTTTAGACCCAGCTTGACCCAGGGTTAATCAAGGGTCAAAATGATCAAAATATCCTTTATAGGGTTTTTTGGTATTTTCCCTAAAATTTAAAATGGTCTTCCCATATCAACCTTCAAAACCTACCCCAATTGATCATAAATGTTATTAGGAACACATTGGACCTAAACCAACATTTTAGTTTGACTTGGTTAGCTAGGTCAACCACGGTTAACTAGGGTGGCCCTAAAGAGTTTAAACACCCATTTCAAACCAATTGACCTTGCCTTGAGATGAAACCATCTCCATTGAATTCATGTAATCAATTTGAACTCAATGAGCATAACCCTTGACCTTCGGTCAACTTAGTTGACCAAGTTAACCAAGCTTGACCAAACACACAAATGCTTTCAACTCTTTCAAATCCTTTGACCAAGACTTCTCCAAACCCATGGGGTGACACATTGGGTCCTCAAGAGACTCCTCTTGAAGACCCAAGCCTTGGGCCCACTTGGGTTAGCCACTTGGCTTGACTCAAGTGTCCAAAGAGAGGTCTCCCTTGAGCCAAGTTCTAACCCCAACCCAATTGGATCAAACCAAGGGTGGCATTGGTTTCCCCTTGACCCAATACACCTTCCCTAGATGACCCAACCCTTGGGTCAACTTGGGTAAGGAATTAAGCTAACCCAAAGTGGCCAAAACCACCTTGGGTTGAGACATTTCCCAACCTAGGCCTCACCAAGCTTAACTAACACATCCATTAGGTGGCCCTAGGTCCAAACACCTACCCTAGCCAGCCAAACCCATGGATTAACTTGGGTCAATCTTTAGGCTTGCCTAAAGTGGTCAAAACCACTTTGACATAAGCCAACTTCCTCCATAGACCAGACCAAACCCAATTGAACCTTATCTTGGGTGCCCCTTGACCCAATGTACCTTCCACCTCTATCCCACCACGTGACTTAACTATGGTCCAACCCAAATGGACCAAAATCAGCCCATAACTTGGTCAACTCAATCCATGTTGGGAAATTCAGCCACCCCTTAGCCAATTCAATCCTTGGCCGGGTTCTCCATGATCATACCTACCACCACTATCAAGCCCAAGACCTGGATTGACCTTGGTTGAGACCAAATCAACCCAAACCTTACATGTTTGGGTTAACCCATGCCATCTCCAATAATTGGGCTGCCTCTTGGCCAATTGAACCCTTAGTCAAGCTCACTGCATCCCCAAAAAACATTCCAGCTCGACCTGACCTAGCTTCTGGCTGGTAGGGACCAAAACCAATGGAGATTTACCTCCGATGGTCCCCTCCATCTCAGGCCTCATCTAAAGGCTTCCAAAGTTTAAACTATTGGATTCGAGCTCATATACCTCTTAGAGTGTGTCCCATGCCATTTAAAGGTCATCCAATGACTGCCTCGATCAATCCCGATTGTCCAAGCTCATAGGGACAGCTTGAACAGGGCACCTTCTCCCAATCCCCCTTATTTACGACCAACTTTTCAAAAAATACTCTCCATACCTCCTTGAGCGTTCCTCTCCCAATCCTGATTCTCCCAGTCTCCTCTAACTATCCATTTGAGCGAACTCTGGAAAAGTTTTTGTGCCCTCTACTCTAAGTCATAACTTTGGCCATCCCCTAGTCTCAATGTCTGAAGGAGAACTGCTTGTCATCATCCCTAAAGCTTCTTGATAGAGAAGCTCATTCTTTGAGGCCTTCTTTGAGATGAGATTTTGATCCCAAGCTTCTAGTTAGGTAATGTCAGTCAAGTGTGAAACAAACCATAACCCCACAAATATCTGACAGTTGGAATGACAGTTTATAGTCTCCTGATCCTTTGCATGAATTTTGGTTGAGATTCACCGGTGGGATCTCTTGGATCATGCCAAAAAAGTCCTACAGCCTCGGGTGCCTACGAGAGGTTGAAGATATAATCCTAGCCTGTTATTTCAATCAATAACTTGGATCAGATCTTGCAGTTCTAGAGCCGATTTGATCGCATCTGTCTGATCGATGATATAATGACCACGATTGATCATGTGGTTACATAATTAGTGCTAATGATTAGCTGACCAATCAAAATGCGCCCGAGCGTAAAAGTTGCGCTGACTTTTTAATTGAGGGTTATTTAATTTTAGAAATCATATAAATCTTCAAAAATTTATATCTCCCTACAGACTTGGCCGATTTAGGTTTTCTTATGCTCATTTGAAAGATCTCAGGGAGATCTTCAAAAGGGCTAAGGTTTCAAGTCCTAATTAATTCTGAGTTAGTGTTAATCTTTATTTGAATATTTAAGCTATTATTGTTTTTGTGTGGTAATTATGTTCCCCCAAGGATTGAGACCTTGGGGGATTGAATTTGGACATGTCTTTAACTTGTCCAAATTTTTTCTTCCTTGTTTGAATTGTGTAAGGGTATAATTTGGTCAATTTGGAATTAAGGGTCATAGTTTTACCCTTGATTTAAAATTTCTCTTATAATCTTTCCAATGAGAATTAGGAATTGATTATTGGTGTGTTAATAGTACTTAATCTAAGGAGTTTAGAGCCATTAATTTCACCCCCATCCAACCATAGGGTGTGACATAGGAATTTTCTAAGGGGGATAGTAATTACCTTGGGTGGCTTGGTTAGCCACCTTAGATAAGTTCATTTGAGCCCAAATTTAGGGAGATTGGACTTTGAGATCTGGTGATCTCATGATCCAATATCCATTGGATTTGGTGCCCATTTGGTCCACCAACTAGGAACCCCATAATCCCTTTTTAGATTTGGCCTAGAACCCTAATTAATTTATTAATAATTAATTTAAATCTTAAAATTCAATTTAAGGCCTAAAATTAACCCTGATTGAACCATCAACTCATGAAAAATAAAATCCCTATCAAATAACCCATAATTTCATTTTAATTTAATTTTTAAGGAAAAGTATCAATTAATTCAATTAATTAATTAAAAGTATTAAAAAATTCCAAAATATTCCCCAAATGCTTTGGAACACCTCTTTAGGCCATCTCTAACCTTTTGGGGTAATGCCAAGAGGTTTGGGATTGATTTGGATCAAAAATTAAAAATCCCCTTAATTAAGGCAATTTAAAAACATTCTAAAAAATACCAAACTTTGGAAAATTACAAATAATTTTAGAGAACTCCAAGTCAATCAAACTTAAAGCCATTCAACTCTAATTAAAATATAATATTTTCTAAAAATTTCAAAACCCCAAATCAATTCAAAGTTAAAAAGTTAATTTTTTAGTCAAACATAGTTAAAATCTAGGTCCAAACTTAAAAAAAAAATTATAACTTTTTATTAAAAAAAATGCAAAATTAAGCAAACTAATAGTCTAATTACTTATATTAAGGTCTAATATTTGTTAAAAATATGAAACTTTTAAAATCAACTAATTTAAAAAGTTAACTTTTGGCACCTTAATTAACATAGTTAAATAATTCCAAACTTTCCAAAATTTAATAATTCATTTAAAATTCTAAAAAAACTATTATAATTAATAAAAACCTTAATCAACATTTTAAGATTCAACAACCACTCCAAATATAAAGTTTTTAGGATGGACTACTCCGGGCTACAAGGCTATGTGTTTTAAGGAAGCCTAGTTCCTCGAGCTTGGTGGCACAATGTCACGAATGAATTCAATGGAGTATAAAAATTTAAATCAAATCACTCTAAATTATTTAACCAAACTAAAAATATTTAATATAATTATATCAATGAGGTTCTTAAGATGAACTCTCTGGGCTGCGAGACTATGTGTCTTAAGGAGGCCTAGTTCATTGAGCCTCATGGCACAATGCCATAAACTAGTTGATAAAAAATATAAATTAATTTAATCTTTAAATTCAGAAACTAATCAAATTAATTAAAAATCATTAATTCTTTAATCTTTAACTAATTAAACTCATTCGAATAATCAACACTTAAAATATATCCTAAGTTAAGCTTTAGCACATTAACACTTAATCTCAAACATAAATCTTTTCTTAAACCTTTAGCAAACTCAAACATTTGGCAACTTTAACAAGTTACCCATTTTAGGATATACCCCAGCTGTTAGGACAACCAAC
Source organism: Dendrobium huoshanense (assembly GCA_016618105.1). NCBI lineage: Eukaryota > Viridiplantae > Streptophyta > Magnoliopsida > Asparagales > Orchidaceae > Dendrobium > Dendrobium huoshanense. The sequence goes on from CM028348.1 coordinate 48,312,532, forward strand.
TCTAGTCTAGTCTAGGCCGGTGTTTACTTTACCGTTGTGTGTTGGGTTTATTGAGATTTCATTATACGTTGTGATTGAAATTATTGAATATGTTTGTTTAATTTTTATTGTACTTTGTGAATTGATGTAATGGTGATAGTTTACCCATAAGTTAAGATTGTTCTGATTACTCACTGAGTTTTCAACAAGTGGTCATGCTCGTACAGGATAATAAAAGTGGCCTAAAATTTAATAATTATATAATTGCTATAGGTACTTCAACTGCTTAGCCCCAAATAAATAAGAGCATGATCAATTGTGATTGGTTTTGAGTATTTTAATTTCATTATATAACTGCTTGTGATTGAGTTAATATATAAATGCTTAGGATAACCTTGTAATAGAGTCTAGATTTTTTCTTTTAATGTAAATGTAATTTAATTAAAGTATTGAGTTGTCAAAGAGTCTTTGAGTTTGGGATACCTAGATCCAAAATTGAATTCCAAAGAGGAAAGGATACCCTTTAGCAGGATAGTCCTTTTCTATTTGGAAGCACAATTTTGATCATTCTAATACCCAAAGTGGGAAGAATAACCTCCCCTTCAAGGGTAGAGTTTTCTTTTTTATTTGGGTACATATGTATGATGAATCCAAGGGTTTCGAAGGCAAGAAATATGAAGAGTTAAAGACATAAGAGTATCCCACTCAAAGTCTTCTTGGGTCTGTTTTAGGATTAGAATATGAGTTTGTGGTTAGTGGCACCTGACCACTTTTAATTTTTATAATTTTAGATTATAATAAATGGTGCATTTTCCTATAGAATTTACTTTAATGAATTAATTATATTGATGTGTTTGATTTGACTTGATTTTGTGTAGGATTTTGCCTACTTTTCCTAGTTTTTTAGCATTTGCATGTGGCTTTTATTTTAACCTGGATATGTGGAGGTTTGTGAGGGTAAGAAAAAAACTTTTTTTACTCTAAACTTAAATAAAATTTTAATATAATACTACCTTCTTTTGCTTAATAAAAATTTTTAGATAAAAAACTCTAATGACCTAAGAACCTTAAGCTCGGGACTACCGAGAGTTCTCATAAGAATATCATTACCTTCTTTTGCTTGTTAGGAACCTCCCTACCAGTAGGTTATAGTAGATCTCTTAGCTTTTGAGGGTGCAAATTTGTCAAGATGATATCATGCAATCTTTAGAAAAAAATATTTTAAGCCATTTTCAAAAACTGCTTCATTCCAAATTATGCATTTAATTGAATCGATCAGCATACATTGCATTAGAAACAAATTTAAAAGAGACTAAATTCTAATTGCATTTCTCTAAGAATTTTTAACCTAATTAAGTCAAGGGACTAATTAGGACAAGCTATAGATGTTGATCCTAGTTCTCAAAAACTTAAATAGCAATGTCCTTACCACTCTTTCATAAAGACCAGACTCATGGATGTTAAATCAACTAGGTGGTTAGCTGAATCCCTTATCTAGGCTGGGTAAGTCCAAATTTTGCACTATATTAGTTAGGTTTGGGTCACCATTATCAGTGCCAAATTTTTATTTAGGATCTAGGACAAATTTTGAATCATAACACCCCAACAACTGGGAATATAATCCTTAATTTTTGATAAAATAATCAATTCAAATTAAAAATTCTTCTCAATCCAAAATTTAAATCCTAACACTTAGATTAGGTTGGGATACTTCTGAATTATTTCAAAACCTCCAAGTGTCTCCTACCTTCCTTCATTTGACTCCAAAAATAAGTGTTCCAACTTGATCCATTTCCAATTCCAATTCTAGTTTCACCTCCCTGATAACATTCCTAGAAAACTTTTAAACAAAATTCACCATTATTTTAATTGAGAGTTTTTGTAGGAGACATTAGCTTTCTATGACTTAAATAACTTCAAGGGCTTGCGCTCATATGAGATTTAGATTTAACATCAACTTAAAAAAAATCAATTTTCAAACTTCAAATTAGTCTTATTATGGAAAAATAGAATCGAGACGATCGTTATTGTCATGTTTGAATTATTATTAATGAATGATATTTTTTTCCTTCCGGGAGACATATCATTTGTTGATAAAACTTTGGATATGAAACTAACGATAATTCATCAAATTATCGTAGTTAAATATTTTATCAAACTTCACTTTGACCTTCTGAGGTCATATTCAATTTTTTTATAAATCTGGTTATGATATTCAAGGTGGAATTTATAATTCAAAATTTGAACCTCATATAGAAACCTTATTCCTACCTCTCGAGGTAGTATATCTTTTCTGATGGGTTGTTTGATTTTAGATTTAAAATCCAAAGTCAATTTCAGATTCCCTAAAGAAAACTAAATTTTCCAAAATGATCACTTTTTCAAAACTTCCACCAATAAATTGAATGATTGATTTTGTTATGATTTGTAAGGGCTTTATTGCAATTATTAAATTAATAAATAATTAGCAGCCTAGGTGGATACTTACGAAGATAAAAAAGGAGGCAAATATATTTTTTTATGGAATTTTTATTTTTAATTATTTATATAGTTTGGCATATCACTTGTGTAGTATATTACACAAAAATGTAGATTTGAGCTTTTAAAGCCTCTTAGGTTAACACTCATGTAGTATAACCTGTGATAATGTAGCAATGTATATTTTAATATTCTATAATAAAATGCAGTTGACCATATAGTACAAGGAAGAATTGTTGAGAATGTTATATCCAATAAAAATGGGATTCATATAAACTATTAATTTTTTGGGATATATTCTATTAGAAATTTGGGCTTGCCAAGCCTTCTAGGTCATTACTTGCATAATATAATACATGATAGAATATAGAAGAATTTTTAATATAGCAGAGTACAATATTATATATTATATAGTAGGTTATAGTGGAGTGTAAATTATAATGTTATTGACAATAAATGTTAAATGATGGAATTTAGTCAAAATCATGTGGGGATATGAAGTAATATATCACAAGTTTCCTTAAAATGAAATTTCTAGTTATTAATGTTAAATAATAGATATAAATCAAATATACCTAATTATAATATAGTGCACGATAATATAGAATATATAGAATTTTTGGCCCTTTTGGGTTAGCATAGTTGTAATAAAACACATGATGGTACACTGTAGTATAGTTTAGCATAGCACATAAAAATTTAATAGATTATATAATTTGTTATACTATAATATGCATCATAAAAGTGTTAATTTAAAGGCTAAAATGATAGAATTTGGCCTAAATCATGTGGGTTTTTAGTGTAGCATATTGGAGGTTTTCTCATAATGCACTTTCAAGTAAAAAAACATGGAGGGGTCATAATTCAAGATTAGATACAATATAGATTTGAGTGAAATTTTGTAAATTTTTAGGTTTTTAAGCCTTTTTGGTTAGCACTCAAAATCATATAATAGTATAATATAATATTGTTTGCTATATTATAATGAAGTGTTATAGATTATATAACAGGGTATAACATACCCTAAACCCCTTATAAAGGTGTTAAATAAAAAAACAAACTTATGGAATCCAATCAAAATCCTTCTTAGCTTCAAGGTAATTCAAAGTTTCGCCGAGGATGATATTTCTAGTAAAAAAAGTAGGGCATTAAATTCAAAATGGACAACGTTTTTTTGGTAAAATTTAGCATTTCTATCATTTTAGTGATCCCTCCGCTATTATAACAATTAATAGGGTGAAAATTTTAGCTTTTAGGGCCACTTAGGTCACTACACACGTAGAATAACACACAATAGTAAATTTAGTACGCTAAAGTAAAGTGTAGTAGATTATATAGAATATTATATTATATTTTATAACTTATGAAGATGTTAATTTAAAGAAAATTTGATCAAAATCACGTGGGGAACTGACATAATGCTCTAGAAGTTTGCTCAAAATTACAATTTTCATTCAAGCAAGTGGGTCATACTATAACACCCTAGAATCTAATTTAAAAGAATTATATATTTTTATTTATTTTATAACAACAAGAGCTATCTAACTTCTTTCATTATAATATTAGAAAAAATTAATTTATAGATCAAAACATCAATATGCATTTGTATTTATTTACTTAAAAATCATTTATAATAGCTAGGAGGTAGACTATTGTAACATACTGAAAGTTTGAGAAGGTTGTTAAAACTTAACGAAATAGCTCGAGATGAACTAAGAGGGGGTGGGGGTGAATTAATAATTTTAAAAATTCCTAAGCATGAATACTACTTTTTAACTTTTGCCACAAAATAATATAAAAACTTGATTCATATGTTTTACTCAAAATAACACGCATAAGAAATTTATATAAAGGCTTTTTTTTTTTAAACATGCAAATATTCTTATAGAAAAAAGTTCTAAACTCAGTGCAGTTGACTAAAAAGATTGAAACAAATAAACTCAACTTATAAAAAAAAATTACAGGAAAATAAAAATACAAAAATAAAAATAGCACACCAAAAATTTTATGGTGGTTCAGTCAACCTTGATCTACGTCCACTCCTCGAAGTCCTCCTCTATGGGTATTTCACTAATACTTAGTGACTCTCCTTTTTCTCCCACAGAAAGGCAAAGAAGCCCTTACATACTCACTTTCACCAAACCTGATGTGATAGAGTGTTTGAAGTTATGTCACCTTCCTGGTGATGGCAACAGAGCTTGAATCATTTTCCTCCCTCTGGAGAAGGTAGAGAGCCCAAAGTTTTTTCTCCTTTTTGGAGAAGGAAGCATACCTCTAATATTGTTTTCCCTTCTGGAAAAGGAAAAGTACCTCCAATCTTTTTCTCTCTCCTAGAGAAAGCAGAGTACTTTGAGGACTTGGACTTAGAAGCCTCTCTCCCAAGAGAGCCTTCTCCAAGGCTACAGGAGGAGCAAGAGTGTAGGTAACCTGGAGCAACCATGTGATTCCCTCACACACTTTCTTCCTTACAGTCATCTTCAACTTCTTCTTCCTCTCAAAACATAATTTTCTCTCAAAAGCACCTTTCTTAGAGTTATAAAAGTTTCTTAAGTAATGAGCTTCAAAAACCCTAAAATTCAAGTGATCCTTCTTCTATTCGTATAGTACGATCAATTCAAAAACTAGTTCCATCCAGTACGATGTGAATAATCATTTATAACAATATGTTCAACTTTTTAGACACATCGTATAAAATGATCCTAAGATCATATGGTATGATCTAATTACTTTCTCACTATTTATACAGAATGATTCCTATGATGATTAAAAATCATCTCTGTTAATCATCACATACTGCTCTCATTATATAGTATGGTTAGTTCATTTTTAAAGATTTGCCCCGTATGATGTAAATATCGTACAGTACAATTAGTTTAAAAAACATGGTTTCATTTGTTATGATCTCTAGGACGACCAAACTTCATCTCTATCAATCGTACGGTACGATCTCCATTATACAATATGATCAGATATTATTAATTAAACTATGATTTGATTGACTAATTTCAGGGGTTAACTTAAGTAAGATTTTAAAATTTCATACTGTATAAATTACATCGTACAATATAATTAGTTCAAAATTCAAATATAAAAATATTATTTAATTTATCCAGAAATTAAGGTCTTTAGATCATGACGAATTGTACATTACGATCTCGATCATACAGTATGATTAATTTTTAGAAATTAATTATTTAATAAGCCGTTAAACCCATTCTTCTTATAATTGTTCATATAGTATAATTATAAGTCATACAATATGATTAGTACAAACAAATTTAACTTCAATTTTCTCACTCCCCTTGTGTATGTGTGTACGGTCACCTAATTGCATACACATTTATGTGGCCACACTCAATAAATACAAAAATTAAAAAATTAAAAGTATAGACTCTTTTACTTGACATCCTATTCTACCCAATCTTGAGTTTCTAAATAATACACTTGAATAGTGTATATTTTACCCACAATGTCAGTTCTCATAGAAAAAAGAATATCCAAATTATTTACTGAGAAAAGTAACAATTTAATTAATAATGTTTATCATCATCAAATCACAGACAAGAGATCCTAGATTGCAACAATCTCAACTTTTTTTATGACGGCAAAAAAAATTTGGTTGAGATGTAAATTAAAACTCTTTTTTCCTAAACTCCCCCTCACTTAATGATAGATTTATAAAAGTCAGGGTTCAAAATAGTAGGATTAAACAATTTTTTTAATATAAAGAAATAAAATAATAATGATAAAAAAAAGAATTCTATTAAAAAACATACAATCACACATCTAACCAAAATATACATTTTCTCCCCCTTTTGACATCACCAAAAAGAGGAGGAACATAAAAAAGTAAATATTACAAGACATAAAAATGATAAAATACAATAAACATGCACTAAATGTAAGATGGATCCTAATCAAGCTGTGGTGGTGGCTGTTGAAAATACTTATGGATTGAGGTGAATTGATCTTCAATTTGGAAAAACGTTTCTCCATACCATCCCATTTCTTCCTTGTGTTGTTTTTATTCTTGAAGGTGATAGTCTAATAGGTTTTATAATCTCTTGAGCCTTTAAATTATTCATAAGGGTAGGCAGGTGTAGTTTGTGATATTGGAGAAAAGCTTTTTGATGTCAATGTTGAATTAGTAGAAATTTTGATGCCAATGTTGTTCCTATTTTGATGAAAAGATTTGGAAAGGAGTTCTGAGAAAAGTATGAAAATAAATGAAGACAAGGGTCAACCTTGTTTAAATCCACATTTCACCTTAATCAAATTTAAACGCTGGCCAATAATAAGAATAAAAAATATTGGAAAACTAACACATTGCATGACCCAATTTATGAATTTGGAAGAAAAAATCATAATAATCATAACTTGATTTAAATTTTTCAAACACTTGCTGTTATAGGCTTGTTTCATGTCTATTTTTAAGGCAATGAAACATCTCTTTGAGGAGGAGAATATGAATATATGAAAATCTCTTGAGCCAAAAGACTGGTAAAAAATTGATCTATTTGGTACATAATTCACTTGATCTTCAAAAATTAATCAAGGCAAAATAATATTGCTTATATTAAGAATCATTTTTGCAACAATCTTATATGTAGTTTGGCAAAGGCTGATGAGCCTATATTTGGATGGTTCACATGCATTTTCAACTTTGGGAATAAGTATCACAAGCATGTACTTCCAATTGGAAGGCATGAAACTTGATTGAAAAAAAGTATATACAGTATTTTAAACATTAAAATTAATAATTTCTCAAAATAATTTGAAAAATAAAAGATAAATACCATCTAATCTAGGTGACTTATGCACCCCCATTTAAAAAACCGTATTTTTGAGCTCATCCACAGTAAATTCTATTTCCAAAAGCTAATGATGAAAAAAAATTAATTTTCTATCATTATTGAAAAAAGGTCAATCAGTAAGAGAGCATTGTCTCGGTCTCCACTTGTTGTTAAAAAATTGGGAAAACATCTCAGAGATATAGCAAAGGTCTTCAAAAATAACTCCATCAAGTAACTTAGCTTTAAAATTCCTACTATAATTCCTCCTTGCATAAGCATAGGCATGGAAGAAATGAGAGTTAGAATGACCATGTTCTAACAAATTTGCTTTGGCTCTTTGCCTCCACCAAGTGACTAATCTTGCTTGGGTTGAATTAAGTTCTTTGACCTTAATTCTCAGTTAAAGGAGCACTTCATTTAAAAGATAGGAAGTAGCTTCTTTAGCTTGCAAGAATAAAATTCTATTATTAAGATACAAATTAAGAAGAGATAGCTCATTGACCTTACTTTTACTCCAAAAATATAACAATTTAAGAGTTCTAGATAACTTCCTTTGAAGAATATCAACTGGGGAACCAAAATCTTTCTTCTTACAAGAATTAGAACAATGTTCCAAGTAGCCAGATAAGAAGTCCAAACATTTTCAAATCTTAAAAATCTATGATGCTTAATAGTATTGTTACTCAAACTTAGAGTCAAGGGATAATGATCCAAGAAGATACGTGCTAAATGTTTGTAAATAGAAAATGGAATTAAGTGAAGGGCATAAGAGTGTAACAAAATTCTATCTAGCCTTTCCCAAATTCTACAAACACCATCTTTGTTATTACACCAAGTGTAATAAGTTCAGATAAATGATAAGTAATGCAAATTATTCTGAGACATAAAATCTTTCAAAATAAATGCTTTTCCTCCTTTTTTATCATTTTTTTATAAAATGCAATTGACATCTCCACCAATAATATAAGGTTCACTTATTAATAAAAAAATCTTCTAAATAAAGCCAAAGCAGCCTCCTTTCATACACACTTTTATTACCATAAACAATGCCAATTTTATAAATAAGAGAATTAGGAAAAACAATATTTCCTAAAATGCACTGGGACAAAGAAAGAAGAATTGAAAAAATTGTCAACCTTATGTCTCCAAAGGGCTAGAAAACCTCCAGATTTTCTTATAGCAGGAAAATGAAAAAAAAAAGATATTTCATACTAATAATCTTATTAATATCACTCTTATCCAATACTTCAACTTTGGTTTCTAACAAAACAATAAAAAAAAACATCATGTTAATTGATAAAAATTTTTAAATGAAATCCCACCAGCTTCTTATGGGCTCCCCTACAAGAAAGGATTGATTTCATTATTTAACTAAAGGGGAGGCTTCCCCACTAGCTAAATCTCTTATAGAAACTGTGGGTCTCCGAAAGGACTCCGCTCGTGTGGTTCGAATACAAAGAGTACGATCACACTATCCCGTAGGACAAAATGGTCGTAAGCCTTTACACCCGGCACAAGCAGGCCGATGGAAGAGCAGATGGAGTTATAGATATGATTAGCCATGGAGGATAGCGGCTTTCACCTACACACCTCGATGGATAATAATATGCATAACCCTAAATTCATGAGATTTCTCCCATTCGATACATCAGCTCGAATGAGGTTTGTTTGATTGTGGGGATCGGTTTCCTACGGGCGCAAGCCCCTGTAGTTAATTACATCTTAGACCTCAATCTAAGAAAACTCTTGATTAAGGATGTTAGATTATCTCCTCTTATGGGTTTAGTGCAAGGGAATTTTCTAGGCTTTCCTAATCAAAGGGGAATGTCCCAATTTGGTTCGATCAACACACGAGGTTCATTCAACATCTGGCCGGTCTGAAGAAGAGAAAACTGAAGGAAAGAAAGAAGCCAAGCATTTAAACATGCACGAGAGAAAGAAGGAAGTGGCGTCATCTATGTGACGCAGATGGGTAGGATCTATAGTCTCCGAAAGAATGGAGAACTTACCCACCAATAAGGTGTAAAGAGGTACGCTTATACCCCCCACCTTTAGACCCTAAATCTATAGAAGATGTAGTGTTGTACACACAACACTAACATCTACGACCTAACTAATGCAGTCCTGGACTTATTCCTTACCTGACAAAGGAAGCCAGCTAAAACCTCCTAATCGTGTAAAATCCATGCTATACAGTCTGTATGAGAGATGGGTGGGTAGTTTAGACACTGAATTTGGGATCGACAACTAAAGAAATCCCTAATTGATCCCACACTTATGAGTGGTATAATGCTCCTAAAACTAATGCAATTAAATCTTAATTTTAATTAGTTACTAATGCAATTTATGCTGGTTAAAGTCTCCAAATCAATGATGTATGAAATTTTAAAAAGGCTTATAAAAAATAGTTTTTGAATGACTAAACTTCCCCAGGTCCGGCACTTCATCCTCATAGGCCAGATTATCCGGACTCTACCCGCAGGCGGGGAAGTTTGTTTAATAGAAGAGAGAATGCGTGCATGTGCCCCCGGATGATTCTGGCTATTCCCTAAAATCGTTATAGTTTCTATGAATTAACCTTAAAATTTTTATTTAATAATTACGAGTATAAAAATTTTTATCCCTAAAGAGCCTAGCGGTCAGACACAAGCACATGCAAGAAAGAAACCTATAAAAAGCATGTCAGTTCTACTGCGCAAACAAAGTAAGTAAATCACAACATAAAAACAAATCCCATAAAAAAGAGTGTCCATGACAAGTGCCACACAATATTACATCATAGAGTACAGTAAAGTAAAGGTGGCCGGGCTCCACCGACAACAACCCGGAAATGACACAAATCTTTAAAATGAGGCATTTTACATCTTCAGTCTTCTTCTTCACTTCCTTGATTCGTCTTTGGATCATCTTCAGTCCTTCAGGCTCCTTGTAGTGAATGCTCCAAAAGGATGCCCAAATGAAAAAGGAAACCCCCCTTATAGGAATTTTCTTTTCCCTTTGGACTACTATTCATTTAAAATGCCCCATTTTAGTGATTTTCACAATAATCACTATCAAATACATTACATCAGAAAAGAGAAAATCTAGACTCTCCTGCAGGGTTATCCTAAGCAGTTATAATGAAATTCCACTCAAGCAGTTATATATATAAATGAATAAAAAAAGTGCTCGACTCAATTACTTGGCCGTGCTCTAATTATTGGGGGTTAAGCAGCTGAAGCGGGTACCTAAAGCAGTTATAAATGACTATTAATTTTAGCCCCCCTTTTAGCGCTGTGTAAGCACGGCCACCTGCAGGAAGACAGCATTAGTATGAAGAAGCGTGACTAACCTATGGGTATTCTAACGCTCACAACAATAGTGCAAGAAAGAAAAGAGCAGAAAAAAAGCGTCACAGAAAAGCTACAATAAGTAGCAAAAACAAACAGCACACGGGTCACATGCAGAGCGTCACAACACAGCACAGAAAAGAAAGCAGAACAACAACCTAACCTAAAGCTAATAGTCGTGTCCTATCAAACTCATCTAAGTGTGTGAAAGCTGTGTGGTTTTGGTAAGTCCTATATAGGATAGTTTAGTTAGAGTTGTTTGTATATTTTTGTTTGTTGAAAGGGGTAAAGGAAAGATTTTGGTTAAAGTTTAAATATTAGTGTTTTACGATTGATTTTTAGGATGTTTTATTTTTAATGTTTGATTAACTATCACCTTTGTTTCACACCGAGGCCGTGAGGTTTATTTCACCCTCCTTAGGGCTAACTTAATAGCCTCGTAGGCCTGGGTTACCCAGAGATAATTAACTTTGTTTGATTATTGTAGTTTGTTATTAAAAGAAAAGAAAAGGTGAATTAAATCATTTATTAATCAAGTTTGAATTATGTCAATTAGGCAAATTAATTTTAGATTTTGACGCTCCATTAGATCCATTCGTGGCGTTGTGCCACCAGGCTCGAGGAACCAGCCTCCTTAGGACACTTAGCCCCGCAGCCCAGAGTAGTCAATCCAATAAACTTCACTTTTGGAGCGATTGTTGTGTATTAAGGGATTTGTTGATTACTTTTAAAAGATTATTCTAAGTTTGATCTTTAAGAATCTCTTATCCTAATGAGTTTAGTTTGTAACTTAATCTCCTAATATAATCTACATCTTTTAGATTTTAGATTGGTTAAGAATTAATCATTAGATTAGTTAGAATTAATTTAGGTTTGTATTTTAGATTTAGAATTCAATAATTACAAATGTTAATAATAAGTTGATTAAAAATTAAATGTTTTAATAGGTTTTTTTAGAAATTAGATTAAAATTGGTTGGTTGATTATTAGTAGATTAAAGAAAAGTCAAAATCTTAGAAAATATGTCACTTAGTTTTTGTTTTAGAAGTCTCTATCCTACAAGAAACATGCATCCTAAGTCTATGTTTTCTAAGACTCGGTCCTTAATTTTTGTCCTTAGATGTCACTAGTATTGTAGCACTAAAAGTGTTGTTGTTTTTCTAATTCCTAAAACTTCTACACGGATGTCACAGGGTTTTAGGGATCTAAAAAAAAAGTAAAGCAATCCTAATTATAATTGAAATTTCGACAAGGCCCTAAGGGTGGGATGCGTACAATCTACGAGGCCCCTAAAGGTTTTCTAAGTTTTTAGAAAGCTTATAGCACCGGGGGCTATGACCCGGTGGTTTCGCCCGTAGCACCCCTACCGGAATGAATAGGGGCAACTGATGCTCGGATCCGATTGTCCTAGCTCCCTCTCCAAGTGCTCCAATGTTCCTTATCCATTGATTTTCAAATTTTACCTCGCAAGACATAAAAGAGACATGTATTAGAGCAGTTTTAGAAGCAATTAATAATATGAAAGAATGAAAATATATAAAGAAAAAGAATGTACCTTCTCGTTACTTGTTGGGCCATTTGTCTTTTGGGTTCTCCTCGTTTTGTAAGTACGTAGTGTCAAAGTATGAAAGAAACAACAAAGAGAGCTAACGGCGAAGTAAAAAAGACAACTAAAAGCAATGAAAAAAAAAAGAAGAATGAAAATCGTATATAAAAGGGATGTAGGCATTGTTGTTTTGGACACACTTCTTTAAAGACAAGTGTATCCTAAAGCAACGTCAACAATGCCCTTCACTATTCCCACGATCCAAATGAGGCACTTGATACAAACCCAACTCTACTACCCAACACATTCTAAACAAATCTTATATCAACTAAGGGGATACAAATCCCAACTCTAAATCTAAATTAAGAGTCTCTTTTGTTTCGTATTTCGCCCCAAAATTTTTTATTTATTCTTCTTTTAGAAACTAATACTAAAGGGGTCTAATTCAAATAATTAAGAACTATCTTACTCCCAAAAGGACACTAGAGGCTTTCCAACCTAAAGTTCCCTAATACCACAAACTCCAAAATCCATCCTATAGAAAGAGACTTTAAGAGAATCTAACCTAAAACTTCCTAAAGTCTAAACCTCAAAACTCATCCTTAGCAATAACCACTAAAAGACTTTAATTCCAATAGGAAAGCATTAACTACCCCCCCAAAAGACACTAAGAGATCTTTCTATACGAGTTCAATTATAAAATCATAGATCTCAAAATGATTTGCAAGAATTACAACAAAACCTCCCAAAAGTTATCTACTAAAATCTCTTTCCTTTTCATTTTTTTTTGACACAAAAGCTCTACAAAACCATCTTCCAAAATCTCCTCTTTTTGACACAAAAATCCTACCCAAATAACCACTAATCAAGTGCCTCTGCTCTCATTTGGAGTGGGGTAAAAAAATATAAAACTTTCCAACAATGAGGCTTTATAAAACCCCTCATCGGAAAGCATTCACGAAATTCGCCGAATAAAATCCTTCAAAGCAAAATCGCTCTAAAATCAATGCTAAGCCATTTCAACATAAGCAAAACAGAATATTTTCCTACAGAAAGCAATTTCACAAAATCTCTTAATACAAAAAGAACTAACAAAACCTCCAAAAGGCTCCCAAACAATCTTCGTTAGCAACCAAATCTATGAAATTTGATGCAAATACCTTACCAAAATGATAAGAAAAGAGCCTCGTTGTAATACAAATTTATATGAATCTCATTGAAGACCATAAAATAGGAGAAAATAGGTGGTATTAAACTATTATATTTCACATCAATTTGCTAAAGTGTGACCAAAACATTCCAAACTCGAATTATTTAACACAATACTTTCATGACTCAATGTTGTGTTCATATTGTTGTTTAGCGACTACATAACTCAACAACTCATAAGCGACAACAATATAAGAGTATTCATTATGCTTCATGGAAATTCTTTAATTATTCAACCTAATGTTAAATCGATGCCAAGTCTATGTTTGAAGCAAAAGATATATAAGAATTTTTTAAATACAATTATTGATTAACATTTCTACACAAAACTCAAACGAGTAAAGAAGGGAGCATAGAGATATTTCAATATTCGCAAACTCTTATAGCTAAACATGCTTCTAATGGTGAAACACTGAATTTCTGCGACAAGGGTTTCCAAATCCTACATTATATAACACCAAGAGTTTAAAAGATGCTCTAATTTAAACTTATAAACATGCTTTGTGCCAAAACATAGAAAAATATGCCCTTAGCTTATTTCCCTAAACAATTTGAGGGCCAAAACAATAGAGAAGCTGCACTTGCATCATTCCCAACACAATTCGGCAACTAAAAACAGTGAAAATGTGCATGCTACTTGTTCCCAAATCCATGTAGACAGTTAAAAAACAATAAAAACTGCATGTATATTATTCCTACGACGATTTGGCACTTAAAACACATCAAAATCTGCATGTTATTCATACTCAAAGCAGTTTGGAACTTGAAATAAGTAAAAATCTGCATATACCATATTTTCTAATGCGATTTAGAGGCTAAACAGTGGGAATTCTGCACATGCTATGTCTCCCAAAACAATTTGACAACTAGAAAACAGTGAAAAACATGCATACAAATCGATAAATTCATAATATCAAATGCATGCGTGAGATTGAAACATATTCTCACATTCAACTCTTTCAAATTCGATCAAAGTCACAAATCATGCTAAAAAAACTACAAATTCATGCTTTCAAATTTTATGCTTAATGGCATGTATAGTTGTATAAAGAGATTTTGCTTGTTCTATTTTCCTTTTGCAAATATAAATGGAGTCGTGCATAGATATATTCTCCAATAATTTCCTCTTTCTTAACTAAGCAAACTTTCAAACGACAACACATTATAGAAGCCTATGGACATGTAGATAAATGCTCTTGAAAATTGCTAATGGGATTACGAAACTTATGCTAAATCATTTCACATGCTTCTACTAAAGTTATTATGATGTAATCACATGCCACGCAAACCTTCTCCATAAGAGATATTAGCACACATAAGTAAAATTTGCAAAAGCTTCAAACAGTTCAGGATATTTGAAAATCATTTTTCATGTGGAATCTATGGATTTACACATGCATCTATACTTTCATCTACAGGGGCTTAGTACAAACTTTCCAATATTTCTCAAAAGATGTTTACAATAAAACTTATAAATGCTCACAAGTGAAAAGAAAGGGGACATATGATTGTTTTTTTTTTTTTTCTAAAATATCTCATAAAAAAGGAAGTGACAAAAATTGCTTTATTTGCTTCCAACAAAGCCCTTACAACACAACCAAACATAAAGCTAAAACATCAATATTCATGCCAAACTAATTGTACTTCATGAAGCTTTCAATGATGGAAGCGTTTATGGAAAATAAGAACAATAAGAAGTAAGCATATTTCCTACCCATGACTACCACACAAAGACAGTGGATTCCATACTAAATTAGGATGCTTAAAGAAGATAAAATTATGCTTGTATAACATCAGCCTTTGATCAAAACTTGTGAGATGCATTACTACTTAGATACTAAACATTATAAAAGAAAACTATTATTAAGAAAGATGCTTTTCTAAAGTAAGTCATATTCATTCACTTGCCCAAATCGTAAACAAAGAGATCCATGCATATGAAACTCTCTCATCTTGAAAGAAAGAAATTTATGAGGTGGGCATATTTAGTAAGTTTAAAACAAATCGACAAGCCCATAATGTCAAATGTGTATATGGAGTCGAAACATATTTTCACATTCAACCTTTTCAAACTTAATCAAAATCACAAAACCACATTTATAACAATTGAGAAACTATCATCACAAGTAAACTTCCACAATAATTTTAGAGAGCCTACATTTCTATTAGAACACATAGAAGCCTAAGCACATAAGTATTATGCACATCTCATTCCCTTTCTCCCATATTCGTAGAGTGAGAGCTAACAACGTCATAATAAAACAAAGAAGGGAAAAGTCACCCAAACATAAGGCTTTGTATGAATGATGCACTAATAAAAGAAAGAAAACTCTCCAACCACCCACAAACTCATCTCATAATGAAATGGGTCAAAATTCTCTTCTCTCCTAGCAACACATGAGTATTTGTAAAAAAAAAAAAAAAATGCATGTAGATTTCTTCAAATAACATAACCATGAATGTTACATGAAATTCAAAATTCACTACCAATATCACTAATTAAAAGAGCCTTGAACACTACAATAAGGAGATTTTGGGATGAATTTCATAAGCACAAATATGTAAGGGAATAACATGGCTCAAAGCTTCATGATTCATGAATCAAATATCAAAAGCTTCCTTAAAGGGCATTTCATCAAACACTTCATATGCACGGTTTGATGAAGAAATGACATGATATCCCCATAAACCTTCAAATCTCACGCCTATAACTTCTAAAAGATATAATATGAATCATAGAACAAATTTGACATGTTATTGCTTTCTTTCAAATAACAAGTCACTTGTTTACATCACATAGAGCTACTCATGATTATCAACATCCTTCCATGTTTCCCAAAAGCGTTAAGGCATCACCGGATGACCAAATAAACATAGCAAGACTTAAACAACAATGAATGATACTGGATGCTTCATCAAACTAATTGTGAAAGAAATTAGAAATCAAACTCCTCTACTTACATTAACTAGACAAAGAGAAGAAAGAAAGAAAATGAAGCAACCCAAGAATGAAAGAGTAAGAAATCTGGAAGAGAAATGGGGTAAAGGAAGAGAAGAGGAAAGAAGGAGAAAGAGGGGAAAGAGAAGAGTACTCACAGTGAGGAGTTCGGGCTTGGCTAGAGCTGGGGTCGGGATGGCTAGGGCTGGCGTCGGGTTTGGTTCGGGGAGGGAGATCGTGCGATCGGGTTCGGTCCTAGACCGTGCGAGGCTGAGAGAAGGAGCAAGCTCGTAGGAGGGAGCTCGGCTGGTTCCGACCTGGGACCGTGCGAATAGAAAAAGAAGAGAGGGAGGGAGCTGGGCGTAAGAGAGAGCTGGGCACCTGGGAACTTTGGGACTGAGAGCCAGAGAGCGGGGGAGCAAGAGCTGGAGCGTGAGAGCGGGAGAAAGAGCGAGAGGGACCGAATGCCTAGAGCTGAGACCTTCGTTTCGAGTAAATTGGACTCGTTGCCGAAGGAGGAATCCCGCCTTCTTCGATCCATCGCAGCAGCAGCTCAAGACACGCAAATGAAGCCTGCTATCTGCTTCGAATTGCTGCTCCGCCTGTGAGAGATTGCACGCTTCAGGGAAAGGACTATACGAGCTTGCGATTCAATCGGGGTCGCTCGATCGCATTTCCTGATATAAGCATCAATTTTGAATTTATCAGAAAGTGGGTTGGAGTTTAACTGAAATTGTTTGAGCTGAATTAGGCCAGATTTGGCTAAGGTCGGGCTAAGCTCGAGTTTGAATTTGGCTCGATTTGAGTCAATTCGGGCTCAAGTCGGCTTAATAAAATTGGTCATACAAAAAAATGGGTCCAAAATAATGAATAATTCAAATTAAATCATGCACGATGCGACAGAAACAAACTAATTGAGTCTAATTGAACGCATGCGAGTCTGATCCGGCTCGAGTCGGGTCGATTCGAGCTCGAATTGGGCTCGACGGGGTTCAATTAGATCGATCGAAAGGGCTCGAGCACATTCGAGCCAAAATCGAGGGTAATCAAACAAAAAACGAGGTCAACAGAAACCACTTTAATAGGTCCTAATTTCTTGAGTTCTTTACTAAGTTTGGACTTATTGCTAGCAAATTTAGAGTTTTCCGGTAACTCTAATTGTTCAAGATTGCAAACCTGCTTCACAATTTTCTCTGAATCTTCAATATTTGTTACAACATCTGGAACAAGAACTTTGTTTTGCAATCCATCACCAGAATTTTCTAGCACTTTATAGGGGACTACATCAATTGTTGGAATGCCATTTATGCTTGGGTATAATGTAGAATTATACTTATTAGTAGGAGCATGCATCACTACTTCTACAGGAATCTCATAAGAATACTTACTATCCTTCTTGATACTAATTTCCTCAAGGGGAGATAATATGAAGCTAGAGGCTAAATATTTACTTTTAATTTATCTCTTAGCAGAAAAAACCTTTGGCCTTCTGATTTTTTTCTAAACAAGAATCCAGCAACCATAAGCATCAGAAGAGGAGATTGAAATAATTCTGTTATATTAATTTTTGTCTGGAAGCTTGCTGCTTAATTGGCCCCCATTAAAAGGAGGATAATCTTTATGAACATCAGCATTTTGGAAATCAGTATAGGGTTTTTAAAATTAAATAAATTCTACTTTCTTATAACCAAGCTTACCACATTTAAACCATATATTTGAATTTTTTTTTTATATTCAACAGATTGGAAAATATTTCCATTAGAACTTTCAATCCAAGCACCATTAAGAAGTTTATTTTCTAGATTTAGTCCAACACAAACTCTAGCAAAATCCCTTAGTGTGAATAGGCGAAGGTTAACTGCCTACACTTAGAGAGTGTGAACAGCCGAAGGTTCTCTGCCTACACTTGGAGGGTGTGAAAGGACGAAGGTTCTCTGCCTACACTTGGAGAGTGTGAACAGCCGAAGGTTCTCTGCCAACACTTGGAGGGTATGAAAGGATAAAGGTTCTCTGCCTATACTTGGAGGGTGTGAATGGATGAAGGTTCTTTGCTTACACTTGGAGGGTGTGAAAGGAAGATGGTTCTCTAATGCATCGGGGATTGGTGGAATAGAGTTTTATAAAGGCTTCTTCACCTTGTTGTGAGAGCAAAAAGAGAGTCACTTTGGTAATAGTACAATATCTAAACTGGGAGACTTCATGAGTGAATTTAGGTCATGTTTGACCGAACCATTATAAATCTTTGTGTCTTTTTTTCGCTGCTTTAAATTATGTAAGTTCTATTTTTCTGTGGTTGAAAATTTATTTTAACAAAATTTAAAATCAACTTGCTACGAATAATTAATCAGTTTCATATTTAAATCCAAGAAGGTTTAAAATTTTAAAATTACAAATTAACCCCCCCCCCCCCCCCCCCTCTTGGTTAGTCTTGGGATATTAGTTTAGGTCAAACAACCTATTCTAGAAACAACAAGTTTCAACAACTGGTATCAGAGCATAGTTTTAAAACTATAAGTTTAAACTACTTTTTAATTAACTAATATGACTATTTTTTGAAACCGAAGCACACCTGAAGGGTATTTGATCACTAGACCTCCTTTATTTTATAACATCCCTTTTAATTTTTTGAAAAATATGTATGTATACATTTTTACACTCACTTGATTATCGTATGTAGATCTTAGTACAAGAAGGGTATAAACAACCAACTAGATTTGTTGATGGCATTAGAGTTGAAATTCCCTTTATAGAATGGACTGTAGAACAATGTGACTTAGCACAATTAAACACTAAATGTTTAAATAATTTCTTTTATGCACTTAAATCTGAAGATTGCATGCGGGTTCCCACTTATAAAAGTGAAAATGACATATGTGATAGACTTTGTAAAACTTATGAAGGGACTAATGAAGTTAAGCAATCTAGAATTAATATCTTATTACATGACTATGAATTATTTTCCATGAAACCCAATGAATCTATTTTTGACATGTACACAAGATTCACTCAGATAATCACATCTTTGCATGCACTAGGTAGGAAATTAATGAATGCTGAAATGGTTAAGATAATTCGTTATTTGCCTACTACATATGATACTAAAATAACTGCAATTACAGAGTCTAAAGACTTAAATGTTTACTCTATTGACAATCTTCTTAGATCACTAATTACTTATGAGCAAGGAGTGAGTCAAAGAAAGATTGATGCAGGAGAGCCATGAAAGGAGAAAAATATTGCACTAAAAGTGGAGGAGTCGGAGAGTGATATATCACAACCTGAGGATGAGGATGATATTGCCTTAATGACTAGGCAATTTAGGAGCTTTCTGAAGAGAAAGTAGAAGAGACGCCAATAATGGAACAGAGGTAAGTTCAATAGGAATGTCAAAGTTTCTAGTGATTTGATTTGCTACAAGTGTAAGAAACCTGGACTCATAAAGTTAGAATGCCCAAATCTTAAGGTCACACCTAGCAAGGTGAAGAAAGAGGAAAAACCAAAAGAGAAGAAGGGCAAGAAGAGATTCTAAAAAACTTTTTGGGCGGACTCAGCTTCAGACTCATCAAAAACTGAAAGGAGGAAGTCACCAATTTGTGCTTGATGGAAAATAATCTTGATCAGTCAGATCAAGAAGAGGTATGTGACTTAACATATGCTGAACTTTTAGAAGTTTCTGAAAGAATACATTATATATATATGAAGCTAAAGAAAATGCATGCTAGTCTCAACTTAGAGTTACAAGAATTGCAAAGAGAATATGAAATCCTTAGGAAAGATCATGCATTGATTGATAACAACCACATGAGCTTAGTTGATGAGTTTGATGATTTGAATAAGAAAAATGAGATTTTAAATTCATCTTATGCTAAATTGGAAAAATAATTTAAAGATTTTAAGGATGAATTAGAGAGTGAAAAATATCATTTGAATTATAGAAAAAATATTCTAAAAGATATGAATACCTTTTGAAATTGAAAGTGCAAGCTCTCAAGGAAAATAAGATTCCCCCAAAACTTGAAGATTTTACTAATCCTATTTTGTATCTCAAATTCTTACAACCCAGGAAGAATCGAAACAGTTATAGAAGATTGAGAAATCTATTTCTTGGAATTAAATGTTACACTTATGGATTGTTTAGACATATCTCACACACTTATACTTTAAATAGAAACTCATTTAGTGTGGAGACCAAAGATGCATAAACTTAGACATTTCATACATGCATCTATTTTTAAATTGCCAAAAGGTAAACTCAAACTAGTTTGGGTTCCCAGGTCTAACATTTGATGATTTTGTAGGCACGCTCTCAAACAAGGTCTCGTGAGAGAATTTGGTACCTGGACATCGGTTACTCAAAGCATATGACTAGAGATACTAAGCAATTTATATCGCTAGAAGCCAGAAGTGGAGGCAGGGTTACACTTGGAGATAACACCACAAGGAAGGTGGTTGGATCAGGTATGATTGGAAACATACAAAACTCTTTTTTTGAAATGTGCTACAAGTTGAAGGCTTAAAGCATAATCTTTTGAGTATTAGTCAGTTATGTGATAAAGGATATATTATTAATTTTTTTCCTAATAGTTACATATTAAGTCTAAATGGTAATAATATTTTGCATGGTTTAAGGGTAAATAATGTGTATAAGTTAGATTTAAATTATATCAAAACTCCTAATACTTTATGTTTGAAAACTATTTCTGATGAATCATGGCTTTGGCATAGGAGACTTTGTCACTCTAGCATGAAAAATCTTAGGAGAACTACCTAGAAGAAATTAGTGAGAGGTATACCAAAACTAGACTTTACTAAGGATCATCTTTGTGATGCATATCAATTAGGAAAATAGGTGAAGTCCTCTTTTCAGTCTAATAAGGATCTTAGAACTAGTAAATCATTGGATATTTTATATATAGATCATTTTGAATGGTTGGAATTGTAAGTCTAAGAGGGAAGGTATACAGATTTGTGATAGTTTATGATTTTTGAAGATTCAATTGGGTAAAAGTTTTATATCAAAAGAGTGAATCATTTGAGAAGTTTATAGATTTTTTTATTTGGATTCAGAAGAAACTAGGATGTGAGATTTTAACAATCCAAAGTGAACACGGTGGTGAATTTGAAAATAAAATTGAGAATTTTTGTAAAGAGAAAGGAATTGATGACAAATTTTTAGCACCTAGAATCCCTCAGCAGACTGGGATAGTTGAAAGGAAGAATAGAACATTAATAGGAGCAGCTTGAGCCATGTTGGCAGAATATTCACTTCTTAAATATTTTTGGGCTGAAGTGGTTAGCACTGCATGTTATGTTCTAAATAGGGTGAACATTAGATCGAAATTGAATAAAACACCCTTTGAGTTAATTTAAGGGAGAACACTTAATTTGTCACATTTGCATATTTTTGGATGTAAGGTGTTCATACACAATAATGGAAAATCTACCTTAGAAAAATTTGTTACAAAATCAAATGAAGGATTTTTTCTTGGATACTCTAGTGTTGGAAAATCTTATAGAGTATTTAATAAAAGAACCTTGATAATTGAGGAGATCACACATATTGTCTTCAATGAATTTGGAGTTTTGGAAGAGCCAAATTTAGAAGATGATGAGATAGAAAATAACTCCCAATAAATTAATAAAATTGTTATGGATGAAAAGCAGGAGATAGAAAACCCATTGCTTAGAGATTTGAGATTTTCTAAAAATCACCCTAAGGAATTGATCTTAGGTGAACCTAGTGCGGGTGTTAGGACTAGGCATGGATTAAGTAATGAAGTCAATTATTCAGCCTTTATTTCTATGATAGAATCCACAAATATTGAACAAGCACTTTCGGATGAATTTTGGATTTTGGCAATGCAAGAAGAATTAAATCAATTTATAAGAAATGAATTTGGGAATTAATTGCAAGGCCAAAGAATCAAAGTGTAGTTAAAACTTAGTGGGTATTCAAGAATAAAATGAATGACTCGGGAGTTGTTATTAGAAATAAGACTAGATTGATAGCTAAGGAGTATAATTAGATTGAAGGGATTGATTTTGAGGAGACTTTTGCCCCTGTAGCGAAACTTGAAGCAATTAGGATTTTGTAGCCCTTTGCCTATTTTAAAAGTTTCAAATTATATAAAATAGAAGTTAAAAGTGTCTTTTTAAATAAGGTGATTCAAGAGAATATTTATGTTGAATAACTTCCTGATTTTAAAAATTTAAAATACCCAAATCATGTTTTTAAATTGAAAAAGGCATTGTATTGATTGAAATAGGCACATAGGGCTTGGTATGAGAGGTTGAACATTTTTCTACTTGAGAGATCTTTTAAAAAAGAAGTGTGAACATAACTCTCTTTTTAAAGAAAATAGGAGAAGATATACTCATTGTATAAATCTATGTTGACAATATCATATTTAGATTTACAAATAAAAATCTTTGTGATGATTTTTTTAAAATAATGAGTAGTGAATTTAAAATGTGTTTAATAGGAGATTTGAGTTACTTTCTAGGCTTTAGCATTAAGCAAATTTAGGAGGGTTTATTTCTTAGTCAGTCAAAGTATGTTAAAAGGACATCCTTAAAAAGTATGAAATGGATAATGCTTAACCTGTCAATACACCTATGAGTTCCTAAGTTTAGTTGGATAAGGACCCAAAGGGAAAATCTGTTGATCAAAAAAATTAGAGGGATTATTGGATCTTCGCTTTACTTGACTGCTAGCAGACCTGATATTATGTTTAGTGTTTGTTTGTGTGCTAGATTTCAACCAGATCCAAAAGAATCACATTTGACAGTAGTGAAATGGATTTTGAGATATCTCTTTGGAACTCAGAACAGATATTTGGTATTCTAAGTTCAGCTCTCATTTGAAATAATTAGATATTCATATTCAAACTTTGCAGGTTGTAGGGATAATAGAAAGAGTACTTCTGGAACTTATCAATTTTTGGAAATTCTTTAGTTTCTTGGTCTAGTAAAAAGCAAAATTTTATAGCCTTATCTACTACTGAAGCTAAATACATTGCCTTAGGAAATTGTGTGGCACAAGTTCTTTGGTTGAAACAATAGTTGATTAATTTAGGATTAATAATAAGCACTATTCCAATTTATTTTGATAACACTTGTGCCATTTGCATTTCAAAGAATCATATTCAACATTCTAGAATCAAGCATATTGACATAAGACATCATTTTATAAGGGATCATGTATCAAAAGGAGAAATTGAACTAAACCATTTTCAACTGAAAATTAACTTGCAGATAGTTTTACAAAACCACTAGCCTTTGATACCTGAGAACAAGTGATCAACCTTAATGCTTAATTAAAATTTTCTATAAACTTGATATTTGTGTTTATGTATTTTCTATTTTTTATTTTTATGTGCTTTTTTGTTTTTGTGATTTTTGTGTTTTTATTTCAAATTTAATGTTTTTGATCAATCGTGAAAAATTTTTCTAAGTGATCAATTCGTACTATACAAAATTCATTTCGTACTGTATGAATTCTGTAGCGTATCGATTATTGGGTAGGACAGATTATGTATCATTTTTGTTTTCAATACAGTTCATCTGTACGATCCCCAGATCATCTGGATGATATGTATTCATTTGTATGTACGCATATAGATGGTTATAGGGTAGAAGCAGTTATTATTTCTGATCGTACGTATAAACCTGGAGTTTGTACATACAAACACGTGACATATCGATGTGGGGGATGATTCAAAACATCATTAAAAAATCTTAAATAACTGATCGTCCTGGACGAACACCTGTTTGTCTTTACGATTGTATGGTCAAAAAGTCTAAATGAAAGGATGCCTCATAACTTATGTGATTACGAAAAGTCATTTCATTTTAAATGCATTTATTCATACATACAAAATTTTATTTTGTATGTATGAATGCGAGCATCATACAGTACAAACCTCTTTTCGTACATATGAAAGATCATTTTTCTTTAAATAGAAGGGCTTTAGAACTCAAATCTCATTCACCTCAATAACCTTTCAAATCCTTCTCATCTTTCCAAATCTTTCAATGGCAAGCTCTAGCAAAAGGGGTTGACTGACTAAGGGTCCTTCCTCTAGGAATGATGAAGAAAATTTTCTATCCAAAACTAATGAGGAATCATTTCCTAGGTTTGTTTTATCCAAAATCACTCCTTCTAGAGTTCTTCTGCAAGAGAATGTTATCTTTTAAGTAATTCCACTTTTCGCCTCTACCCAATTCGCTTTTATCTTGACCCTTATTCACTCCTACAACATTGAGACTTTTCACTACTTTCTTGCCAATATGACTTTAGTACTGATCAAACTAAGATTATATCCCATGTTCTGAAGAAGCAGGTAGAAATTACTAAGGAATATTTGGGGATATTTTTTGAATTTAACGACCTAAGGAATTAGAGCCCATACTTTGACCTATGCTTTTGATTATGTCTGGACTGCAATAAACCAAGTGATTAGAAGGATTAGATAAGTATGTCATTTATCTAAGGTGTCCACTTTAAACTAAGATGCTAGGATCATCCAGCATGTTCTTAGAACCTCTATAATACCTAATACTAGTGATCGTATCAATATCACTCCTCTTCTTTCCACTGTCACTTACCTTATTATGACTGGTCAACCTATAGATGAAGCCCGGACTCATTGAAATAGACCATGTCTCTCATAAGAGAAAGAAGAACATTGCCTTAGGATACCTAGTGTCATACTTTTTTGAGAAGAAGTATAATCTATTTCATCCTGATCCTCATCTAGAAACTCTTATCTACTTTACTGATGCTTCATTCTGAGCAATTTTTAAGAGAGGTAATGAAGGTGAGGATTCTGAGGGAGAAGGGGAGCACCTGATTCTGTACCTGCACCTGCACTTGTGCCTCCTCGTGGACCAGCCTTTTAGGATATGGTTTAGCAATTTGATAGACTTGAGAGTCATTTTGATCAATGCTTTGATCAAATTCAGACTCACCTATACCAATAGGATGCATAACACCAGTAGGACATGGGCTGGATACGAGATCTGTTCAACTCGATCAATACCAACATGGCTATGATGAATAGCTATTTTAATCTCTTCAACCAGCCACCTCCTTTAGACTAGGGACCCTCAGAGTGATAAATGTGCTTCTTTTATGATTGTTTTTGCCAGTTGATGTGACGTAATACTTTTGTAGTTTCTGTGATTATCATGTGTTTTGTTTCTATGTTTGATGATCTTAGAATTGATATCATATGAGCTTAAATTTATTGTCTTATTTTGATATCAATAAAAAATGTCCTATTTTTATTTAGTTGATTTTGTTCTTTTTTGAAATATTCGTTAGTCTATATGATTATCTTGACTTAATTGATCTAAAAAGTTGTATAATTTGAAAAGCAATACAAAAATTAAATTCATTAAAAAATCTAATTTTTTAAAATTTTAAGTTAGCTTATAACTCGATCAAGTTAAGGCTATCAATCTCATATTCTTTTTTAGACTTATATAATTTTAAGATTATTATTACAATTTTGATGTTTTTTTTTATTTCTCTTTTCAATATAAGTATCTTTGTATTTAGAGAAATTTGAGCTTTTAAATTATTAATTTTGGAAAGATCAATTAAAAATTGAGAAATGTACAAATATATAAAAATTTAAAGAATGTGTAATGGTTCGCAATTTAAAAAGAGGCACAAAATTAGCCCAAATAAAAAAAAATACACAAAGAGTGCCACAACTATTCAAAAGATGCGCAATGTTGCCATAAGTATATATTCTTTTCTCTATCTTTTAATCTTCAATTTCAAATCAATCTAATGTTCAATTATATTTTGTATTGAAAATTGACTTAAATTAATTTTCATTTCATCACCTTTGCAATAATTTTCCTTATCCAATTGTCTATAATGATTCACGACTTTGATATATTTATCTTGTCTATGTTATATCTTAATTTAAACGATATGAATCTTTATTTTTCTCTAATGAACATTAATCTTGCTATTACAATTATAACTCAATCTCTTTCAGGATCAATTATCAAAGGCTACTCATATGACCTCTTATATTTATGTTGTCTTTCTCTTCTTCTCTTTTTATTGTTGTCAAAAAAGAGAAGAAATATTATTTGCATGGTATTTTTTGCTTATTTTTTGATAAGCTTTTGAGGTATTTTATTTTTTTATAAGCTTTTGAGGTGTTTTGTGTTTGCATTTTTTTGTTTTATTTTTGTTCGTAGTGTTTTGTACTTTGTTTTTCATTTCTCATGTTATTTGCAGTTTGTGTGTTAAGAACTTAAAATTAAAAAAAATTGAATTGTTATTACTAGAAATTCTCTTATATTCATATGATTATTCTTTAATGGGATTTAAGGAGAAATTTATGATTAAGAGTTTATTCAAATAATAATGGTTTTTCCATCATCAAAAAGGGGAAGATTGTTGAGAAAGTTGCTATTTAGTTTTGCATTTTTTATATTCTTGCAACTTGTATATTTTTTATGATTCCAAATATTATTGCTTTGATTATTATTTCTCCTAACATATTTTTAGAAGAATTGTTTTTCTCTTGTATGTACTAACATTTCAAGGAAATCATACTCCGGATTGTTGAAAACTTCACATCAAGATCAATTTAGAGTGTATTATAAATTTAAGTATGTATTTTTCATTTTATTGAGTCTGAGAGATGTGATTGTAATTGAGTAACTGAGCTTAGACACACCAGGGGAGATTCTTAAAATTCATATTTTTAAACTAATCGTATAGTATAAAACTCATTCGTACGGGATGATCTAGTCAGTTATTTTCCCTAACAAGTAATGAAGCGAATAGAAATGACTCAAAAGTTGTCTAAGTAAAGATTATACGGACGATATTTTTGTTCGTACCGGGACGATTGGCTCTGATTCATCCTCGAATGAAGATCGTACGAACGATATTTTTCATTCATATCGGTCCGATGCCCTCTAGTTCATCCTCAAACAAATATCGTATCGACGATATTTTTTATTCGTACTGGGATGATGCCCTCTGGTTCGTTCTCGAACGAAGTTCATACATATGATATTTTTAGTTCATACTGGGATGATGCCCTCTGGTACGTCCTCGAACATAGTTTGTATGGATGCTATTTTTTTATCGTACTAGGATGATGGGCTCTGGTTCGTCCTCAAACAAAGTTCGTACGGATGATATTTTTTGATCATATCGGGATGAAGGGCTCTGGTCTGTTTTCATTCATTTCGTCCTAACAATTCTACATACTAACTTTGAAATTTTTTCTATTCATACAGGACAAACATAATTCATAACAGACAATGATAAGGTACGAAATGATTTCATCCCAATTTATAATGGGTTTGTACATAACTATTTTTGAACTGTTCGTACATATGAAATACAATCGTATGGGACAATCGTGGATGGTGATGATTTTTCGTGTCTTTTCTTTAAAAGATCCACTAAAAACTAACACTTAATCTTTTTGTCATCTAATCTTCATGATTTGTAAATGGAAATTAAAGGAAAGAGTGTGAGAGAGTGTTTGAGAGAGATTTCTTTCTAGTTGAGCGTGAAGGATTCACAAGGTTACTCAAAGGTAAGGATCTCTATGTCTGATTTATGTTTCTTCACTCTTCCTCTTATCTTCCTAGATTTCTCGTGTGAAGATCTTTCAAGAAGATCCGGTTCTCTGTCGATACTTGGATAGTGTGAACAACTGAAGGTTCTCTACCAACACTTGGAGAGTGTGAACAACTGAAGGTTCTCTGCCTACACTTGGAGAGTGTGAACAGCCGAAGGTTCTCTGCCTACACTTGGAGGGTGTGAAAGGATGAAGGTTCTCTACCTACACTTGGAGAGTGTGAACAACCGAAGGTTCTCTTCTAACACTTGGAGGGTATGAAAGGACGAAGGTTCTCTGCCTACACTTGGAGAGTGTGAAAGGATGAAGGTTCTCTACCTACACTTAGAGGGTATGAAAGGATGACGGTTCTCTAAAAGTTCGTTAGGGATGTTAAGCCCTATGAACTTAGTCCCAAAGCTAATTAATAGAGAAGTGAATCGGTAGCAACGAAATCTAGATTCACCACAATGAAAAACAAAGTGCGGAAATTAAAATGTGGAAGCAATAATAAGAAAAGAGCACACCGGATTTATAGTGGTTCGGTCAAACCTTGACCTACATCCACTCCTTGGAAGCACCCTCCAAGTATTGCACTAACACAAGTGTCTCTCCTTTAGCCCCCACAGCTAGGCGGAGAAGCCCTTACAAAATCACTTCCACCTCTCCCAGTGCGACGGAGTCGCCGGGTCCTTTGACACCAAAGAGACTTCTTCTTTGGTGATCTTACCTTGAAACAAGCCTTGAATCCGATGGTACTAAGGTGCGAGTTCACCGGAGCAACCGTGTGGAACCCCCTCCACACTCCCTTGAGTCCCGCCTCACAGGATCTTCTCCCTCTCTCAAACTCCATCCTTTCCTCTCTCCCTTTCAAGCTCTCTCTTCAAGTTTCCCCCACAAGAACGAAGCTCCAATGGCTGCCAAAGATCCTTACCAAGTGCCTTGTCATAGCTTAAATAGAAGAGCTAAAAATGAGCTCATTAATGCAAGTTGCCGACCTTATCATCCAGGATGATAGGAATATCGTCCTGGCCGATTAGTTCAAATTCAGCTCAATGACCTGGGATGATTTGGGACGATCAGAAGAAAATTGGTTACATCGTCCTGGCCGATCTCACGATCATCCAGGCCGATTAGTTTAAAACCGATTTCAATCGTCCTGATCATCGCCCTGAATACAAGCTGTCCGATGTAGATCATCCAGGTCATCATCCTGGCTGATCATGTGATCGTCCCGGACGATGTGATCGTATCAATCAACCATTAATGCTTTCCAAAGATACCAGATCAATTTAGGCATGATTGAGTTAGATCGTCCTGGACGATAATAATATCGTCCTGGCCGATTTCCTAAAACAAAAAATTCCTAAACTGATTATGGCGGCTGATTCTTTCTGAATTGAGATTATCGTCCTAGCCGATACAAGTATCGTCCAGGCCGATCTGTTGATGGCTGTCTTAATGAGGATGCCCTAATTAGGGTTTCGGATTTTGGACAGATCGTCCAGGACGATATTAATATCATCCCGGACGATGTTATCAAAAACAGAAATCATATAGGGAGCAAGAGAATTTCTACCAAGTTATAGCCACACCAAAATACAACAGACTCAAGAAAGGAAAAAGATTACAAACTGACACAGACCTAGTCTACCCAATCTTGAGCTGATTCCAGATTGCAGTCTGATTGTGGGGACCTGAAACGTTAGCACATAAGGCAATCGTAGAGAAATAAGGAATGTTTGCTATCATCAAAAACATAAACCATAGATCTGCAATAATCTCCCTCTTTTTGATGATGGCAAAACATTTAAATTTGAATTTTCAAAAGAAAACAATTTCTCCTAATCTCCGCCTCACTAG
Source organism: Dendrobium huoshanense (assembly GCA_016618105.1). Taxonomy (NCBI): domain Eukaryota; kingdom Viridiplantae; phylum Streptophyta; class Magnoliopsida; order Asparagales; family Orchidaceae; genus Dendrobium; species Dendrobium huoshanense. The sequence goes on from CM028348.1 coordinate 48,342,273, forward strand.
AATAACATTTTAAAAAAAAAAGGGAGATGAAAATATTTTTGTTGTTTTTTAATTTTTAGAACACAAGATACAAATATGATAACAGTATACAATAACAGTACAAAAATTCAACAATACGTTCTCCCCCTTTGACATTATCAAAAATAGAGGAGGTACAAAAAACAAAACAACCAAAAGACAAAAAACATTCCCTGATCTAGTGAAAAATAAATATTCTTAAAATGAGAAAGTTACCTCTTGGTTTTAATCAAAAAATTTATTAGAATTGGATTGACAACGCATAATCCAGAAAAAGGTTAGAAAATCAAGAATTGATAATCCAAACTCAAGTTCTTTAAAAAGGCTCAAAAACTTTTTAATTCAATATCTAAATCAAGGAATAAATTAGAGAAAGAAACAGTAAATTTTCAAAACTCCTTTCATAAAATATATCTAATAGAAGATTAATGCACGATTTGTTGAATCATGAATCAAGATTTTCAAACTCAAGCATCGAAAAATCAAGGGTTTTCTTAAGATTTAAGAAGTATAAGAATGATAAGCATTAAAATTTAGTGGGCTCATTTTATGCCTCTTGACAATTGGTTGGCGCACTGCACATCTTTTGATACACTTTGTGTATTCTATATTTTTCAATTTGGTGCTTTGCGCGTCTTTTATTTTTGGCATCATTGGCCAAATTTTTTATTATGCTACCTTTCTAAAATCTTAAATACTAAAAGTAAACCCATAATATTGATAAAGCGAATTTCTTGATTAAGAAAATTTTGAATTAGATTCAACAACTTGCAAAATATTCCTAAGTGATAAATAAAATATAGGGAGATAAAAAATTTAGTTTCAAAAATCAATTTAAAAGATGAAAAAGATTTTAAATCAAAAGTAGAAAAACCTCTTTTAGGAAACAGAGATTGAAAGTCAAAAACATGAGTTTCCTTCCTTTGATTGTTTTTAGAGAAGTCAATCACAACTTACTAAAGATTTCAAGAAAAATTAGGAAGTAAATTTTTCATTTCTAGAAAAGTGGATGTGTGTGTTGATCAGAAAAAAAAATACGAAACAAAATAAGTAAAATTAAAAAATCTAATAAACAATAAAAATAAAAAAAAATAAAAACAAAATAAAAAAAAATAAGAAAGAAAAACTCAAATAAGGCTTTTATCCATTATCTCTTTCTTGGTCTGATGCTTCAGAAACCAGATCTGCCCATGCGATTTTTTGCTTTTCATTATTTCCCCAGTTTAAATTTAACTTCGCCTTACCCTTTTCTTTTGCAGGGAGAATTCTTAAATTAGGGCATTCATTTTTCGTATGCCCAGGTTTCCTGCATCTAAAACAAATAACGTTAGAGGAAATATTAACATACTTACCAATTTTACCTTTTTTCCACTTTTGCTTATGCATTGGTGAGCTTTGTGATTTGCTTGACAATTCATTGCTATCGTCACCAACTAAGCTTCCTTTTTCCATATCTTCAGCTTTTAGAACGATCGTTTCACCTGCATCCAAAAGTCTTTGACCCAACCCTTGCTCGTAGGCAATGAGTGAGCCAATCAAATTATTAATAGAATAATCATTCAAATCTTTTGATTCACAAATAGCAACAACTTTAGCATCGAATTTTTCAAGTAAACAACGAAGAATTTTGTTAACTTTTTCAAAATTTGAAAAATCTTTTCCTAAGGCATGCAATGATGTAGTAATTTGAATAAACCTTGTATACATGTCTAAAATCGTTTCAAAAGGTTTCATAAAAAACATTTCAAAATCATGCATTAAAATATTCAACTTTGATTGCTTGATTTCATTAGATCCTTCGTATATGGTGTGCAATTTATCCCAAACTTCCTTACCGGTAGTGCACGTGGAAATTAACATAAAATCATCAGAATTTAAAGCACAGAAAAAACAATTTAAAGACTTTGCATTTAATTGAGCATCCATTCGTTCATCCCTATTCCATTGATTAAAAGGAATATCAGTTTTAATTCCATTAACAATACGTGATGGTGATGAATAACTAGTTAAAATCATATGCCACATACGAAAATCAATTGATTGCAAAAAAGTAGACACGCGAATTTTCCAAAAATCAAATGTAATATTTTCAAACAATGGTGGTCTAGTGATTGAATATCCTTCCGCAAAAGTACGATTAGAAATATTAGCCATGGATCGAAATTCAAAAGTTTTTAGAAACTTATTTTATGAAAACTTGCTCTGATACCACTTGAAAGTTTGTCAGGGATGTTAAGCCCTATGAACTTAGTCCCAAAGCTAATTAATAGAGAAGTGAATCGGTAGCAACGACTAGATTCACCACAATGAAAAACAAAGTGCGGAAATTAAAATGCGGAAGCAATAATAAGAAAAGAACACACCGGATTTATAGTGGTTCGGTCAAACCTCGACCTACGTCCACTCCTTGGAGGCACCCTCCAAGTATTGCACTAACACAAGTGTCTCTCCTTTAGCCCCCACAGCTAGGCGGAGAAGCCCTTACAAAATCACTTCCACCTCTCCCGGTGCGGCGGAGTCGCTGGGTCCTTTGACACCAAAGAGACTTCTTCTTTGGTGAACTTACCTCGAGACAAGCCTTGAATCCAATGGTACTAAGGTTCGAGTTCGCCGGAGCAACCGTGTGGAACCCCCTCCGCACTCCCATGAGTCCCCCCTCACAGGATCTTCTCCCTCTCTCAAACTCCACCCTTTCCTCTCTCCCTTTCAAGCTCTCTCTTCAAGTTTCCCCCACAAGAACGAAGCTCCAATGGCTGTCAAAGATCCTTTCCAAGTGCCTTGTCATAGCTTAAATAGAAGAGCTAAAAACGAGCTCATTAATGCAAGTTGCCGACCATATCGTCAAAGACGATAGGAATATCGTCCTGGCCGATTAGTTCAAATTCAGCTCAACGACCTGGGACGATTTGGGACGATCAGAAGAAAATTGGTTACATCGTCCTGGCCTATCTCACGATCGTCCAGGTCGATTAGTTTAAAACCGATTTCAATCGTCCTGATCATCGCCCTGAATACAAGCTGTCCGATGTAGATCATCCAGGTCATCGTCCTGGCCGATCATGTGATCGTCTCGGACGATGTGATCGTATCAATCAACAATTAATGTTTTCCAAAGATACCAGATCAATTTAGGCATGATTGAGTTAGATCGTCCTGGACGATAATAATATTGTCCTGGCCGATTTCCTAAAACAAAGAATTCCTAAACTGATTATGGCGGCTGATTCTTTCTGAATTGAGATTATCGTCCTGGCCGATACAAGTATCGTCCAGGACGATCTGTTGATGGCTGCCTTAATGGGGATGCCCTAATTAGGGTTTCTGATTTTGGACAGATCGTCCAGGCCGATATTAATATCGTCCCGGACGATGTTATCAAAAACAGAAATCATATAGGGAGCAAGAGAATTTCTACCAAGTTATAGCCACACCAAAATACAACAGACTCAAGAAAGGAAAAAGATTACAAACTGACACAGACCTAGTCTACCCAATCTTGAGCTGATTCCAGATTGCAGTCAGATCGTGTGGACCTGAAACGTTAGCACATAAGGTAATCGTAGAGAAATAAGGAATGTTTGCTATCATCAAAAACATAAATCATAGATCCGCAACATTCTCTACCGCACCAGGGATTAGTGGAAGATAGTTTTGTAAAGACTTCTCTGTTATGCTGTGGTTATAAAAGGATAGTCACTTTGGTAATAGTGTAACACTTGAAGTGGGAGACTTCATGGAGTGAATGTAGGTCATATTTGATCGAACCACTATAAAACTTTGTATCTTTTTATTTTCGCTGCTTTAAATTCTACAAGTTTTATTTCTCTGTGGTTGAAAAATTAATTAAACAAAATTTAAAATCAACTTGCTATGAATAATTAATCGGTTTCATATTTAAATATAATAAGGTTTAAAATTTTAAAATTAATAATTCGCCCCCCTCTTGGTTAGCCTTGGGACATTAGTTTAGGTCTAACAACCTATTCTAGAAACAACAAGTTTCAACAGGAAACTTATCGATCGCAATCTCATCTCCACTCTTATGTTCACTATTTCTCCATCGGTACTTCCCTGTGTTCTCAATCTTGCTACCGCCCATGAGATCTGGACAACACTTGAAACAATACTGCAACCCACCAACCGTTCCCGTGTCATCCAGCTCAAGAATGAGCTTCACCAAATTCAAATGAAAGACCGTTGTTGACCTCGTTTTTTGTATGAGGTCACTAAGGCCCTTCCAAACTCCAGATTAATTCTAGATCCTAGGATCCACTCTATACATTAGGATCCTTTCCTAGAGCCAGACCCTAGGGCCTACTCTAGAGCCTAGGGTTCCCTTAGATCCTAGATCATAAAACCCCTCTAGATCTTGGGACCAATCTAGACTCAAATCAATTCCCACCCTTGATCAACTTCAATCTCAAGTCAATTCCTACCTTTGATCAACTCTAACTTCAATTTAATTCCTACCTTTGATCAATCTAAATCTCAAACTTCATTAAATTCAAACCCCAATTAATTCAAATTTCAAACATATCCAAACTTTGATTCAATCCACTTGGGAATCCAAAATTTAACTTAGACTTTGATCCTACATTCGACCTAGCTTTGATTCTATCCATTCATTAACAATCACCACATGATTGTAAATGATTTGGATATTCCACTCACTCAAACTTGAAATCCATTCCAAATCCAGAAATCTAGGCTCAAATCCAAAGTCTTGAGGCCTTGTCCTAAACACCTTTTTTAAAGATTTTTCAAACATTTCAAAACCCAGTCAAATGGACTCTGATCCAGGGTCTATCACTTGCAAAGTGATAAGACATGTCTTTAGAGGCTACCCTCCAATTTTGAGCCCATTCTGAGGTCTCTAACCCAAGAATCTTAATTAAAATCCAAAGGCTGTAAAACCTTCAAATATTTACAGCCCATGCCACGGAACCTAACCCCTTGAAGATTTTGATCTTGGAGCCCTTATCAAAGCCTCCAATCACTTCCAGACTCTTCATCTTAACCCACTGACCAGTAAACTGCATTTTTCAGATCCATTTTTGACCCTAGTTGACCAATAGGTCACAATTGACCAAAATACCCTTATGAGATTTCAAATGGCCATTTCAAATCAAATCAATTCCAAACTCTTTGAAATCACTTCCAATGAATTTCAAATGTTAAACTCAACTTGTTGAACTCAAACCCAGACCTTGGGTCAACCTGTTTGACCAAGTCAACCAAGTTTGACCCATGGACCCATACACCCCTCCTCTTTCAAATTTTTGAATCAAGTCCATTCCAAGTCCTTTGAATGCATGGGATGACCCCTTAGGTACCCAAGAGACCCATCTTGGTGACCCAAGCCTTGGGGTCACTTGGGTTAGCCATATGGCTTGACCCAAGTGACCAAAGAGAGGCCTCCCTTGAGCCATCTTTTAATTTTAATCAAATTGAATCCAAATCAAGATGCTATTGAGTTCCCATTCACCCAATACACCTTCCTTGATCAGCCCAACCCTTGGGCTCACTTTGGTCAAGAGTTAGGCTAACCCAAAGTGCCCAAAAGAACTTGGGATTGAGCCAACTCTCAACCTAAGCCCAATTGAACTTGACCAACACCTCCCGTAGGTGGCCCTAGGTCCAATACACCACCTCCAGCCAGCCCATGCCTTGGGCTAGCTTGGGTCAAGAGTTAGGCTAACCCAAAGTAGCCAAAAACACTTGGACCCGAGCCATCTTCCAGCTCATATCAAATTGGACCCAATTGCCACTTGCATTGGGTGCATCAGACCCAGACCCACTTCCCACCTCAAGCCCAGGGTCTGGCCTGACCCCATGAGCCCAAATCGACCCGAACCGAGTAGGTTTGGATCAACCCGAGCCACCTTTTAACCCAGATCAAATTGGACCCAATTATCACCTGCATTGGGTGCACCGGACCCAAACCTACCTCCCATACCAAACCCAGGGTCTGACCTGACTTGGATCAAGCTCAATTCGACTCGAACCGAGTAGGTTTGGGTCCAACCCAACCACCAGTTTGATCCAGGCCTCCCCAGGCCAAATTGACTTCACCCTTGGCTCCAGTATGTCCCCATCGGTCTCCCCCGGTAAACCCGACCCAGACCATGGCCGGCGGCGGTCGAAACCAATGGAATTTGAGTTCCGGTGGCCCCCCCAAGACAATTCCTGGCTCAAGGCTGCTGCCCACCGGTTTGATCTCCACGATCCCCCCTGGACGTCATCATCGTCCACCTGGCAGCAATCCGAGCCTTCCCCAGTTCAATCCCGGCCGTCCAAGCTCCCAAAGGGTGGCCGAATACCCCCGAGCTCGCCAGACCTCACGAGGCATTGGCATTCGCTCTCGCTCGATCCCAAGAGCTCCTTCGAACTCCCAGAAGCTTCCTTCGAGCCCAGAGATCGATCCCTCCTTCCGTTCGAGCAAGCGCCCGTGAAAGCTCTCGGCGTCCCGCTCGAAGTCGCACCTCCAGCCGTCCTCCGATCCCGACGCCTGAAGAAGAAATGTTCGCCACTGTCCCCTGAAGCTTCCTGATAGAGAAGCTCATTCGTTGAGGCCTTCTCTGTGGTAATCTCTCAATCCCAAGCTCCCTAGCTAGGTAGTTTGGTCAAGTGTGAAGGGAACCTTCACCCCAACGGATCTCCACCGTTGGATTGAAGGTTCCCACCATCCTGATCCTCCCTGCAAAATTTCATCGGAGGTTCGCCGGCGGGATCAATGGCTCGGATTAAATCTCGCAGTATTGGAGCCGGAGAAGCCCTGCGGTCTCGGATACGAGCGGGAGGTTGAAGATGAAATCCCAGCCGTTGATCTTGATCAACGGCTCGGATTAAATCCCGCGGTATCGGAGCGCTGTTAATCTCAGCCGTTCGATCTGCCATCCAACGGCTGTCGTTAACCCGGCTGTTGACCGCTAGCACCAATCATTGCCGGGCGAATCGACGCGCGACGTGTGGTAAGGTCTCAGGGACTGTGTAATTGCCGGATTAATAAATCCAGAAATTCAAGGGATCTTCAAAAATTCATAACTCCCTGCACACTTGTCCAAATTAGGTGTTCTTAGGCTCATTGGAAAGGTATCAGGGAGCACTACAAAAGCCCTATGGTTCTAGACCCTGGTTAGGTCAATCTTAGGTTTAATTTCAATTTGAGCATTTTATGAATTTCTTTAATTACTTTTTAAATACATGTCCACCAGGTCTGGAATTTTGGGAGATTGAAATTGGACATGTTTCTGACATGTCCAAATTTTACCTCCACATTTTAAGATGTTCAAGGGCATTTTCCCTAATTTTTAAGTTTAAGGGTCATGGTTTGACTCTTAAATTCAAGAAGGGATATAGACCTATCCAATGGGATTTAGGGTGTGATTTTTGGTGTGATGATGATGTGTAGGATCAGGAGTGTAGAGCCACTGATTTTGCCCCAAACCAAGCCTAGGATAGACCCCCATAGTGATTTGAAGGTGACTTAGAGCTCACCTTTGGAGGTTTGGTTAACCACCTTAGAGTACTCCAATTGAGCTCAAATTTGGTGGGTTTATTCCTTAGGGTAAGGTGATCCTATGGAACAAATTTCATCAAATTTGGAGTTCATTTGGTTCCCCAAGTAGGAGCCTCAAAAAATCCTTCTTAGAAATGACCTTAATCCTGATTAATTGATAATGGGCTATTCTTAACCTGTGAAATTCATTAAAATGTCCTTAATTATCCTTGATTGATCCCTCAACCAGCAAGAATTGAAACCCTCCTTGATTGATCTCTAGCTTTGTCTTAGCTTTATCCTTAGATAATTAGAGTCTAACCAATTTGTAATTAATCTTGAAAATCTTAAAGATTCTCAAGAGGGTTCTAAACACTTGTTGATCCATCCTTAGATCATTTATGACCTTTGTAATTGATCTCAAGAAATTTAGGGCTCATTTGGGTTCAAATCCTTAAGTAGACCCTTTAGCCGTGGTAATTTGATAATCCCTGTAAGTGTGCAAAATTTCTAAAATTCACTCTTAACTATAGGAAAATTTTGATTAATCAACTTAGTGGATAGTAGCTTCAATTAGAATTCATCACCTCCTAGAGATATTAGTGTTGACCTCATTATTCGAGGTCAATTTTTCCCAGAATCGACTCTAGTACCTAGGTTTTCGTAGCCTAGTGTAGATGTCACACCCGCAGGATTTCCCTTAGGTGGACACCTAATGACGTAGCACGGACTCAAACCTATCACTCAACTCGAATCGAAATCCATTCAATCCAATTTTTATTCAACTCCAAACGAACTCAAATCAAGCTCGATTTATGATTCGTCGATGTCGATCGACTCAATCTAATTCGGTTTCGATCAAATTGATATATCATTGGACTTAAAACAACTCACCAATCAAATCAAAATCAAATCAAATTAACTCAAATTGAATTCGATTTCAATGGCTCCGATTAACCCATTTTGACTCGTCACAAGTATATATATAATAATAATTGATACGTCGTCAAAAATTATCTTAATCGGCACGAATCTTGATGCAAAATCAAGTTTGGAAACATCAAAAATTAATTCGGAGACCATCCAAACTCCGATTTCAGAAAACTTACAGTCGAACTGAGCATCTCAGGAATACAAACCCAACGACACCAAGATCAACCCAATCTGAGCCCAAATGAGTCCAAATAAAGGGCTCAAAGCACTGTTGAAAGGTTCAAACCGCAATTTGAGTTACCAAACGGTCTCTGATTTTGACGAGCTTATACTCGAATCGAACGGATCGACGAGACAAATCCAATGAGCCTAAGATCACTGAATTCCGAAATCATTAAGGCCTTCAAATGTCAACCGAACGGTCCACGGTCAAAGGGTTCAGCAACAACCCATAACCACCCACTCTCCCTCTCCCTCAACCCATAACCACCCACTCTCACTCTCCCTCAACCCAAAAAACGTCCAAGCCTCCCTCCTCTCATACATGACACGTCCAAGCCCCTCCTCTCATCTAATCTCCAGCCCTAGGAACCCCAAATGAACCCCTCTATGCCACGGCTTGTTCAACCAGAGGCAACAAAAAGTGGTTGGGGAGTTTAATGGCTGCAGTTCACGATCTAAGCATGAGAAATCCACACGAAGCCTCTCCATCTCCCCCTCCAGAGATCCAAGACAAAGGAAAGTGGTGAACTTCCTTTTCTTATTGATTCTTCTTCCACTCTTCTCCCTCTCATCATTTTTCATTTTTTTTTATGGATAATTTTTGTTGGATAGTTAGCCTATCAAATGAGGTTATTTAGTAAACGTTCATTCATTTTATGCTTAAATTCCTGCACTTGTTTGGGTTGAGTATTATCCTATTTGTAAATGCTTATTCTTCAAGACTTAACTAGATAACCTCATGAATCATGAATGTGTTTATGGAAAAATCCATGTTGTTTGAAACTAAGTTCTTTGTGTGTAAAATCTGCATAATACTATGGTTATTGTAGTTCATATCATGAGATGTATGCATAGATTGGAGGAAATTATAGCGTGATCTATTAAATGCATAAAATATGTTTGTGTTATTGTCTATTCAAGAATCCGATGAGTTTTGGTTAAATAAAAGTTAGTGGGAAAGCATATCTATGTTTTATTCCATTCATACTCCCAAGAGATGCATGAGTTTAAAGAATTTTCATAAATTTTATGCAAGGTTGTGTTGTGTTTGAAAGGTGAAATCTATGTATTTTAGAGAAGTTAAGTAAATGTGTAAAAGCATAGTATGATATTTTTGGGAGGGTGAAGTGGATGAATCTTGTAGTATTTATTTGTGTTGGGAAGTATACAAAGTGTATATTGAAGAGAAAGTGCATAGAGTATGGAAGATGAAAAGTATTTGTTTTGAAATATAAAGTAGGTGAAACGTGTGCATTTTTGGATAAGTTAAATAAATGTGGTAAAGTCTAATATGATATTTTTGGAGGTTGAAGTGGATAAATCTTGTAGTGTATATATATATTGGGAAGTATATGAAGTGTATATTGAAGAGAAAGTGTATAGAATTTGGAAGGCAAAAGGTATTTGTTTTAAAAGTGAAATTTGTGTATGTTTTGAAGAAGTAGAATTTTTGTATAAGAAAAGTAAGGTGTGTGTGTATCTTTTAGAAGATGAAAAGATGTGTGTTTGTGGGAAGTAACTTGTGTGTGTAGAAGGAAAAGTAAATTGTGTGTTTTGAGAGATGAGATATTTTGGGAAGAGTATATTATAAAGTGTATAGATTTTGAAAGATTAATATTTGAAAAGTTTGAAAAGTGGAACTTGTGGGTGTTTTGAAAAGTGGAGCTCAAATACGCATCTAAAAGTAAAGGTTTCAAAAGCAAAGTCAACCAAGCCAGTGTTCAAGCCCGAAGAAAAGTACGTCTTTATTTTCAGTAAATTTCTACTATTTTATTTTTAATTATTAAATGTGCTTTCTAATCCCTCTTTTCTTTATTTTTCCTGTTTTATTTGCATAAACTGCGAGGAATGGTACCGGTCGAGGGAACAAAAGGATAAGGAGCTAATGACGTCAGTCGCCTCTATCCAGCCGGGTAGAGGTGCTACGGGCGGAACCACCAGGTCGTAGCCCCCGGTGACTGTGAGTATTTCTAAACTTAGAAAACCTTTAGGGACCCCTTGATGTGGTGTGCGTGAATCATTCCTTTAGGTCCTTGTAGTAACTTCAATTTTATTAGGTTTACTTTTATTTGCTTTTAGATCCTTAAACCCCTTTTACACACGCTCAAAGTCCTAAGGGTTAGTAATAATAAAAATTTCACCCTATAAAATAGTAGTGACACTTAAGGACAAAAATTAAGGACTGAGTCTTAGAAAATCTAGACTTAGGATGCATGCACACTTTAGGATAGAAACTTATAACATAGAAAATTTAGTGACATCTCACTTTAGAATTAGTAAATATCTTTAAATTAGAATTCAATCAATTAGAAAACTTTAGCCAAAAATTGACTTAGGACATTTCAAAACCTCACAGCCTACTGCACACACTTAGATTTATTTGCTAGGACAATCGACTCTAGTTTTAGGTTAGGCCGGTGTTTATTTTCTTACTGCTGTGTGGCAGGCTTTTTCTCGATTTTCACTGCATGCTGGTTGTAAAAAAAATATTGGTGTGTTTGCTTACTTACTCTTATTTCACTCTGTGATGTTGGTTTGATTGACGATTAGATTACCCATAGGCTAGGAGCGATTTGAATTGTTAACATGATTTTCTGCAAGTGGCCACACTCGTGCATGGCAGAAAAAGGGGGCTAATTAATTAATAATAAATAAATGCTACAGGTGCTTCAGCTGTTTAGACCTCAAATGAAGAAGAGTGTGGCCAAGTGTGGCTGTGTGATTGAATTTAAATGATTATATATAACTGCTTGGGATGATAATTGCTTAGGATAACCCTGCAGGTGGACTAGATTTTTCTTCCCTTTTTGTGAAATGAAATGTAATGTAAATATAATATATCAAGAGTCAATAAATGTGAAAGTGATTTTTTGAAAATGGGATATTACATCCAATTTGGAATCTAAAGAAAGGAGAATATACCTTAAAGGATTATTCTCTTTTATTTGGAAAGCAAAATTAGGTTGATTCAATATCCAAATAGAAAAGAAAATACCCCTCTTAGGGATGAGTTTCTTTTCATTTGGATATCCAGAACCTGGCGGACTCAAGAAGCTCGTAGAAGACAAAAAGATAGAACGAGAAGATTGAAGAAAGAAGACGAAGAAATAAAGATTCAAGGAACAGTATATCCCAGTTAAAAAATCACTTGCGTCATTCTTAGGATTAGAATCCGGGTTTGTTTGCAGTGGTGCCCGGCCACTTTACTTTTCTGCAAATTCTGGGTGTAATATGGACATTGGACATTGGATATTATAATTTTGGATTATTAAAATTGATTGTTTATATTATTTGTGCAGTAGATATTTTTTAGGACATTGCATGTCGTGTTTTGTTTTAGCCTAGATTCGAATCGGAGAGATTTTTTTCGTAAGGGTACGCTCAAAATTCTTTTACTTGAAATTCTAATAAATTTTTTAGGCTCACATAGTAACTCTAACGATCTAAGAAGTAAGCTCGGGACCACCGAGAGTCAGCATAAGCATATTAATACTTTCTCTTCCTTGTTAGGCACCTCCCCGCCTGTGGGTTCTGGCAGACCACTTGACCTATGAGGGTGCAGTTCTTTCAAGGGGAAGTTGTGCAATCTCTAGGAAAAAATTTATTTTCTAAGCCTAATTTTTAAACTGCTTCATATTCATTTTATGCATTCGAGTCAATTAGCATGCATTGCATTAGATACAAATTAAAAAGAGTCTAAAATATTAATAGCATTTCTAGACATTTTTCACCCTACATAAGTTGAGGGGCCAATTAGGGTCTATCTTTGATGTCGGCCCCCAATTCATTAAAACCTAAACAACATCCCTACCCATCTTTCATAAGAGACTGGATACATGGTTTTAAAGCGCCTAGGTGGTTAGCTGGCACCCCAATCCAGGCCGGGGTAAGTCCAGATTTGCACTTCATTAGTTAGGTTCGGGTCGCTACTTTGTAGTACCCAAATTAGATTTAGGTTCTGAGGCAGATTCTTTTTAGATCTTAAGTCCTCACCCTCCGGGAATATAAATCCCAAATTTCTAATAAAATGTCAACTTAAATATAAAATTTTCTCCTAAAATGTAAAGCCCAACATATGATAGATTGAGGTTGTCTCTGAGCTTCTCATAATCCAACACCTCCTACTTTTTATCCTTTGACTCACTAATAAATGTTCAACATTGAGCTTTCACCTTGGAAAATTCTTACTTATGTTCCTTGTCTTTTACTTTGTAGTCAAAAGGGTATGAAATCACTGCTTTAATCGAGAGTTTTCTTAGGAGCATTGCTCCTAGGATGTAATTAACTATAGGAGCTTGCTCTTATAGGGATTTGAGAACCCCATACTAAAATAAACCTTGTTTTATTCGTATAAAACAAGGGAAGAATCTTTGGGAACGTAGATATTTTTTAAAACCTCATTTCTAATTTTTTAATAGACTTGTAGAATGTTATTATTATCTTTTTAAATAATATAATATTATACTTGTTATATTCAACTTTAGAAATGATGAATTTTATAAAACTCATTCTCGCTTTTGGATATCTTGAATAATGTTCTGTTCGTCTTTTAAGATGATATAATATTATTCTTGTCATATCTAAACAAAAGAATAAATAAACTTTTTCAAAAAACATATTTCTATCTTTAAATATATTCTATAGAATTTTATATCATCTTTTGAGATGATATGTTATTCTTTGAACTATGTTTGATTATAGAAATATCAATTTTCAACATCCTATTTCGATATTGAATCCATTATAGAATATTGTGTCGGCCTCTCGAGACTGTACTTTATTCTCAATGCAGTATTCAATTATAAAATAGGAGAAATCAAAATCTGCGTGGTGACACAACTTTTTTCCCACCAAGGTTTTTCTGGCGACTCCGCTGGGGATCAATCTTCTCTCCATCTCTAGCAGTGTTTTATACCTTTTAATCGGTAGTATACTTGTGCTCATCATAGGTTGTAACTACCTTTCTTCCGCCGGTTATTTTATTCATTTCATTCTTGAACAATTTGGCCGGCATCTAAAAAAATTTTAGAGGTCTTATTTTGGACCCCGTTAGAAAACTAACGGGAAGATCCTTTGTACGACCTTTTTGTAAAGAAATTTTTTGTGCTAATTCGAATGTTGCAGTTACATTATTCTTGTAGCTTGAAGTTTGACTTAGCACTGGGTCCAAAATCCCTTTACCCAATCTTTAGTAATATGTATAGTTACTTCTTTTAGTAACTTAATGTATTATTTGGATTGGGTCCAAATAACTTTAAGTCTTCAAAAATTTTAAATTTCAGTGTCCTAGCTAATATGTTGCAGTTATATATTTTTATAACTCAATATATGGTTGGACAAATCTCAAGAAAATTTGAGCTTTTAAATCAAAGTTTTCTCCTTATCTAAACAAGCATATTATAGTTATATATTTTTATAACTTAATATGTTTGGTAGGACAGGGTCCAAATGCTCAAACCTTCAAATCAAAGTTTTCTACTTGTCCTAATAATATATTGTAGTTACATGTCCTTTGTAGCTTGATATATTTTCTAGGACAGGGTCTAGAATGTGATATATGCAAGATTTTCAAGATTAAATTTGATTTACATTGAGAAAAGTTTGAAGGTTCGAATAGTAGTTAAGCTTATGAAAATAATTTTGCTAGAGAAAATAGTAGGTTGATTTATTTTAAAAAGAAATTTACCTCTATCTTCCTTAAATTATAATTAAAACTTCATTGTGGTTGACTCCTCTAAACACTTAAAGAATAAGACCTATAATTTTCAATGCTAAAATGAAAAGTGTGTTCCCTCCCTCCCTCCACTTGAGTGGATTAACGCTTTAGATGAAGATATATTTAATCTCATTTCCTTTTGGAACCTCAAAGCACAAAAGTTTAGCTAATTTTGCTAGGTTCCTAGCAATTGCTGAATTAAATTCAAATATATTTTCAAATCTTCTATTCAACCATTTTTATGATTTTTCTAATCTTAGGAATGTATAAATATTGGTTGATATATTGAAGTTTGAAAATCATTCTAAATTCCCTCACCTTTAAACCTTCTTGTAGGTTAAAGTTTAATATGCCTATAAATCCTATTCCCTAAGAGTACTACATGGATACGACGATTTGTCCTCTGCCATGTGATTTAACTCTGATAAAAAATGGATCTTAAGGCATACAATGAAGATAAATAGACAAGTTATATAAAAGCTTTTGTTCATCATATGTAGTTTTCTCTTATGGTAATATTATTAAATTAAATATTAGCTAAGTTTACTCTTGGCTTTATTACTCCATTTGAGAAAACTCATGAGCAATTCTTGTTAAGATTGATCATCTTAAATTCTTCTTTCAGTCAAAGAATTGGGATAATTCAAGGTTCCTTATTAAGGCTAACTCATGATATGATAAACATTTCTTTGTCATGTGGCTTTTTCTTAAAAGTAATTGACATACCTTGAATTGATACCGAGTCAGGTGATTTTATAACATCTTTAATAGTTTTTCCTCTTCAATAGTGATAAAAAATTATCATATTTGGGTTCACCCATTATGATATTCATATATATCTTCTTTTGAATAAAGATTTATGTCAAATTAAAATTGGAGGAAAGGAAAGTTTTGTTCACCTCGTTGTTATACATTTTATAGGCATCTTGCAAATTGATGAACTTATTTCATAATTATCTCATTCAAGTTATTTATTCATACTATAGGATTGGGTCCGATTTGTAGATCCATATTCCTTATATAAGAGGGTTAATTTTCTACTCTTATACTTGAAAGATGGTTTTACAACTAAAATAATCATTTCAAGATTTAAGTAGATGAAACCTCCTTTAAAAAAAAAAAAAAAAAAAAGTGAAGAAGGAAAATAAAAGAAAAGAAAAAAGAAACACATTCATTAAATGTGTAGCAAAAAAAAAAGAGGCTTCTCTTTCTAAATCTTGAATATCATAGGACATATTCATCCTTTAGTATTTTTAACACTTGACTTTGAGAATTCAAAATTTTGGTTCATCATCAAGCATTGATGTTCTATTAGATGTAAATTACATATACCATCGGAAAGATTTAAAAAAAAGATTGAATTTCTACCTCCAATTTAATTTCTTTATATCTTAGTTTAAAAAGAAGAAAAAGATGAAGAAGAAAACCCCAGTTTTGCTTGTAGGGAGCTTTGATTTGGGTTAACAAAATCTAAATCTTGAGACCTCTCTAATTAGCAACTTGAGTATGTCAGTTCATATATTCAAATTATTTTCAAGAAAAATCATATAGATGATCAATCTAAATGGAATTATAATGGTGCTGGTTATGCATTATTTGGGTTTCACATATATAACCTAATTGAAATGCATAAACAAATCATGATCCAAAAAAATCTTTAACTCTCTTTTGGACATCTTCCAATTTGAATGAGATTCTAGGCAGGGTCCTGATACTGGATGATCTATAGTGATATTTATAGATATAAAAATCACTTTCTTTAGATTCAAAATTTTCAAACTGAACTAAAGGACATTCTTTAGTTGATTTTGAGATGATTGTCTAATGTTCTCATTCACTATGAGTAAATGTGATGTCTGAATTTAAAATCTATTATTGACTGAACTAGGATGTTAGAACATGAGGGGTTCTATCCTTAGTGATGTCGATGATACCTTTGTTTGAATCTTTGTCAAACTTCAAAACAAAATCAAGCAACAATTTGACTAAGTTCATAATTGACTAATCTTGGATGTTAGAATTGGAGGGATTCTATTCCTGATAAAGTCCATTGTAACTTCGTCAAAAAGATATAAAATTTAATTCAAGATATATCTTTATCATAAACTAGAATTGGATGTTAGAGTCTAAATAACTCTATTCCCATTAAAGAATCTTTCTATAGCATTGAAATTCAAAATCTTTGAAGCTACAATTTTCTTTAAAGAAAGTTGTTAAGTTTTGATTATTTGATTAAAACTCAATTTGGTCATATTCAAACTATTTAGATTAGAGGGAGTCAACCTATCTTTCGTTGAGTTTTTGAATCTTTTCCTATGTCATTTTCATTAGGTTAAGATGATTAAAACTTAAACGATCACTTTCAAATATTATAAGAAAATTATCAAATAAAAAAAAATAAAGCTTTCACTTTTTGATGAAAATCAAACTTTTCTCAATCATTGTGAGTATTTGATATTCCTTAGTGTTTTCACTATAAAGGATGCTCAAATATTCTCCTTGTTCTTCAACAACTCATGCAAAAGTTAAAATTTTCAAACGAAAATTTTATCATGTTGCATTTAGTTCTCTTAGAACATACAAACGAGGACTCTAGAAAATTCATATGATTTTCTTTGAGTTAATGGAAATAATTCAATCATAGAATCAATCTTTAAACAAAATCTTGCATTTATCTTGTGGTGGTCGAGATGCTTTGTTAAGTCTTTACTTATCAAAGATGATCAAACTACTCCCATTTCCCTTTTTCACATATGATGATCCAATATAAAAAACAAAATCCCTAGTGAAATATTTATATGTTATAAGAATCATCTATATTAAAAAAGAGAACAAAGTTTTCAATTCAATGAATTTCAAAATTTTTATTCTTCCAAACATTTTTCTTTCCCTTTTAGAAAATGACATATACAAATGTAATAATCTCTAATAGAATATTTGCAATTTGTTAATGTCATTTGTGATGAAAGGGAAATGATCCATGGCTTTAAATAAATCAATTATAAATCTAAATTCTAAATTCTGGCTTAAGTCCGCTTTTACGGCAGCCATCCAGTTTAAATCAGCCTTTAGGTTTAAGTCCGCTTTTATGGCATCCTATTGGCTTTCTGGCTTAAGTCCGCTCTTACGGCAGCTAATCCAATTTAAATCCGTCTTTAGGTCTAAGTTCGCTTTTACGGCATCCTACTAACTTTCTGGCTTAAGTCCGCTCTTACGGCACCCAATCATGTTTAAATTAGTCCTTAGGTCTAAGTCCGCTTTTACGGCATCCTATTGGCTTTCTAGCTTAAGTCCGCTCTTACGGCAGCCAATCCAGCTTAAATAAGTCTTTAGGTCTAAGCCCGCTTTTACGGCATCCTATTGGCTTTCTGGCTTAAGTCCACTCTTACGGCAGCCAATCCTGTTTAAATCATTCTTTAGGTCTAAGTCCGCTTTTACGGCATCCTATTGGCTTTCTGGCTTAAGTCCGCTCTTACGGCAGCCAATCCAGCTTAAATCAGTCTTTAGGTCTAAGTCCGCTTTTACGGCATCCTATTGGCTTTCTGGCTTAAGTTCGCTCTTACGGCAGCCAATCCTGTTTAAATCAGTCTTTAGGTCTAAGTCCGCTTTTACGGCATCCTATTGGCTTTCTGGCTTAAGTCCGCTCTTAGGGCAGCCAATCCAGTTTAAATCCGTCTTTAGGTCTAAGTCCGCTTTTACGACATCCTACTGACTTTCTGGCTTAAGTCCGCTCTTACGGCAACCAATCCTGATTAAATCAGTCTTTAGGTCTAAGTCCGCTTTTACGGCATCCCATTGGCTTTCTGGCTTAAGTCCACTTTTATGGCAGCCATTCAATCTTAAATCTGTCATTAGGTCTAAGTCCTCTTTTATGGCATCCTATTGATTTCTAACTTTTATCAAAATTAAAATCAAACTCTCAATTCCTTCCTAACTACATTCAAATCATAACTTTCAATTTTTCAATACCTTGGCTTTGTTAAATGATACTAATTTTATTAGAAATTATTTGCTGAAGCTTCCATTGTCATTATCGACATTTAAATAAAATAATCGATCCAAATCCTTCAAACAATCAACTCAAAACTCCATCAACTTTTCATTCTGATTTTCTATCAAACTTCAAAATCTTTTCAATTCATAAACTCAAATCTTCAACTTCAATTTTGGATCTTGTTGATTGTTTCGGTCAACACCAATACGCACGATAAACTTTGGCAAGTTTATCATGCCTATTGGGGGTCCATTTGTTGACCTCATTATTCGAGGTCAATTTTTCCCAGAATCGACTCTAGTACCTAGGTTTTCGTAGCCTAGTGTAGATGTCGCACCCGCAGGATTTTCCTTAGGTGGACACCTAATGACGTAGCACGGACTCAAACCTATCACTCAACTCGAATCGAAATCCATTCAATCCAATTTTTATTCAACTCCAAACAAACTCAAATCAAGCTCGATTTATGATTCGTCGATGTCGATCGACTCAATCTAATTCAGTTTCGATCAAATTGATATATCATTGGACTTAAAACAACTCACCAATCAAATCAAAATCAAATCAAATTAACTCAAATTAAATTCGATTTCAATGGCTCCGATTAACCCATTTTTACTCGTCACAAGTATATATATAATAATAATTGATACGTCGTCAAAAATTATCTTAATCGGCACGAATCTCGATGCAAAATCAAGTTTGGAAACTTCAAAAATTAATTCGGAGACCATCCAAACTCCGATTTCAGCAAACTTACAGTCGAACTGAGCGTCTCAGGAATACAAACCCAACGACACCAAGATCAACCCAATCTGAGCCAGAATGAGTCCAAATCAAGGGCTCAAAGCGCTGTTGGAAGGTTCAAACTGCAATTTGAGTTACCAAACGGTCTCCGATTTTGACGAGCTTATACTCGAATCGAACGGATCGACGAGAAGAATCCAGTGAGCCAAAGATCACCGAATTGCGAAATCATTAAGGCCTTCAAATGTCAACCGAACGGTCCATGGTCAAAGGGTTCAGCAACAACCCATAACCACCCACTCTCCCTCTCCCTCAACCCATAACCACCCACTCTCACTCTCCCTCAACCCAAAAAACGTCCAAGCCTCCCTCCTCTCATACATGACACGTCTAAGCCCCTCCTCTCATCTAATCTCCAGCCCTAGGAACCCCAAATGAACCCCTCTATGCCACGGCTTGTTCAACCAGAGGCAACAAAAAGTGGTTGGGGAGTTTAATGGCTGCAGTTCACGATCTAAGCATGAGAAATCCACACGAAGCCTCTCCATCTCCCCCTCCAGAGATCCAAGACAAAGGAAAGTGGTGAACTTCCTTTTTTATTGATTCTTCTTCCACTCTTCTCCCTCTCATCATTTTTCATTTTTTTTTATGGATAATTTTTGTTGGATAGTTAGCCTATCAAATGAGGTTATTTAGTAAACGTTCATTCATTTTATGCTTAAATTCCTGCACTTGTTTGGGTTGAGTATTATCCTATTTGTAAATGCTTATTCTTCAAGACTTAACTAGATAACCTCATGAATCATGAATGTGTTTATGGAAAAATCCATGTTGTTTGAAACTAAGTTCTTTGTGTGTAAAATCTGCATAATACTATGGTTATTGTAGTTCATATCATGAGATGTATGCATAGATTGGAGGAAATTATAGCGTGATCTATTAAATGCATAAAATATGTTTGTGTTATTGTCTATTCAAGAATCCGATGAGTTTTGGTTAAATAAAAGTTAGTGGGAAAGCATATCTATGTTTTATTCCATTCATACTCCCAAGAGATGCATGAGTTTAAAGAATTTTCATAAATTTTATGCAAGGTTGTGTTGTGTTTGAAAGGTGAAATCTATGTATTTTAGAGAAGTTAAGTAAATGTGTAAAAGTATAGTATGATATTTTTTGGAGGGTGGAGTGGATGAATCTTGTAGTATTTATTTGTGTTGGGAAGTATACAAAGTGTATATTGAAGAGAAAGTGCATAGAGTATGGAAGATGAAAAGTATTTGTTTTGAAATATAAAGTAGGTGAAACGTGTGCATTTTTGGATAAGTTAAATAAATGTGGTAAAGTCTAATATGATATTTTTGGAGGATGAAGTGGATAAATCTTGTAGTGTATATATATATTGGGAAGTATATGAAGTGTATATTGAAGAGAAAGTGTATAGAATTTGGAAGGCAAAAGGTATTTGTTTTAAAAGTGAAATTTGTGTATGTTTTGAAGAAGTAGAATTTTTGTATAAGAAAAGTAAGTGTGTGTGTGTATCTTTTAGAATATGAAAAGATGTGTGTTTGTGGGAAGTAACTTGTGTGTGTAGAAGGAAAAGTAAATTGTGTGTTTTGAGAGATGAGATATTTTGGGAAGAGTATATTATAAAGTGTATAGATTTTGAAAGATTAATATTTGAAAAGTTTGAAAAGTGGAACTTGTGGGTGTTTTGAAAAGTGGAGCTCAAATACGCATCTAAAAGTAAAGGTTTCAAAAGCAAAGTCAACCAAGCCAGTGTTCAAGCCCGAAGAAAGGTACGTCTTTATTTTCAGTAAATTTCTATTATTTCATTTTTAATTATTAAATGTGCTTTCTAATCCCTCTTTTCCTTGTTTTTCTTGTTTTATTTGCATAAACTGCGAGGAATGGTACCGGTCGAGGGAACAAAAGGATAAGGAGCTAATGACGTCAGTCGCCTCTATTCAGTCGGGTAGAGGTGCTACGGGCGGAACCACCAGGTCGTAGCCCCCGGTGACTGTGAGTATTTCTAAACTTAGAAAACCTTTAGGGACCCCTTGATGTGGTGTGCGTGAATCATTCCTTTAGGTCCTTGTAATAACTTCAATTTTATTAGGTTTACTTTTATTTGCTTTTAGATCCTTAAACCCCTTTTACCCACGCTCAAAGTCCTAAGGGTTAGTAATAATAAAAATTTCACCCTATACAACAGTAGTGACACTTTAGAACAAAAATTAAGGACTCAGTCTTAAAAAATCTAGACTTAGGATGCATGCACACTTTAGGATAGAAACTTATAACATAGAAAATTTAGTGACATCTCACTTTAGAATTATTAAACATCTTTAAATTAGAATTCAATCAATTAGAAAACTTTAGCCAATAATTGACTTAGGACATTTCAAAACCTCACAGCCTACTGCACACACTTAGATTTGTTTGCTAGGACAACCGACTCTAGTTTTAGGTTAGGCTGGTATTTATTTTCTTACTGCTGTGTGACGGGCTTTTTCTCGATTCTCACTGCATGCTGGTTGTAAAAAAAATATTGGTGTGTTTTCTTACTTACTCTTACTGCACTCTGTGATGTTGGTTTGATTGACGATTAGATTACCCATAGGTTAGGAGCGATCTGGATTGTTAACATGATTTTCTGCAAGTGGCCACACTCGTGCATGATAGAAAAAGGGGGCTAATTAATTAATAATAAATAAATGCTACAGGTGCTTCAGCTGTTTAGCCCCCAAATGAAGAAGAGTGTGGCCAAGTGTGGCTGTGTGATTTAATTTAAATGATTATATATAACTGCTTGGGATGATAATTGCTTAGGATAACCTTGCAGGTAGACTAGATTTTTCTTCCCTTTCTGTGAAATGAAATGTAATGTAAAAATAATATATCAAGAGTCAATAAATGTGAAAGTGATTTTTTGAAAATGGGATATTACATCCAATTTGGAATCTAAAGAAAGGAGAATATACCTTAAATGATTATTCTCTTTTATTTGGAAAGCCAAATTAGGATGATTCAATATCTAAATAGAAAAGAAAATACCCCTCTTAGGGATGAGTTTCTTTTCATTTGGATATCTAGAACCTGGCGGACTCAAGAAGCTCGTAGAAGACGAAAAGACAGAACGAGAAGATTGAAGAAAGAAGATGAAGAAATGAAGATTCAAGGAACAGTATATCCCAGTTAAAAAATCACTTGCGTCATTCTTAGGATTAGAATCCTGGTTTGTTGGCAGTGGTGCCCGGCCACTTTACTTTTCTGCAAATTCTAGGTGTAATATGGACATTGAATATTATAATTTTGGATTTTTAAAATTGATTGTTTACATTGTTTGTGTAGTAGATTTTTTTTAGGACCTTGCATGCCATGTTTTGTTTTAGCCTGGATTCGAATCGGAGAGATTTTTTTCGTAAGGGTACACTCAAAATTCTTTTACTTGAAATTCTAATAAAATTTTTAAGCTCACATAGTAACTCTAACGATCTAAGAAGTAAGCTCGGGACCGCCGAGAGTCAGCATAAGCATATTAATACTTTCTCTTCCTTGTTAGGCACCTCCCCGCCTGCGGGTTCTGGCAGACCACTTGACCTATGAGGGTGCAGTTCTGTCAAGGGGAAGTTGTGCATTCTCTAGGAAAAAATTTATTTTCTAAGCCTAATTTTTAAACTGCTTCATATTCATTTTATGCATTCGAGTCAATTAGCATGCATTGCATTAGATACAAATTAAAAAGAGTCTAAAGTATTAATAGCATTTCTAGACATTTTTCACCCTACATAAGTTGAGGGGCCAATTAGGGTCTATCTTAGATGTCGGCCCCCAATTCATTAAAACCTAAACAACATCCCTACCCATCTTTCATAAGAGACTGGATACATGGTTTTAAAGCGCCTAGGTGGTTAGCTGGCTCCCCAATCCAGGCCGGGGTAAGTCCAGATTTGCACTTCATTAGTTAGGTTCGGGTCGCTACTTTGTAGTACCCAAATTAGATTTAGGTTCTGAGGCAAATTCTTTTTAGATCTTAAGTCCTCACCCTTCGGGAATATAAATCCTAAATTTCTAATAAAATATCAACTTAAATATAAAATTTTCTCCTAAAATGTAAAGCCCAACATATGATAGATTGAGGTTGTCTCTGAGCTTCTCAGAATCCGACACCTCCTACTTTTTATCCTTTGACTCACTAATAAATGTTCAACATTGAGCTTTCACCTTGGAAAATTCCTACTTCTGTTCCTTGTCTTTTACTTTGTAGTCAAAAGGGTATGAAATCACTGTTTTAATCGAGAGTTTTCTTAGGAGCATTTCTCCTAGGATGAAATTAACTATAGGTGCTTGCTCTTATAGGATTTGAGAACCCCAGACTAAAATAAACCTTGTTTTATTCGTATAAAACAAGGGAAGAATCTTTGGGAACGTAGATATTTTTTAAAACCTCATTTCTAATTTTTTAATAGACTTGTAGAATGTTATTATTATCTTTTTAGATAATATAATATTATACTTGTTATATTCAACTTTAAAAATGATGAATTTTATAAAACTCATTCTCGCTTTTGGATATCTTGAATAATGCTCTGTTTGTCTTTTAAGATGATATAATATTATTCTTGTCATATCTAAACAAAAGAATAAATAAACTTTTTAAAAAAAACATATTTCTATCTTTAAACATATTCTATAGAATTTTATATCATCTTTTGAGATGATATGTTATTCTTTGAACTATGTTTGATTATAGAAATATCAATTTTCAACATCCTATTCTGATATTGAATCCATTGTAGAATATTATGTCGGCCTCTCGAGACTGTACTTTATTCTCAATGCAGTATTCAATTATAAAATAGGAGAAATCAAAATCTGCATGGTGACACTACTTTTTTTCCACCAATTAGACCTCTATAATTTAGCTAAAACTAAGGACCTAGCATCTTAGGTGACCTTAGTTCGGAACGGGTCAGAACTTCTAAAAATTATAACTTTTGATAGAAAACTCCAAATTAAGTGTGGCACCTGCCTAATAACTCATAATTAGGTCTAGTATTTATTAAAAATCTGAAACCCTTAAGATTAATCCTAATTTTGAAAACCGAATTTTGACCCCATAGTTAGTGTATCCGGATAACTCTTTAAAACCTGTTAACTCCTCTAACCCTTAAAATTCTTTTAATAGGTTATTAAAATTCTCAACCAATCCATTAAAATTAGTAATCAATTCCTCTAATATTGATTCACTCCTTTAATTCCAACCAATTTAAGATAACTTAATTAACCCGATTGCTACTGGGTAACTCAGGCCTACGAGGCTATTAGTTTAGCCCCAAGGAAGGTGAAATAAACTTCACGGTCTCGGTGTGAAATAAAGGTAGTAATCAATTAACTCTTAAAATACATTTAATTAAAATTCCTAATTTATTAATATTTAAAGTTTAACTCAAACCTCCCTTCTAAGCCTTAACAAATCTAAAACTTTAGTCAACTTTAACAAACTACCTACTTCAGGACCTACCCCAACCGCACAACCATTTTACACACACTTTAGATGATGTGCTAGGACAACCAACACTAGATCTAGGTTAGGCCAGTGTTTACTTTACTGCTGTGTGCCAGATTTTACGTGGTTTTCACTATATGTTGTGGATGAAATTGCTTTGCTGTGTCTGCTTACTTTTCTGCACTCTGTGGATGGACTGATGTGTTTGGTGGCTAGATTACCCTTAGGTTAGGTACAATCTAGATGTTCACATAATTTTCTGCAGGTGGCCACGCTCATGCAGGGCAATAAAAGGGGGCTAAGTTAATAATAAATGTTAATTGTTATAAATGCTTGTACAGGCGCTTCAGCTGCTAAAGCCCCCAAATAAAAGAGCGTGGCCAGTGTGTTTTACTTACTTTTCTGCATATATATATATACAACTGCTTGAGAATAATTAATCTTTTTATTAATTGCTTAGGATAACCCTGCAGGTGAGTCTAGATTTTTGATTTGATATAAATGTAATTTATATAATTGTCAAGTGTTGTGAAAGTTAAGTTTGAGTTGGGATACATAGGTTCAAAGCTTGGATTCCAAAGAGGAAAGGGTACCCTTTTGGGGAATATTCCTTTTCCATTTAAAAATCCAAAATTTGGATCACACTTCTTTTATACCCAAAGAGGAAAGAGTGGCCTTCCCCTTTAAAGGGAAGTGCCCACTTATCCATTTGGGTAGTTTGCTACGAAGAACCCAAGGAGTTTGAAGAAAAGGAGTCCAAAGTGTTGCAAATCTATTTTTTACGGCTTATATTTTGATGATTGACAAACACTATTTCTCTTGGACTGCTTGTTTCTTCTAACGTTTCAGGAATCGAAGATCGGACAAACAAGACGAAGCCAATTCACGATTGCGTAGGTTTAGGGTTGAGTCAGTCTGTACTTTTGTTTTTTCACTTCTTGAGTCTACTTGTAATGATCAAAGAGACTAATGCTATGTAACCCTTCACACACACACTTAAGAGACTTAGAATTTTATTTTTACTCATATCGGCCAGGATGATTTTTGGATCGGCCTGGACGATCAGGCTTAAAATAGAAAGTCTAAATAAGGATTCTTAATTAAGGCAGCCGATATTAACAGATCAGCCTGGATGATAAGTGTATCGGCCAGGACGATAAGCTCAAAATAGAAAGAAGTTGCCTCCATAGACAATTAAGGTATACTGTATTTTTTAATTATCGGCCAGGACGATCCTAGGATCGGCCTGGACGATATTCACAAATTATGCCATAATTGCTCAAGAAATCAAGGGAGTAATTAAGAATGATTGATACGATCATATCGTCCTGGACGATCGTAGGATCGGCCAGGACGATCCAGTCAAAAACCTTAAGTTACTTCAGGACGATAAACATCGGCCAGCTCGTATCCAGGGCTATTGTCAGGATGATTTTCCTCTTGATTTGAACTGATCGGCCAGGACGATCGTGAGATAGGCCTGGACTATCAAGCCAATTTTCAATCATCCTATTTTGCATCCAGGGCTATGCTCTGCCCGATCTTCATTGATTTGTACTGATCGGCCAGGTCGATGTCCATATCGGCCTGGACGATATTGTCGGCAACTTGCAATTAATGAGCTCCTTTGAAGCTCTTCTATTTAAGAGCTCTTGTTCAACGTTTTTAAAGACCTTTGGCTGCTGCCTTGACCTGAGAAGACCTTGAGGAGAGAAAGAGAGAGAGAGAGAGAGGATCTTGTGAGGGGGAGCTTGTGAGGGGATTCACAAGGGTTGCTTCAAGGATCGCTCTGCTTGTTCTCCGTCTAGAGTTTCTCATCCGTGGAAGGGTCGGTAGAGGTAAGGAGTTAGCTTTTGGTTGTGGTTCTCTGCCAGCTTCAGGAGGAAGCAAAAGGAGGTAGGTTCTCTGCCTTTCCGGTGTGGCAAAAAGGAGGTTCTTGTGAGGGCTTCTCCGCCTAGCCGTGGGGGGCTAAAGGAGAGTCACTTTTTGTAGTGCAATACTTGGACGGTGCCTCCAAGGAGTGGATGTAGGTCGAGTTGACCGAACCACTATAAATTTTTATGTTCTTATTTTTGCTTCAGCACTTTTAATTCCGCATTTATTTTTGTGGTGATTTTTGTTTGTGATTTTTATTCTTTGTGAAAAGAAAATTTTTTAAAATACCAATTCACCCCCCCCCCCCCTCTTGGTTAGCTTGGGCCAGTTCTCTAGGGCTTAACATCCATAACGAACTTTCACAAAGAAGTGCAAAAGTGAAGACTTGAAGATTGAGGGTATCCCACTCAAAATAACTTGCGTCATTACTAGGCTAAAAATTCGGGTTGTTGTCAATGGTACCCGGCCACTTTACTTTCTGCAAAACTCTGGTTTGTAATAAGCAAGGCAACTTTGCCTATGGATATTTATTAATTAATTTATATTTAATATCATGAGTTGATTACCTCTAGGATTGCCTGCTTTTCTTAGTTTTTTGGCGATTGTGTGCCGCTTTTATTTTCGCCTGGATACGTGAGACTCGTAAGGGTGTGAAAGTTTTATACTCATAATTTTAAAAGTTTAAAATTTTTGTGAGTCTAAATAACATAGAAAGATAACGAATCTAGGAAATTAGCCGGGGATCGATCCCGGGGACGCATGCATATTTCTGCACTTCTTCTTTTCTTGTTTTAGACCCTTCCCTGCCTGCAGGTAGAGTACGGATAGTCTGACCTATGAGGACGAGGTGCCAGACTTGGGGAAGCCCAGTCTTCTAAAAAAAAATTATTTTCTAAGCTTGTTTTTAAAAATTCAAGCATACTTGATTTGGGAATTGTCGATCGGCATGCATTGCATTAGATTCAAACTAAAAGAGTAAAAAAATTTAATTGCATCAGTTTAGCATTTTAGCACCCAACATAAGTTAAAGGGGCCAACTAGGAATTTTTTTTTTAGATGTCGGCCCCAACTCTCCAAAACTTTAATTACAACGTCCCTATCACTCTTTCATAAAAGACCAGATTCATATATTTTAAATCAATTAGGTGGTTAGCTGCCTCCCCAATCCAGGCCGGGGTAAGTCCAGGTTTTGCACTGCATTAGTTAGGATCGGACGACTGTGGTCCAGTGTCCAAAATATATTTAGGATCCGGGGCAGATCTTTGATTGTAAGACCCCAAACTTCGGGAATCTAATCCTAAATTTCTAATAAAATGCTCAACTCTAATTAAATATCATTTCAATCCAAAACATAAAGCTCAACACTTAGATTAAGTTGGGACACTTCCGGATGGTTCTAGAATCTCAAAGTGTCCCCTATCTCTCCTCCTTTAACTCCATTAATAACTACTCAATTTTGATCCATTCCCTTTTGAGTTTCTAAAATTCACTTCTCTTTTTGATATCACTCCTAGAAAATCTAACAAAATTTCATTCTTATTTTAATCGAGAGTTTTGTAGGGGATTCTGTCTCCTTACGATGTAATTAACTACGAGGGCTTGCGCTCGTAGGAGAATTTGAACCACACACACCTGATTTCAAAAATCATTTTTTTTTAAAAAAAAATCTCTTTAGACTTCTTTGGGAAAAGTTAAAGAGTGACTGCCGACATCATATTAGAAGAATTACCATTGAAAGGTGTTATCTCCCTTTGGGAAGGTACACCCTTCTTTGGTAGGGCTTTGGATATGAATTCGGCAATCATAACCCTTGAATATTACAACTAGATTATTTTGTTGGACTCTACCTCGTCCTCTCGGGGTCACACTGAGTCCTCTTTAGAATCTGGTCATAATATTCAAGATGAATCACATGATTCTAAGTCTGAACGTCGTTATGGGATTTTATTTTCATCCTTCGGGGTGATATATTTTTCCGAATGAGTTGGTTTGACTTTTAGAATTAAGATTCAATCTCAGTTCTAAAATTTCCAAAGAAAACTAATATTTTTTAAAACATATTTTAAAAAAATTCCACCAACAACCGTACAATGCAACAGTATCTTGAACATATCAAGAATCTCATTGACAACATCTTCGCAGTCGAATCTACCATAGAAACTGAACATATAATCCTCCACATCCCAAACGGTCTTCCCACTATCTACAATCCCTTCAAAAAAACTATAAGAACCTCCTTGAATCCCATTTCCCTAGATGTTCTTTACTCGCTGTTTTGAAATGAGGAGATAAACCTCAACAAGATCAGTCCAAAGAAACTCAACTACCAATCTAGACTTCTGCTCTTCTTGTAAATCGGACAAAGTCACAACGTGGACACTCCAATCACCCTCCAGGCCGTAATTTCTGAAAGTTCATTAGGGATGTTAAGCCCTATATAACTGGCCCAAGCTAACCAAGAGGGGGGTGAATTGGTATTTTAAAAATTCTTTTCACAAAGAAGTAAAAATCTCATAAACCAAAATCACACCACAAGAAAAATAAGTGCGCAAAAATTTAAAGTGCGGAAGCTAGAAATAAAAACACAGAAATTTATAGCGGTTCGGTCAACTTGACCTACGTCCACTCCATGGAGGCGCCCTCCGAGTATTGCACTACAATCGTGACTCTCCTTTAGCCCCCACAGCTAGGCGGAGAAGCCTTTACAAAGAACCTCCTTTTTTCCACCCCGGCAAGGTGGAGAACCTATCTCCTTTTGCTTCCTCCTGTAGCTGGCAAAGAATCACAATCAGATGCTGAATCCTTACCTCTACTGACCCTTCCACGGATGAGTAACTCTAGATGAAGAAGAAGCAGAGCGATCCTTGAAGCAACCCTTATGAATTCCCTCACAAGCTCCCCCTCACAAGATCCTCTCTCTCTCTCCATCTCTCTCTTTCTCTCCTCAAGGTCTTCTCAGGTCAAGGCAGCAGCAAAAGATTGTTCAAAATTTGAACAAGAGCTCTTAAATAGAAGAGCTTTAAAGGAGCTCATTAATTGTAAGTTGCTGACAACATCGTCTGGGCCAATATGGACATCGTCCTGGCCGATCAGTATAAATCTCAGAAGATCGGCCAGAGCATCGCCTTGAATGCAAACTTGACGATTTAAAATTGGCTTGATCGTCAAGGTCGATATCACGATCGTCCTAGCCGATCAGTTCAAATCAGAGGAAGATCATCCAAAGCATCGCCCTGAATTTGAGCTAGCCGATATTTTTCGTCCAGAAGTAACTTAAAGTTTTTGAATAGATCGTCCTGGCCGATCCTGTGATCGTCTAGGACGATATGATCGTATCAATCATCCTTAATTTCTCCCTTGATTTCTTGATCAATTAAGGTATAATTTATGAAAATCATCTAGGCCGATCAATGATCGTCCTGGCCGATTATTATTAAAAAAAATATAGAATACCTTAATTGTCTATGACGGCAACTTCTTTTTGTTTTGAGCTTATCGTCCTGGCCGATACACATATCATCCAGGATGATCTGTTAATGATGACTGCCTTAATTAAGAATCCTTATTTTGATTTTCTGTTTTAAGCCCGATCATTCAGGACGATGTAAATATCGTCCTGGCCGATATTAGTAAAAACAGAAATTCTAAGTCTCTCAAGTGTGTGTGTGTGTAGGGTTACTTAGCATCAATCTCTTTGAACATTACAAATAGACTCAAGAAGAAAAAAATTAAAGTACAGACTAACTCAACCCTAAACCTACGCAATCTTGAACTGGCTTCTATTGTTCGTCCGATCTTTGATTCCTAAAAAGTTAGAAGTGACAGGCAGTCCAAGAGAATCAATAGTGTTTGTCAATCATCAAAATATAAGTCATGAAAATAGATTTGCAACAATCTCCCCCTTTTTGATGATGGAAAACACAAGTAGGAAAAACTCAGAAAAAAAAAGCAATTCATTAAAATTTCAAAGTTACAAGCACACCAACTTTTCCTACCACAACCTACCCCCCCCCCCCTTTTGTCATCACAAAAAGAGGGTCTTAGACACAAAAAAAAGAAAATAACACAATATAAAGTAAAACAAACTACAAGACAAACTACATAAAACAAAAAATAAAGATTAGAAAAACGAGGGACCCTGATCATCAGATGGAGGTGGTGGAGGTGCCTGCTGAAAGTAGCTAGCAAGCGTAGTAAACAGAGCTTTGAACCAGGCGATGTCCTGGTCATGCTGTTGCTGTTGGTGAGTAATGTAGCTATCAAAATGGGCTAAATCCTCTGTGTGGTGCTGCTCGTAGCGGGCAATATCCTCAGAATATTGATGTTCCTATGCAGCAACGTAAGCGTCAAAGCGGGTCTCCCATCAATCAAACCTCTCTATCAACTGATCAAATGGTGAGTGCAGGTGGAGAGGAATAGGAGCGGGAGCGGGAGCCTCCTCCTCCTTAGCCCCCCGAGGTTCCTCATCCCCAGGGTGGAGACGAGTACTATGAAGGGTACTGAAGGAACTATTTGAGTAGAAGAGAGTTGTGAGGTTGGGTGGAATAGGATACTGAAGTTGGCATTTGGTTTCAAGAACATATGCTATGAGGAATGTGGGATGAATTGATAATTTTGGAGACAGTTATCCCACATTCTTTGTATCGATGATAAGCAGCTTCATCTTCTGCCTCCCTAAAATGAGGGTCAATCCTTGCCCTCAAAGAACTTCCAGAAGTTTGTCGAACCCATTTCCCACCAGCCATAGAAAGGAGTTAGCAAGAAAACACAAGAGGAGAAGGGATGTGAAGTGAAAAACATGGCTGGAACGACCAGAATTTAAAGAAAATGGCCATATCGTCCAGACCGATCGCAGAATCGTTCAGGACGAAATGGCATAATAATTGTGTACATGCCGATTGGTCAAAAAGGCGGTCCGATTATCCGGGCCGATCAGATATCGGCCAGGACGATTAGACACAGGCGATCGTCCCGAGGAGTCAAGCCGGACGACCATTGAAAAAGTAGATCATCCGGGCCGATTAGGTGTATTGTTCTGGACGATACATAATAATTGATCATACCGGCCGAAGTTAAAACATTTTAAATCTATGCCACGTGTATCATCCAGGATGAACAGTGGATCGGCCAGGACGATTATCAAATAATGGATCATCCAGGGCCAATTTTAAGGATCTAATGATGCTGACACGTAGAACATCCAGGACGATCTAGTGTATCGGCCAGGACGATGACCATAAATGCATCGGCCAGGATGAAATATTATATCGGTCAGGACTATCATCAAGATTGCAACAGAGTTCGATCAGATCGTCCAGGATGATAAAGTATCGTCCAGGACGAAGAGTTATAGCAAGCACAGAAAAGTTTAGCAGATGGAAATTTGAAGAGAATTTGTCATATCGTCCAGGACGATAAAAGTATCGGCCAGGACGATGTGACTAGAATTTGAAAAACAATGAAGGATGGTGATGATCAAAGCCCTCAAAAATAAAACAAAAAAAAGCATAAGAAAAGAAAAACGAACAACGATAAAAAATTAAAAACAAACAAT
The DNA here is from genome assembly GCA_016618105.1 of Dendrobium huoshanense. Lineage (NCBI taxonomy): Eukaryota > Viridiplantae > Streptophyta > Magnoliopsida > Asparagales > Orchidaceae > Dendrobium > Dendrobium huoshanense. The sequence continues at coordinate 48,374,339 of CM028348.1, forward strand.
TTGAAAAGAAGCCAAATATAAATTTTTTTTTTATCAAAGCAATTCATATGAGAATTTCTTAAAAAATTTAAACCTTAGAGTTTGAAGAGATCAATAGGTTAACAAATTTCAATCGGAAGAAGGTAGACTATCTGATTCTGTTAACCCTAGATCGGACATCCTTCAGGGTATAAATTGTCTTTTGAAAAACAGAGGCCTAACTCAGAATCACTAAAGAAGATCCATTCAAAACTTGTTTACAAAGAAAATATCTCATAAATAATATATCAAAGTAATTTTTCTCAATAATGGAATTTGAAATCAAGCCTTTGAAAATATCACATAATCCATAAGTTCTTCTAAGTTTTAAAAGTTTTGAAAAGGGAGGATAGCTTGCCTTTTAATGGGCTCATTTTATGCCTCTTGAATCTTTGATTGGCTCTTTGAGCATCTTTTGATTTTTGATACACATTTGTGTATATACTTTTTATTTCAATTTTGACATCTTTACCACTTTTCCCCTTTTTTTTCTTTTGCAAGCTCAATTCTCTTTTGCACACTCTTAAAAGAAGTTCTTAGTTGTGAGTATATCTTCTAGATATTAGAGAATATGAGCACTCTCTCTAACATAGGGAAGAACTACTCACAAAATAAAATTAAAAATCATATGATCAGTACAAAGGCAAGATCTCAAATAACTTGAGAGATATATAAGAACTTTGGATATTATGCACAAGATAGATTTTTTTATAGCAAGATAAAAAGAATCTTAATTTCAAAAAACCATTGGCTAAAATGAGTTTAGACTTTTGTTTAGAGAAGAAAATTTTATCACTAAACAATGTCAGAAGGAGGGAAATCACCAACGATATTCCTCCCTTTAATCGATTTAGAAATGCTAAACATAATCTCTAAAACTCCAAAATTTGAAATCTTAAAAAATAATCATATAGGAAACCAAACATTAAAAAAAAAAAAAAAACGAAAACAAAGCAATCTAGAACAACACAAAGCAAGCACACAACAAAAATAACACAAAACTAATTAAAGAAAAATAATTTCAAGATATTATGAAGCAGCAAGTTTAAGCAATTTTGAGCTGCGAGCCTCCATGTGTCCAATTATCCTATGCTCCCACGAGGTCTTTGGTGAGAGCACACCTGCAAAACTCAACAACAGTCAGATTTAGGAACCCAAACTGGTTTGGGCCCCTTCTTAGAAAAAGTAGAATGTAATGCAGGTATGGTATGCTGTGAATCATGCACCTTAGGTCTCCACAGCCAATAAGTACTATGGTGAATAGTGCACGTGTGTGAGATGTGTCCTAGCATGCCACAAGAAAAATATCTAACTCCAGGAAAAGAATTTCTTAAATGATTTGAGTTATAAGGCCTCTTCCTAGGTTTTGGCTTTGGATTCAAAGTGGGAGTCTTCCAATTTCCCTTAAGTGTATCTAATTCATTTTTAATCCTCAAGTTTGTATTTTTTAAAACATCATTCTCAATTCTCAAGTTTCTTTCTTTCTCTTTAGATTTCTTTAAATCAGATTCAAGTGATGTGTGTGAAACTTTAAATGCATCATGCTCATTAATTAATTCCGAATGCTTTTTGTTCAAATCATCAAATTCATCAAGAAGAGCCATATGATTAGAATCAATTGTTGAATGATCTTTAAGAATAACTTCATACTCTTTTTGCAAATTTACAAGTTCCAATTGTAAATTAGCATGAGTCTTCTTAAGGTTTTTGTATGTTGCATGAATTTTCTCACAAATCTCAAACAATTCATCATAGATTGGTTTACACACCTCTTCCTCATCACTTTGCTCAAGATGATCTTCCACCCATTAAGCACAGGTTTGTAGTCTCTTCCTCTGGTTCAATCTCAGAGGAATCAGTACCAGATTCTGCCCAGAACGCCTTTTGGACTCTCTTCTTGTCCTTCCTAAACTTAGGTTTCTCCTCGCCCTTTTCCTTTCTTTGCTCGAGTGATCTTGAAGTGTAGGACAATCGGCTTTCACATGTCCAGGCTTCCTTCATTCATAACAAACAACATCATAAGATCCTTTAGAATGTTTATGATCCCTACCTTTTCTCCAATGATGCTTTTGCTTCTTCCTTAGAAAGCTTTTGAATTGCCTTGTGATGAAAGCAACTTCATCGCTTTCAGACCTGGAAGATTCAAAATATGATTTGTGCGCCTTCAGTGCAACTATTTTCTCCTTCTTTTTCTCACCTGCATCAAGATTTCTTTGATTCACCCCTTGCTCGTAAGCAATGAGTGAGCCAAGTAAGTTATCAATAGAATAAGTGTTTAAGTCTTTAGATTCAGTGATTGTAATGATTTTAGCATCATATGATGAAGGAAAGCATCTCAAAATCTTATTTACTTTTTCATAGTTTGAAAGTTCTTTTCCTAATGTATGCAGTGAAGTAACTATCTGAGTAAACCTAGTATACATGTCAGAAATTGATTCATGATGTTTCATACGAAAAAGTTTGTAGTCATGCAAGAGAAAGTTCAAACGGGATTGTTTAACCTCATTAGTGCCTTCATAGGTGATACACAATTTATCCCAATTTTCTTTACTAGTTTTGCAAGTGGAGACACGCATGTAATCCTCAGATTTTAAAGCACAGAAAAAACAGTTCAAACACTTTGCATTCAATTAAGCTAAATCTTGTTCATCGAAAGTTCATTCAGTAAAAGCAACTTCTGTTTTAACACCATTAATTTCACGAGAAGGTGGAGAATAACCTTCTTTCATAAGCATCCACATGTAATAATCAGTAGATTGTAAAAACATTGACATGCGGGTTTTCCAAAAATCAAAAGGTAGGTTATCGAATAGGAGAGGTCGGGTAATAGAATACCCTTCCGTAGTGTTACGATTCCCAAGGTTAGCCATGGATCAAAATCAAAAAGTTTTCAAACTTAAATTTTTTGAATCCCGCTCTGATACCACTTGAAAGTTCGTTAGGGATGTCAAGCCCTATAAAACTGGCCCAAGCTAACCAAGAGGGGGGGGGTGAATTGATATTTTTAAAATTCTTTTCACAAAGAAGTAAAAATCTCATAAATCAAAATCACACCACAAGAAAAATAAGCGCGAAAATTTAAAGTGCGGAAGCTAGAAATAAGAACACAGAAATTTATAGTGGTTCGGTCAACTCGACCTACGTCCACTTCCCAGAGGCACCCTCCGAGTATTGCACTACAATCGTGACTCTCCTTTAGCCCCCAAAGCTAGGTGGAGAAGCCTTTACAAAGAACCTCATTTTTGCCACCTCGACAAGGCAGAGAACCTATCTCCTTTTGCTTCCTCCTGAAGCTGGCAGAGAACCACAATCAGATGCTGAATCCTTACCTCTACCAACCCTTCCACGGACGAGAAACTCTAGACAAAGAAGAAGCAGAGCAAACCTTGAAGCAACCCTTGTGAATCCCCTCACAAGCTCCCCCTCACAAGATTCTCTCTCTCCCTCACTCTCTTTCTCTCCTCAAGGTCTTCTCAGGTCAAGGCAGTAGCAAAAGATTGTTTAAAATATTGAACAAGAGCTCTTAAATAGAAGAGCTTCAAAGGAGCTCATTAATTGCAAGTTGCTGATAATATCGACCTGGTCGATATGGACATCTACCTGGCCGATCAGTACAAATCTCAGAAGATCGGTCAGAGCATTGCCCTGAATGCAAACTGGACGATTTAAAAATAGCATGATTATCCATGCCGATCTCACGATTGTCCCGGCTGATCAGTTCAAATCAGAGGAAGATCGTCCAGAGCATCGCCCTGAATTTGAGCTGGCCGATATTTATCGTCCAGAAGTAACTTAAAGTTTTTGAATAGATCGTCCTGGCCGATCCTGTGATCGTCCTGGACGATATGATCGTATCAATCATCCTTAATTACTCCTTTGATTTCTTGATCAATTAAGGTATAATTTGTGAATATCGTCATGGCCGATTATTATTAAAAAATACAGAATACCTTAATTGTCTATGGCGGAAACTTCTTTCTATTTTGAGCTTATCGTCCTGGCCGATACATGTATCGTCTAGGACAATCTGTTAATGACGGCTTCCTTAATTAAGAATCCTTATTTAGATTTTTTGTTTTAAGTTCGATCGTCCAGGACGATGTAAATATTGTCCTGACCGATATGAGTAAAAACAGAAATTCTAAGTCTCTCAAGTGTGTGTGTGTGTGTGTGTGTGTGTAGGGTTACTTAGCATCAGTCTATTTGAACATTACAAATATACTCAAGAAGAGAAAAAATAAATAACAGACTGACTCAACCCTAAACCTATGTAATCTTGAACTGGCTTCTATTGTTCGTCCGATCTTCGATTCCTGAAAAGTTAGAAGTGACAGGCAGTCCAAGAGAATCAATAGTGTTTGTCAATCATCAAAACATAAGTCATGAAAATACAACAATTTCCATTCCCGACCCAGCTCCAACAATGAAAATCCACCTCCAAGAAGCCAACCCAACACATTGCGTCCGACTTGCCAGATTTGTGAAAAGATCAGTCACATAGCACTAAATTGTTGGCATCACTGCAATATTCAGTATGCCCCTTCCGCCTCGACAAATTCAAGAGCCTTCTTCACTCATCATCAACTCCCCTTCCACTCCACGGCATAGCATAAACAATACTCAATCCACCCCTATGCACACCTCCCCATCCACGCCCTCTATCACGGCTAACACCTCTGCCCCCAGCTCATCACATCCCCCTCCAGTTCGGCTACACCCCATGCAAACCCAGCTCAAGTCTGGAATCTCCGAACCGAGAAAGCTCCTATATCTTTCAGCCATCTGCAATGACAATACTACTCCCACCTCCTTCGCTCAAGCCAGCAAACATCAACACTGGTGCTCCGCGATGTCCGTCAAATACATGTCTCTCCAATAACAATCCACCTGGTCTCTTGTTACCCCTTCACCCAACACATCCGTTCTCAGGTCTAAATGGACTTTCAAAATGAAAAGCATCCCAATGGTTATATAGCTCAATACAAGGCTCGCCTTGTGGCACAAGGATGTTCACAGGAATTCGGCATTAATTACACCGACACCTTCAGCCCTGTGGCTAAAATGCCTACCATTTGATCACTCTTTCCCTTCACAAAAATTGGTCTGTTCTCCAGCTCGATGTCTCCAACGTATTTCTTTACGGCGATCTTCAAGAGGACATCTACATGCGACAACCACCAGGTTTCATCGATTAACAAAATTCTGGACATGTTTGCAAACATCACAATTCTATCTATGGTCTCAAATAGCCTCCACGTCAATGGTTCACCAAACTTACCACATTCCTGCAAATGTTTTGTTTCAATTTCAGCAAATTCGATCCATCCTTGCTTATATATCATCAACAAAATATTTGTTTATTTGTACTAATTTACGTGGATGACATCTTAGTTACAGGAAATCACAAGTCTAAAATTGAAACTCTTCTACAACAGCTCAATTCTAACTTTCGGCTGAAATAGCTGGGAGATATTTCTATGTTTTTAGGCATACAAGTCTCCAAAACCTCAAAGGGATATTTCTTACATCAAAACCACTATGCTCAACAACTCCTGCAAATGGCTGGCTTCACCACCTACAAATCTATACCTACACTCATGTCTCTCAAATGGGCAAACTGCAACTCTAAAGACGTTCCTTTTCTCAACCCCCATCTCTACAGAGAACTCACAGGTTCGCTTCAGTACCTCTCTATAACTAGACCTGACATTGCTTTCACCACTAACTACATATGTCAACGCATGCACCAACCCACAACTGACGACTTCCAAGCTCTCAAAAGGCTACTTAGGTATATCCAAGGCACAACTCATCTCAGCATTCCTATCCGTCCGGGAGATCTCCAACTCGGAACATACGGTGACACCGACTGGGCAGCTAACAATACTAACAGGAAATCTATCTTCGGATTCTGCACCTTCTTGGGAAGCACCATCATATCTTGGTCTGCAAAAAAACAAATAACTGGGGCAAAATCATCCACCGAAGCCAAATATAGATCCATTTCCTCGGCTACATCCTAAGTGATCTGGCTCCGGCAACTTCTCAGCGAACTTCACATTCCTCAGCATGGACCAACCGTCATCTACTGCGACAACACCTCTGCCATAGCCCTCGCAAACAATCCTGTCTTTTACGCTCGGACAAAGTACATCGAAATAGACTATCACTTCATAAGCGGCCACATCAAGGCATGAGACATTCACATCCATCACATTAGCTCTACCGACCAGATTGCGGATGCTCTCACAAAACCTCTCTCCAAAGATTGGTTCATACACCTCCGATCCAAATTAACCATATGCTCCCAAGATGATTAATTTGAGGGGGCTTGTTAGAGCACCTTTACACGTCAGCTAGGTCTCTATTCCTGGTCACATTTATTTCTTGTTCTTTAGTTCTAATAGCCTGTATGTATTTATAACCTTATGTACCTACATTATGCAATCAATATAATATTACTTCTTTATTTCTTTCTCTGTCTCGAAGCTCTTCTTCCTGGCTTATTCTTCATTAATCTGAAGGCGAAGAAGCACCTTTTAGAGACTCTCTAAAACTCCTCATGCGAAGCCAATATGAGGAGAAGAAGGAGAGGCATTTAGAAAGAGTAGAATGCAAAGGAAATACATGTCTGTAATAAGAAACATAAGTGATGTTATAGAAATTAAATAGACTGAAATAATAGGAGAAGAAATCTATCATCAGAGGAAATTGGACAAGCCGAAGAGTCCAAAATGGAGGAATTGGCATCAAATTGTTAAGGCTAAAATGAAGATTTATTATCGATGAGGAAAGCCGAACATGAATAGGCGATTGAGAGGAGTGAGTAGGACAAGCTGAAGAGTATAACTGAGAAAATTGCGAAATAGGGCAAGTTGAAGAACAAAATTGATGAAATACTAGGCAACATAAGTGTTTAATTAAAAGTTTATTAACAGGCGATGGCTAGGGAGGAAGCCAAATCAGAAATAGGTGGGTAGGCAATTCAAAAGATAGGTTAACCATTATGAATTTATTATATAGAATAAATATTAAAATTAATGAATTTATTATATTTTTAAAATTATAAAATTAGAATGAATGGCTAAGATAAATTTTTTAATGAATAAAATAAAATTAAAGGATTTTGTATGGGAAGAAACTCAAGCTGCTTTTATAATAATAATATAGATGTATTTCAAGAACAATTAATCCTAATTACCATAAAATTTTAGTGCTTTTAAGTAGTTTAAATTGTCCTGAAATTATTTATGTAATATGATTTTAAGAAAATTTTGTAATTTTTTTTTTTAAATTACGCTAGGTCACAATTGGTTCTATTGCTATTTGGTAATCAATATTATTTTATAAATTTTAATGCCTTAAAGGCTGTAAACATTTAATTAATGCCTTTAAATAAGAACTCCGGCTCAAATTATTTTAAAATATTAAAAAATAATTATTTAAAATAGTAATAGTGATTCGAACCAGCTTGCGAGTTCACGAGCCGAGCCTCATTAAGCTCAAATATGGGCTCGTTTAATAAATAAGTTCGAGCTCGTGGCTTGATAATCTTTGCTCGCAAGCTCATTAGAGAGTCGAGCTCAAGCCGGCTCGGCTCACTTACACCCCTAAAGACAACAAAGCAGATCACGAGTCATGACTTGGGTTCCATTGGAGTTCTGTTATTGCACAAAAATTCAAGCTATACCCTTTATATTAATTAAAACACAAACATATTATAATCTGCAAATAACATCATTCTTTACATATAGACGTAATATTTAAAAAGAAATATCCTTATTATTTTAAATTTTAATAGTGATAATTAGAGGCAACTTTATTAGCGGGCCTTCAAACCTGGCCCAAATTTGTGTCCCAATGGATCGAATAATAATGCCCAAGCCCAAATCTAGACTTCTAGTACTTTAGAGGCTTGTTTCCCTGCTTCAAACGAAGGAAGATTAGTTTCATAAAATGTTATGCTCAAATAAAATCAGCATTTTAATTTTAATCCAGATAGATATATTTTTTTAAATTAGGTAAATATATGGGGTGTAAGCAATCTGAATTTGAGTTTTATTAATTAATCGACCTTATGTACTCTAATCTAACTCATTAATTATGAAAAAAATAAAAATCAAATCATTATTATATTGGAAATGTTGTTGCTGCCACTGATAATCTGGATCACTAGCTCTATTTTAAAGCTTCAAATCAAGCCTTTTCACGTCTCCCATTTTAATGTTGCAAACCACAACTATTGATCTTTTGCCACAACCAGGTCCATCGCCGACACATGCTGGTCCCATAGCCAGTTCCGGAGCCCGACCTACCCTATCCGACGCCGAAGGCTCTCTCGTACTACTTCTCGTCATCCCATTGCAAGTCTATGTCGCCTTTCGGTAGGATCGCATGCTCGTCTCGTGATTCAGGTGAGGTCGTGCGCTCATTAGCACCAAGGTCCCTCACATTCCATTCTCAATGGCTTTTGCAGCCACCTACTGTTGGCTTCGGGAAGTTAAATTCCCTTTTCTCCTTTTTTCGCTTTTTTTTTTTTTTGTCATTTTTTGTTTGACCTTATTAATTCTTTTACCTCTGGTCGTTTGTGGCCAGAATGGCGGTGATTTAATTTTGTGATCTTGATTTTTTGGATGGTTCTTTCAAATCGCTGTCTTTTGTTGATTCCCTAGTTGGATCTTCCTCTAATGATTGCTTTCATGAGCTCAAATCGTCTTCCTTCTGTGGTTTGCCTTCTTTGCGGATTTTGAAATAAGAGATACTTGCACTTGCGACTTCATTTCAATTTGCTTTGCATGGTTGCCTTCTTTCATTCTCGCCATCCTAGTTTTGATGCCATTTGCAAGTTTTTTTTTAACCTTAAGCTTAATGCCAAGTTTTCTGTGACATTTCTCATTCCATTGCATGTTCTGGTTAAGTTGGCAAATGATTTGGATTATGACATAGTATTATGTCATAGATCCTTTATTGTAAATAATTGCTTCATGAAATTAACCAAATAATCTCCTTCTCTTGATATCGGTGCTGAGTCCCCTGTGATCCCCATTTGGATTTCCTTCACAAACCTAAAGCCTGATCTATTTTTCCACGGATCCTTCAAGCTTTGGGTTCTTTGTTTAGTTAGAACTTAAAAGTCGACAATGCCACCTTTGTCGACTCTCGGCCCTCCCTTGTGTGTGTCTTAATTGAGCATGACATTATCAAAAAGTATATTTAAAAAAAAGTTTGGCAATGTCCTGAAAATTTTGGGTATATTCAGATAGTTGAGATGGAGGATTTTCCATCCTTTTGTATTTCTTGTAAATGCATTGGCCATATTAAGGGTGAATGTTGCATTTAGTCTTTTATACCAGTGATTGTTCCTCCTATTACTTATAACCCTTCTACGTCTGAGGGGAATGGAACTAGGAATGCTAATGCTATTTTGGAAATAGTTGTTTTAGATGGAAATGTTATTGTTGCTGCTGATAATTTGGATAATTCTACCCCTTCTTTATTAATTAATGGGGGTATTAATAGTGGCTCTAGTTTTGTAGCTGGTCTGGGGGTGGTGGTGGCTGCAATTGAGGTTCGACAGGATGATGTTCGGATGATGGTGGATTCGGGTGGGGTTTCATATGTTGTTGATGTTGATGGTATTCAGCTATTGTTCCTGATGTTGTTGTCTCGAGGGTTCAGGTTGATCCTGTTGTGGATGCTTTTATGATTAACATGATTGATAGCCCAACTGTTTTGCCCATTCCAAATTCTGGTGGTTTTTTTTGTTCTTTGGAACCTGGAACCTATGATGCTATTAGTCATTTGGATAATTTGATTTATGATGTGCCAATTGAGGGTGATGTTACTTTTGTTGAATTTGGTGTTCAGCTCCTAGATGTTGTTCTTCATAAGGTGACTGAGCGTGTTCTAAATGATCCAATTTTTTACTTGATTGGTATTGGGAATGATCCATTTGTTGACGTTTTGATTGTGCTAATCTCATTCGATGATTTGAAATCTAAATTAGCTTCCAATTTTATACAAGCTTGTAAGGATCAATCAGATTGGCTTGATGGGCATTTCTTCTAGCCATGTGGGGGTGCTTGGAATAATTTTGGTGGTCCATATGATGCCTTTGATGAGATGTATAGTTTAATTATATGTCCTATTGTTCAAAAAGACTTCTTGTCTATACTTTAAAGTATAATAAAATGATAAAAAAGAAATAATAAGAAATCCATTGAGTTAAGGAAAAGAGAAAATAGATTTAATATACTTTAAAAATGTAATTTATATTTAATTTTTTTAAAAAAGTTGATTCAGTAGCTAAAAAGTTTTGAGTCCGAGCTAGATAAAGTTGAGCTTAGCTCATCTAGATAAGTTCATATGCCATTTATCAAACCAAAGCTGATTGGACTGAATTATACTCATAGGAAAAATAACAAAAAATAATTATATCAAATAAGAGGAAGATAACGGGTCACAAGTGGCAACAAAGGACAACCAACATGTTGCTTGCGTAGCTTTTGGAGCTATTAAGAGCGCATTTAAATTCTCTATTATTAGATATTTCTAAATAAATTCTTTTTTTAAAAAAAAATTTACAAATATTTTATAATTTAATTATATTTCTTTAATAACAAATATAAGTTGACACTTTTTTATATTCTTATCCTATAACTTCACAGTATAAATGTATAATAAATTATTTTGATGATTATTTTATTTTATATTTTGATCATCTATTTAAAAATGAAATTGATTTTCAAGAAAATAACTCTAATTTTCCCCCCTTATGATTTTTTCAAGTAATATTAATGTAAATATGTGAAATCACGTGGAAATAAGAAGAATTCATATATTTCATGATATTTGCAAGGAAACCATGCATGCTGTACGATTTGTCTATAGTTGCGTAGTCTGTTGGGAAAGAATAATTTAGATGAAAGCCAACTTGGGAAATCTTGATGGATGGGACTCCTTTGGACTAAAGTCATGTGGTCTTCAAGCTAAATAAAAATCTTAGTAGAAAAACATGCATGGAGACAAATTATTGCTCTTCTTCATATATCTCACATGAGTTGTGGATCATTTTATTAATGAAATTTTGAGTATGGAAGCACAAAGTTGATGTCGGCGGAATTCAATTGAAGGCTTGGATAATAACTTCGAAGATATTTATCAACTAAGTTAGCTGATACGTTCATTGTATCATGAAGCATTATCTACTTATTTATTTCTCTTCTATATGATAGCATTTTTCTTAAATTATAGCAATAATAATAATAAAAAAAAAACATGTTGTATATATTAATTTGATTTCATTATATTAAAAATTATTTGCTCGATCACTTAATCTTTTATCCAAACACCTTAGTTAATTTGTGTAGTGCACGTTTGTATGTTTCATTAATTTGATTTTTAGTGATGTGTTAATGTCTTTGAATGCACTTATTTAAATTAAAAACATTATTTGTACTCATTTATAGCAGTATATGATCTAAAACATATCCTCTACTTTTGCACTCTCAATTGTATTTTGATGTTGAGTTTATATTATATTGCTTCAAATGGCTTAAATATGATTATATATGACTTCGTTTGATAGCTTTTCTTACTACTTTGTAAAGCAACTTTTAATATAAAAATTTTTGATCAAAAACAATGAGATGGAATGTTCCTCCTCATTCAAAGAAACATGAAAATATATTAGGCAAATTAATCACAGTAATAGAACTTGGGGTTACTTTGCTAACTTTTAACATTAACACATTTGATAATGATGATATTAATTCATGGTGCATTAAATGGTGATTATTCTCAAGAAGTTCTCCAAGGGAATATCTCTAATATATTCTTCCTATCATATTTATTAGCTTATTTAGAAATATAAAAATATGGAAAATATATGAAGTAGATTAGAGGTGTCAGTAACTTAATCAAGCTAAATATCTTTGACTATTTCAAGCAGCTATATACCTTTGCTAATCACATTTGTTTCCCCTTGGTGAGTATGAAAAAATGTAATTGAGAGTAAATGTGCACCTCGAATTAAGTTATGTATCAAAATATAGTAGATAAGTGGAAAAAATACAAGCTGGGAGAAGATCACCTTTTTAGTTAAGTACACTATATAGAAATACATCCATGTTTTAAAGACTTATAAAAGCATCAAGTAAAACTTACTTTCCATTAATAGGTTTCAAGATGTTGAGGCGAAAGGTTGCGAACTGTTGTTGAATATGCAGGGCAATCAAGACAGTTGCTTGAGGACTTGAGAATGCCAAGTGGGATGATTCTCATTTGTCAGATGAGTATGAATAATACTTCTCATATTGCTCATTAAGAACTTTAGTTGGGATTGTATATGCAGCGAAGTGCTGTCATTCTAAGACAGATTCTCGGCAATAGACGGAGCAGAGTTTGCTGAGTTTTGTTTCTGACATTTGTTGAACTTGAAACCCAGAATATTAAGGGATGTTGTGGAGCAACAATGGCTATGATACCATGAAAATAAATGTACTCCTTGAACAAAGTTTTGTATATACATTAGAGAAGAAGAAAAATACAAGCTGGAAGAATATAACTTTTTTGTACTGTAGAGAAATACAAACATGTTTTATGGACTTACAAAAACATAAAATAAAACCTACTTTCTATCAACGGTTGCCAGGATTATGAGGAGGAAGGCTAAGAAGTTTTGTTGAATATGCAGAGCGATCGGGATAGCGGCTATATTAGGTGATACAACGTTTTCCATGTGGATAAGATGGGTTTTTTCTTTCAGTAATGTTATGTTGAGCACATGATATAGTTTCCTAGTGGGATACTTTATACTTAATATTACTAGACATTCCAAAAGATTTTTTAAGGTGGGTGCTTATGGAAATAGCCTTAAAGATTTAAAAAGGGATGTCATCTTTTCTTTAGATAAAGTACTATAGCTTATGCATGAATAATATTTATTTTATTTCTTTAATGCAAATAATGTTTTTTAACATTAATAAAAATGGCATACCCTCAATATTTGAAAGTTAAACCTCAAATTTTCTAACTTTTGAATTTTAAATTTTTAAATTTATATTTTCAAATTATACTTGCAACTACAAATTTAAAATTACACATACATGGTCTTAAATAATATTTATGCACATATAAAATATGAATTATATTTTATAGACTTAGACTTCATTTGAGATAAGTGTGGCAGAGATGAGGATGCTCAGGTGTCAGAGTGATGGTGAAATAGATGGGGATATTATCAACAGAATTCAAGTTGGATGGTTGAAGTGGAGGAATGCATCGGGCTTGTTATGTGATAGAAATTTACCCCTCAAACTTAAGGGAAAATTCTATAAGATAGTAGTGAGGCCTGCAATGCTTTATGGTGCTGAATGTTGGCCTTTAAAAGAGAAGCATAATACTAAGTTAAGTGTGGCAGATATGAGGATGCTCAGGTGGATGAGTGGCTTTACCCTTAGAGATAGGATACGAAATGAGCATATACGTGAAAAGGTTGAAGTAGCTCCAGTAGAAGATAAGATTAGAGAAAGTCGCCTTAGATGGTTTGGTCACATAAAACGGCGGCCTTGCGATGACCCGGTTAAGAGAGTAGAGGTATTAGATTTGACTTATGTTAAGAAAGGTAGGGGTAGACCTAAAAAGACTTGGTTAGAAAATATTAGGAATAACCTTTCTTTATTAGATTTAAACGAGAATTTGACTTTTAATAGGACACAATGGAGAAAAAGGATTCATGTAGCCGACCCCACGTAGTGGGATAAAGGCTTGTTGTTGTTGTAGATTTCATTTGAGATAACTTTCTTACTACTTTCTAAAATAATTTCTTGTTCACTAAATCTTTGTACTATAAAACAACTTTAAAAATCAATAAGAAAATAGTCCAAAATGAAGCCTTAATCATACTTCTTGTCAGGGGAACTTGATTATTAGTAACTTTTTTCTAGCTATATAAGCTATAATTATTGGTCCAGTTCTTCTTGAGTAGGCATCTTGTGCCATATCATCTTCTCTTAAAATCTATTTTGGTGATTTATTTTGCAAGCATGTTAATTGCTCTTATCTATATTAGTGATGGGCAATCTTGAGTTAATCGATTTATTAAATTTTCTTACAAAAGGGTCTTACAAATTTTCTTTTGAACTATAATATCCATGTGGTGTTATGAAACTTCCTTTGTAGGTACTTTAATGTAGTTTAAATTTTATATCTATTGATTTTCTTATTTCGTGGAAGTGGGTTGCTCTATTTATAGGCTTTTAGTTTTTATGGGATTGCATGTTTTAATATTCTTTATTTGATCTTAGGTGGTGGTACTGTTTAAGTTTCAGTTTTATTGTATCTTTTTTAAGGTTATTGTATCTTTTAGCACTCAAAGATTTACTTTTTTTACTATTCAAAACTAAGTCAAATTTGGTTTCATATTTTTTGTGGTTAGTGATAGATGGTTTTCAACCACATATCACTATAGGAAAAAAGTGTGTTACCGATGGGCAATATCCATCGGAAAATGACTAAAATCCATCGAAAATAATCATTTTAGGCGGAGTTCCGGTGGAAAAATTATTTAACGGTAAAACACGCGTCAGAAACATGTTACGGTAGCAAAATATTCCGCCGGAAAGATTTTTGGCGAAATTCCAGCAAAAAATCCATCGGATATAAACTTCGTCAGAAAAAAAAATGAAAAAAAAAAACAATAAACCCAGCTGGGCTCACCCGAAGCCATGCTAGCCTCCCGCCCCGCGGGGTATCGTAACCCGTTGGCTCGCCATGGCTCACCCCGTAATCCGCTGGACTACCCGTGCACCAACTATGGCTCATTCCGTAACCTGCTGGCCCGCTAACTGCTCAGGCTTACCCGTGACACGCTGCCGACTTAGCGTGACCCGCCCGAGCTCGCCACGCCTGCATCTGGCGAGGTTTGAACCCCCACCCTTTAGCTCTCTTCTGCTCGCCATAACCACTATGCCACCACAACAAAATAGTTAAAAGAACTGAATTAATATATTTAATATAATTTATTTAAAATAATTAATATATTTAATATAATTTATTTAAAATATTTAAAAGTTGAGTTTATATTTTATATAAAATATAAACTCTATAAAAATTAAAATAATTAATTTAATTTATAAAAGCTCATTTGGTTTAATTAAATTTATATTTTATTTAAAATTATTACTATATTTAAAAGATAAGTTCTTTTTTCTTAAGATAAAAAAATTATTATATTTAATTTAACAATAAATTATTAAAATTTTAAATTTATTTTTTTAGCAATATTTAATTTAATTTAACAAAATGATTAATTTTAAATATTTCCATTTGTAATTTTCCAGAAAATTTAAAATTACATCGGAAATCTACCAAAAATTTCGCCTGAAAAGCCGACATAAAATCTGTTGGAAATACCTTCAAAAAACCCGTCGGAAATCCATCGAAAATATTCCGTTGGAAATTCGTAAGAAAATCTGTTAGTATTTTAGACGGATTTATTTCCGCTGGAAATCCGCCGGAAATCAGTGTTTTTCTTGTAGTGTATGCTATCCTTAACATGTTCATTGGACCAGCCTCTTTGATGACATAGTCATTTAATTTAGCTAGCTATTCTATAGTGGTTTTCTATGACTACCATTTTCTTTGCCAAATATTTTTTTTTTTTTTTTTTTGGATGGAGGTGGCGTCATCCTGTTTCTTTGCCAAATATGCATTCCTATATTTAGATTACATGGAGATTAGATAGTGGTACCCTAAATTTAGGTTTTAGAAGGTCTATGTTCTCTTTTTTTTTCATCTCCATATTGATTTTAGATTGTTTTTGCACATGGCTATGTCCCTCCACCATATTACATCATATGGGTGTTGTTCCCTCCACTTTCTTGTTCGTTAGTACTATACTTTCAAGTTGCTAAAGCATTGGACTATTCTTATGTTAGTTTCATCATAATTTGATTGATTTACCGGCCTTTCGGTTTAGCTAAATTATTCCTATTTTTCTTCTCTATTATAGCATATTTTTTGAACTACATTTTATTTTATCCTTAATGCAATCCTTTTTGTAAAAAAATAATTACATGCAAGAAATAAAAAAGAGCAAGAGCTAAATCATGCACCTATGAGGTCCCACCACATTATCTCTCTTTATTAAGAAGCCATTAAAGTATCACTTCCATTGGCATATTCACAACCAAGAAAGCTGTACACATTAAATTGCCTCAGTAGGGACTCAACATAATAGAGCCTAAATGCCATATTGATTATGGAATATTTATTTGCATTATTTCAATTCAAAATTAAAAATTAGCTCTTTCAGTAAATTTGAGCTTTTGTCGGGTCTTTTTTAATGATTTATCTAATATGCATTTTATAATAAAAAAAATGGGCTTTGAAGGATTTATATATATAGTGCTTGAGACTTGTTATTATTATTATTTTAAAAAGGACAATTATGTACTTAGCATCTAAATTTTACTTATAAGATTAACATCAAATTATCTCTAATTATAATTATATAACACAAATTATTGTAAGTAGGGGTGTCAATATTTGACACGACACGAAAATCCGACCCGGACCCGACCCAGAAAATTCGGATTGGACCCGACCCGATTTCAAAACGGGTCGGGTTCGGGTTCCAGAAATTGACCCGTTTAAAAAACGGGTCGGGTCCGGGTTGACCCGGCGGGTTGCCGGATCAACCCGCCAACCCGTTTAGTTTAAAAAATTTCGAAATCCCGCCCTCTGCCTGCTGCCCCCGCCCCCTACCCGCTGCCCCGCTGCCCGCTGCCACGCACCGCTGCCCGCCCCGCTGCCCGCCCCGCTGCCCAGCGCTAGAGCTCGCGCTCACGCTGCCGCGTGCCGCCCTCGCGCTCGCGCTGCCGCATGCTGCTCTCGCTGCCGCGTGCTGCCGCGGTGCCGGGTCGGGTCGGGTCAACCTGGCAACCCGCCGGGTCGGGTCCGGGTTCGAATTTTCGACCCGTTTCTCTACCCGGGTCGGGTTAGGGTCGACCCGTTTTCCACCCGGGTCAGTTCTGGTTCAACCCGAACCCGACCCGTGACCCGAAATTGACACCCCTAATTGTAAGAACAATAAAAGTTATAATTCAATTAAATAAGTATATTGTACTCTCAGATAAGTTAATTTTTTTCATCAATCTTTGAAATTATAACCTGTCCGTTTTTGGGTTAAAAGTTCAATCAAATTTGAAAGAACTTAGGTTAGGATTATCTAATCAAATTCAGAATGAATCTTAAAACTTACCCAAAAAAATTTTGAGATTAGTACAAAATATATATAATCAATAAAAATTTACACTATCATAAATTTAGTAATTTCAAGATCCATCTAAATAAAATTTTGACTAGAATATCTTGAACCAATTTTTTCTTTTCTTTTTTCATTCAAACTCAAAAAAATACAACGATAACAATATCAAGCCTTTATCTACTATGTGAGATCAGCTATATAAATTCTTTTTCTCCATTATGTCTTATTAAGAGTCAAATCTTTATTTAAATCTAATAAAAATATATATATTTTTAAATATTTTATAACCAAGTCTTCTCAGGCCGACCTCTTTCTTCTCATACAAAAAAAAAAATTATGTTGTAAGTTTAATTCATTTTATTCGTTCAACTAGATTTTGCACATTTTTTAAGACCCTTCCATTTATAGTTTGGAATCATCTGAATTGTGTGCTGATGAAATTAAATTTAAAAAAAAAAAGCATGCTAGATGAGTTTAACAAGCATGGTTTAACCACCAAATACTCAAGATTTCAATGTTAAACTCTTTTCATGCTCATAATATAGTGGGGTCACACTATGTTTTATAAATATAATAACAATTTATTATCTTATTAAGGGAAGATGATTGATAAAGACTTTTAAATCAGTATTATACATTATTTATTAACAGTTCATTTTGAGAGAGAGTGTTGAGGCATTTAGTAGGAATTAATATTGATTTTTTTTAACAAGACTCCTAAAAATATAATGAGATTATAGTAGGAGATAATCTCAAACTTATATGTTTAATTTTAATTTTCTTATTGGATTGTATTCTTTGCCAATTTATAAACTCT
Source organism: Dendrobium huoshanense (assembly GCA_016618105.1). NCBI lineage: Eukaryota > Viridiplantae > Streptophyta > Magnoliopsida > Asparagales > Orchidaceae > Dendrobium > Dendrobium huoshanense. The sequence goes on from CM028348.1 coordinate 48,392,443, forward strand.
CTTATAATTCAATATGTCATAAAAATCAATTGTGACATCATATAAATTTTGGGGGCAATTATGGCTCAATCTTAGATGTTGAAACTTTATATATGACCATAGGTATCTCGCGGCTCATGCTGTGCCTCTTTGGTTGAGGGAACTTATTCCTTTCGCAAGAGCCGCACTCGAATTGCTCAAATTCCCCAGAAGAAAATACATATATCTTCATATGCCTATGGGTCCTCCTATAATGATTTGTTCTTGATATCTAATTTTTTATAATTCTTTGAGCTTAGGAGTTTGGGATCAGGGAAAATTGTCTTAAAATATTGAAGGCATAATCTCTCCTGACATGATTAGATTAAGACCATTTGGAGCATCAGGTACTTCATCCAGGTATCAAAGTTCTCAAATAATTAATATAAGTCCAAAAATATATATGTTAACCGTTTATGTACAATATTTAACAATGTTAAAATATGTAACGTTCGACATGTGAAATATTTATACACAGTGATATATATCACCACCTATCTGATTAAAAATAATAAATAAATAGAAGATATGTATCAGACATATATGACATTTGTTAAGAGAAATTACAATAACCACTAAAAATAAATTAAATTTAAATCAATATTTGTTAATAATATTTTTTTTACTAAAAAATAAATTTAAAAGTATATATTTTGCATTCATTTATATATCTATGCAATTATTATATTATATAAGATGATATATATTTCAAATCTACAAGCTTAATACAATACCATCATAAGAAGGGATTCCATTTAATGAACATATTCTCTTAAAGCATCCTTATCATATTTGAGTTTAGTCAATTTGTATCTATCTATATATCTATCTATACACATCAACATTAGCTTGGTTTACCACCTTAATTACACTATAGGAAAATCACCACTTACCGGCAGTGGCACGTTCCGATGGTTTTAAAAAATATCGACGGTTCATGATCCGCTGGTATAACCCGCATAGGAAACAAATTGCGGTGGTCATTTTCCGGAGGCTGAGTGTTTTAACAGCATTATGGCGGCTAGAATAGCCGATAAATTCCAGCGGTCAAAATGTCGGTGACCACCGATTAATTACCGGCGACGTACCGGTTGAATTAAACCGCAAGATTAGCCGACAGCTAAGCCACCGGTTGACCACTGGGAATTACGGATGGCTAGATTAAAATATTACAAATCTATTTTCATGACTTATGTTTTAATGATTGACAAGCACTATTGATTCTCTTGAACTTCCTGTTACTTCTAACTTTTCAGGAATCGAAGATCGGACGAACAAACGAAGCCAGTTCAAGATTGCGTAGGTTTAGGGTTGAGTAAGTCTGTACTTTATTTTTTCTCTTCTTGAGTCTATTTGTAATGTTCAAAGAGACTGATGCTAAGTAACCCTACACACACACACTTGAGTGACTTAGAATTTCTATTTTTACTCATATCGGCCAGGACGATATTTACATCGTCCTGGACGATCGGGCTTAAAACAGAAATCTAAACAAGGATTCTTAATTAAGGAAGCCATCATTAACAGATTATCCTGGATGATACGTGTATCAGCCAGGACGATAAGCTCAAAATAGAAAGAAGTTGCCGCCATAGACAATTAAGGTATTATGTATTTTTTAAATAATCGGCTAGGACGATCATTGATCGGCCTGGACGATATTCACAAATTATGCTTTAATTGATCAAGAAATTAAGGGAGTATTTAAGGATGATTGATACAATCACATCATCCTGGACGATCGCAGGATCGGCCAGGACAATCTATTCAAAAACCTTAGTCACTTCTGGACGATAAATATCGGTCAACTCAAATTCAGAGCGATGCTCTGGATGATTTTCCTTTGATTTGAACTGATCGGCCGGGACGATCGTGAGATCGGCCTGGACGATCAAGCCAATTTTAAATCATCTAGTTTTCATTCAGGGCAATGTTCTGGCCGATCTTCTGTGATTTGTACAGATCGGCCAAGACGATGCTTATATCGGCCTGGACGATATTGTCGGCAACTTGCAATTAGTCAGCTCTTCTATTTGAAGCACTTCTATTTAAGAGCTCTTGTTCAATGTTTTGAATAATCTTTTACTACTGCCTTGACCTGATAAAGCCTTGAGGAGAGAAAGAGAGAGAGGGAGAGAGAGAGGATCTTGTGAGGGGGAGCTTGTGAAGGGATTCATAAGGGTTGCTTCAAGGATCGCTCTACTTCTTCTTCGTATAGAGTTTCTCATCCGTGGAAGGGTCGGTAGAGGTAAGGAGTCAGCATCTGATTGAGATTCTCTGCCAGCTTCAGGAGGAAGCAAAAGGAGATAGGTTCTCTGCCTTGCCGGGGTGGCAAAAAGAGGTTCATTGTAAAGGCTTCTCTGCCTAGCTGTGGGGGCTAAAGGAGAGTCACGATTGTAGTGCAATACTAGGAGGGCGCCTCCCGGGAGTGGATATAGGTCGAGTTGACCGAACCACTATAAATTTCTGTGTTCTTATTTCTTGGTTTCGCACTTTAAATTTTTGCATTTATTTTTCTCGTGGTGTGATTTTTGTTTATGAGATTTTTACTTCTTTGTGAAAAGAATTTTTAAAATACCAATTCACCCCCCCTCTTGGTTAGCTTGGGCCAGTTCTATAGGGCTTAACATCCCTAACGAACTTTCAAGTGGTATCAGAGCGGGATTCAAAAATTTTAAGTTTGAAAACTTTTTGATTTTGATCCATGGCTAACATTGGGAATCGTAACACTAAGGAAGGGTATTCTATTACCAGACCTCCCCTGTTTGATAACCTACATTTTGATTTCTGGAAAACTCGCATGTCAACATTTTTACAATCTACTGATTATCACATGTGGATGATTATCAAAGAAGGTTATTCTCCACCTTCTCGTGAAATTAATGGTGTTAAAACTGAAGTTGCTTTTACTGAATGAACTTTCGATGAATGAGATTTAGCTCAATTGAATGCAAAATGTTTGAACTATTTTTTCTGTGCTTTAAAATCTGAGGATTACATGCGTGTCTCCACTTGCAAAACTGGTAAAGAAATTTAGGACAAATTGTATATCACCTATGAAAGCCCTAATGAAGTTAAACAATCTCGTTTGAATATTCTCTTGCATGACTACAAACTTTTTCGCATGAAACCTCATGAATCAATTTCTGACATGTATACTAGGTTTACTCAGATAGTTACTTCACTGCATGCATTAGGAAAAGAACTTTCAAACTATGAAAAAGTAAATAAGATTTTGAGATGCTTGCCTTCGTTATATGATGCTAAAATCACTGCAATCATTGAATCTAAGGATTTGAACACTTATTCTATTGATAACTTACTTGGCTCACTCATTGCTTATGAGCAAGGGGTGAATCAATAAAATCTTGATACATGTGAGAAGAAGAAGGAGAAAATAGTTGCACTAAAGGCACACAAATCAGATTCTGAATCTTTCGGGTCTAAAAGCGATGGAGTTGCCTTCATCACAAGGCAATTCAAAAGCTTTCTAAGGAAAAAGCAAAAGCATCATTGGAGAAAAGGTAAGGATCATAAATATTCTAAAGGATCTTTTGATGCCGTTTGTTATGAATGCAAGAAACCAGGACACGTGAAAACTGATTGCCCTACACTTAAAGATCACTCAAGCAAAGGAAAGGGTGAGGAGAAATCTAAGCTAAGGACAAGATGAGAATACAAAAAGCATTTTTGGCGGAATCTGCATCGGACTCATTGGAGACGGAACCAGAAGATGAGACATCGAAATTTTGCTTGATGGCAGACGACAATCTTGATCAAGAAGAGGTATGTGAACTTTCCTACAATCAACTTCTTGAAGTTTCAGAAAAAATTCATGCATCATATGGGAAATTAAAGAAAATACATGTTAGCTTGAAATTAGAATTTTTGAATCTACAAAAAGAGCATGAAATTTTGACTAAAGACCATCAAATGATTGATTCAAATCACATGACTTTACTTGATGAATTTGATGAGTTAAATAAAAGTCATTATGAATTAGTTGAAAAGCATGATGCATTAAAAGTTTCACACACTTTACTTATCTGATTTTAAGAAGTCTAAAGAGATGGAGAAAAATTTTATGATTGAAAATAAGGTCTTAAAAAGCACAAATTTGAAGATTCAAAATGAATTAGAAACTTGTAAGAAAACTAGGATAACACCTACTTTTTATCAATTGCCAAAACCTAGGAAGAGGCATTATAACTCAAACCACTTAAGAAATCCTTTTCCTGGAGTTAGATGTTTTTCATGTGGCATGTTAGGACATATCTCACACACTTGCTGTGAGACCTCGTTCCTTTGCTGTAGCTGCTGGAAAGTGATTTTTCCTCTCAGGATCGGCCAGGACGAAGTTGAGATCGTCCAGGCCGATCAGTGCGTTGAAAACAGCTGATTTCTGGAGCTATTTCTGGACTGAATCGTCCAGGATGATATTGAGATCGTCCAGGACGATCTGCACTGTTCACAAAAATCGTCCTGATCATCGCCCTGGAGTATCGGCCAGGACGACCAGAATTGGTCTGATTGTCCAGGACGATCGAGACGATCGGCCAGGCCGATCAGTGTATGATATAAGGAAAATCAGCTCGTTTTGAGGAGAGAGAAATCATTTTTATAAAACAGATATTTTGAGGAGAGAGAAAGAGCGAAAAAGCAAAGGAAAAAGTCCGATTTCGGGGCCCGCGGAGCGATTTTCGTCGTTCGTTGCTGTTGGATATTGTGTTTGTCTCGCTGTAAGGACTCCGAACCCTACTTCTGTTTTCGAAGATTTTGAGGTTTTGTAAAATGGTGCTCAGATTTGTGTTTTTTTAAGTGATTTTCGTACCCGGTTTGGTACTGGCGAAGATTTCACCGCATAACTTTTGGTATGCTGTAGATATGATTATTCTGCACGTTTTGATTATTTTCTGGAAGATTTCGTCCGGTTCGTTTTGGTTTTGCGGGGTTTTATTTTGACTGTAAATTATTATGATGTCCGAATTGGTTTGAGCAGTAGAAGAATAGGCTTATAATGCTGCTGTGCACGTTCTGTATTAATTTGGTGAATTGTGATTTTTGGAGATTTTTGTGTAAATTTGACCGACTACCGTTACTCTGCCCGATTTTCGTACGATTTCTGATTTGGTTGAAATTGATTGATTGGATTGATATGCGTATAATTATTGATATGATCGTCTTAGATTTCTTTATTGTTGATTATTGCATCGATTATTGCATTGATTGATCGATTCTGAAAGACAAGTGGGAACCTGGTTGAACGTTGGTTGGAGATGATACCTGTACAGGATGGTGGGCCGACGGGCTTTCCTTTAAATCATAGATCATGGATCATGGATATAACGATGGGAGTCATAAGGAGATTATATGCCGACGGGCGGCCGACGGGCAATAGAGTGACGACTCTTTCTTTTCATAGAACCAACGTGCGGATAACTACAACAGCATCATTGAACGAACTACAACAGCATCATTGATCATGACTAGTGTTTGTGCTTGTCGAGTAAGACCATGATATGGGATCACAGGTGCATCATATGGATTTCCTGATAAACATTGATTTATTGATTTCTTATCGTACGGATTCATTGATTTCATTGATTGATCATTGAGCATTGATACTACTTGACTATTGATCATTGATATTGATATGGATATGAACAACATAGATTCATAGATTCATTGATACTATTGATCTTGCATTGATTCGACCTGTTACTGTATAAATTTATCGTATTGTTCTTCTGATTGAATGGATTGTTGCCGTATGGATTTGATTTATCGTAGAATTGATTTCTATTGACCTGATGATTTCATTGAATTGATTTGATTTTAATTGATCTTTCGCCGTATTGATTAGATTATTTATTGGGATTTGAACCGATTGATGTAATTGACTGGAAAGTGCTTATTGATTGAGATGATTTCCCTACTGTAGCATCATACGTCTTCATTATAGAATCTGTCGTTGATTGACTGATTTGCAAGAGTACGTTCTGACACGAGTTCCTTATTGAATTAATTGACGCTATCGGTTGCTAGTAATTGATACAGATATCCTATTGATTTGACGGATGATATAGATACACTGATTTGATTAGACGACACGACTGATCGAACTGATAGTATTGATAGTGTTGATTGATAGACACTGCTACGAGGATAGATATTGATTGGAAGCACTTACCGATTTGATTTCGATTTATCGATGTTTTTGCCATTGCATTGACTATTGATTTCCGTACTGTATTGACTACTGATTTGATTTCCGCTGTTCAGACTTGATTTCATTGATGATGGATTTCCGTATTGCATAGACTCATTGATCATTGATTGATTTGATTTCATTGACCTGCATATTGATAGCATCGCCGTGCTTTGATTTCAGTTGTAGGCTTTGGTGACCTGCTGGGCTTTGTAAGCTCATTATATGTGGTTAATATTTCAGGTGCAGGGCCTCCAGTTTGAAGATCTTTCTGCCGAGTTCAGCTTTTTGTTTTGTAGCCTTTGGTAGGCTTTCTTTTGTAGCCTGTATGGCTAGTGTAGATATTTCTTTTGGACTCTATTGTCTCTTCTCTGATTGTACTATATGTGTATTATAGTATCCGCTGCTGTTTCTTTTCTGTAATGTAATTATCTCTGGCTCTGGATATATGTTTGTATGTATTGATATGAAAAATAGATGAGGAACCCGATATAAGAAAAAGAAAAAAAAAAAAAAAGAAAGATCGATCAGAGGAATCCCTTTCGCTACACGGATCTTGGGGTCGTTACACTTGCATAGTTCACCATAGTACACATTGGGTGTGGAGACCTAAGGTGCATGATCCACAGCATACCACACATGCATTGCATTCTACTCTTCATAAGAAGGAACCCAAACCTGCTTGGGTTCCTAAATCTAATATTTGGTAATTTTGCAGGAGGGCTCTCACAAAAGGCCTCATGAGAGTATGTGCTACCTGGACAGTGGATGCTCTCGAGATATGACTGGTGATTCCAACCAATTTGTTGTACTAGAATCCAGGATTAGAGGCAAGGTTACTCTTGGAGACAACACCACCAAGAAGGTGGTAGGCGCAAGTATAATTGGTAATTCCAAGAACCTTATGATTGAAAATTTTTTGCTTGTAGATGGATTAAAGCACAACTTGCTCAGCATCAGTCAACTCTGTGACAAAGGCTTCATCGTGCAATTCTTTGCAAATTCATGCATTCTAAGTTTAAGTAACAATACTATTTTGCAGGGAAAGAGGATCAATAACGTCTACATGCTTGATTTAAATAACATTGAATGTGATGCTTCATTTTGCTTAAAAATAGTGATTGATGATTCATTGTTGTGGCACCGGAGACTTTGTCATGCAAGTATGAAAACTCTTAGAAAAGTAACCCAAAAAGACATAGTTAGAGGTGTCCCCAAACTCAAGTTTTCAAAAGACCACCTTTGTGATGTCTGTCAACTAGGAAAGCAAGTCAACTCCACCTTTCACCCAATTAAGGACAATAGTACCTCTAGACCTTTAGAAGTCCTTCATATAGATTTATTTGGACCCATTAGCACTGCCAGCCTGGGAGGGAAAGTCTATGGATTTGTGATTGTTGATGACTACTCGATGTTCACTTGGACTAGATTTCTTTCTCATAAAAATGAGTCTTTTGAGGAGTTTAAAACATTTTATACTTGGATTTAGAAAAAGCTAGGTTGTGAGATTTTGACCATCCATAGTGATCATGGGGGAGAGTTTGAGAATGAAAGATTTGTAGATTTTTGTGAGGACAAGGGGATTAGCCACAATTTTTCAGCTCCTAGGACCCCTCAGCAGAATGGGGTAGCTGAAAGGAAGAATCAGACCTTGGTGGAAGCCGCTAGAGCCATGCTTGCTGAATATTTACTTCCAAAATACTTTTGGTCAGAAGCGGTTAACACAGCTTGTTATGTGTTGAATAGGGTGAATGTTAGAGCCAAATTAGAAAAGACACCATATGAGATCCTTAAGGGTAGGATACCCAATCTTTCCCACCTTCATGTCTTTGGTTGTAAGGTTTTTATTCACAATAATGAGAAGTCTCACTTGGAAAAATTTGATGCTAAATCTGATGAAAGAGTATTCTTGGGATATTCTAGTATTGGGAAGTCTTTTAGGGTGTTTAACAAGAGAACTTTAATGGTGGAAGAGACAACCTATGTAGTATTTGATGAGTCTGATCCTAAGAAATATGGAGTTGAGAATGATGATGAGGTTGGAGAGATTACTAGTGGAGTAGAAAATTTGGGGAAGGAGGTAGAACACCAAAGTAATGAAGGAGTAGGAGAAGTCACCCAAGGAGTAGAAAATATTGATTTGGATGAAAGGGTTGGACCTTCTCACACTTTGCCTAGAGATTAGAGATACTCTACAATTCACCCCAAGGATTTGATCTTAGGAGACCCTTCTAGTAGAGTTAAGACTAGACATGGACTTAGGAAGGAGGTGAACCACTTTGCCTTTATCTCAATAACTGAACCCACCACCATTAACCAAGCCCTTACTGATGAGTTTTGGATTTGAGCAATGCAAGAAGAATTGAATCAATTTATAAGGAATGATGTTTTGGAGCTTGTAGAAAGACCTAAGGGACAAAGTGTAGTTGGGACAAAGTGGATCTTTAAGAACAAGGTGAATGATTCAGGAGTGGTGGTTAGGAATAAAGCAAGATTGGTGGCTAAGAGGTATAACCAAATAGAAGGGATAGACTTTGAGGAGACTTTTGCCCCTGTAGCTAGATTGGAAGCCATTAGAGTGCTATTAGCCTTTGCATGTTATAAAGGATTTAAGCTTTTTCAAATGGATGTCAATAGTGCCTTTTTAAATGGGGAAATAAAAGAAGATGTGTTTGGAGAGCAACCCCCAAGTTTTGAGAGTTCCCAATTTCCAAATCATGTTTTTAAATTAAAAAAAGGCTTTGTATGGGTTAAAGCAGGCACCAAGAGCTTGGTATGAGAGGCTTAACATATTCTTACTAGAGAGGGAATTTATCAAGGGGAGCATAGACACCACCCTTTTTTTTAGAAGAGTTGGAGATGATTTACTCATTGTTCAGATTTATGTTGATGATATACTCTTTGGATCTTCTAATAAAAAATTGTGTGATGATTTTTTTAAAATAATGAGTAGAGAGTTTGAGATGAGTTTGATAGGAGAGTTGTCATACTTTTTGGGGTTTAGTATAAAATAATTGGATGATAGAATCTTTTTAAAACAAACAAAATACATAAAGGACATTTTGAAGAAGTATGAGATGGACAAAGCTAAGTCAATTAACACTCACATGACTTCTAGTGCTCCATTGGATAAGGACCCAAGTGGTAAGTCTGTTGATCAGAAGAAGTATAGAGGCATGATTGGATCTTTACTTTACTTGACTGCGAGCCGACCTGATATTATGTTTAGTGTTTGCCTTTGTGCTAAATTTCAAGCTGACCCTAAGGAGTCCCACCTGACTGTTGTTAAGAAAATTTTTAGATACCTTTTGGGGACCCAAGGCTTAGGGATTTGGTACCCTAGACACATCACTTCTTTTGAGATTATTGGTTTTTCTAACTCTAATTTTGCAGGATGCAAGGTGGATAGAAAAAACACTTCAGGAACTTGTCAATTCATTGGACAGTCTTTGGTCTCTTGGTCTAGTAGGAAGCAAAACTCTGTTGCACTTTCCACTGCTGAAGCTGAGTACATTGCTCTTGGAAGTTGTGTGGCCCAAGTCCTTTGGTTGAAACAACAGGTATTGGATTTAGGATTACCTGTAGGCACCATCTCAATCTTTTGTGACAACACTAGTGCCATATGCATCTCTAAGAATCCTATCCAACATTCAAGGACTATGCACATTGATATTAGGCATCACTTCATTAGAGATCATGTGACTAAGGGAGACATTGAGTTACACCATGTGACAACTGAAAATCAATTGGCTGACATCTTTACTAAACCACTAGCCTTCGACACTTTCAATTCTTTAAGGACCAGATTGGGTGTGATTGATATAAATGCATGAAACTTGATCTTTTAGTTACTTTCTTTTGCTTTTATTTTTTTTTCTCTTAGTTTTTGATGTGTTTTACTTTTTTTCTCTTACTTAGTTTTTCAAAATAATCTCTGAAATGATAACATATTCCATGCCCTTGTTTTTGAAAATTTGTAGTCAATGTGTTTTTCATCTCTTAATCTCTTAGATTGTAAAAATATTTTGTGATTGTGTCTCTTTCTCTAACCTATTTTAGTGGCATAGTTTTCTTTTCTAATCAAAAATTTATTTCAAATTAAAGATTGTGTATGAAATTAAGAATTTTTCTTAAGCTTGCGTAAGCAAATCTATCTTGTATTTATAATGTTTAAAGTTTTTTGTCACATCAAGACCCCTCGTTACTCTTGTCTTTGATTATTGATTCTGCTTGTGGTAATTCTTCCTTATGTTAGAGAGAGCTCCTATTCTCTAATATCTAAGAAGATATACTCACAACTAAGGATTTTTTTAAGAGGATATAAAAGAGAATGTAGCTTGCAAAAATAAAAAAAAAATGGCCAATGATGCCAACAAAAGAAGCTCAAAGATGCCAAAAATGAAAATCTATAAAAAGATGCGCAAAGCGCAACTCAATTGACAAGAGGTATAAAATGAGCCCACTCATAGCAAGCTATTCTCTCTTTTTAAATCTTTTAGAACTTAGAAGTTTTGATTCTCAAAGGCTTGATTTCAATTGTTTCGCGATCGTGACAGATTTATTTTGGTTCATTATTTTATAAAGATATTTTTTCTTAAACTAAGTGATGGATGGATTCTTTTTCTCATATACAATTAATTCTTTGAGTTAGATCATTGATTTCAAAAGATGATTCTACCCTAAGAAAACGTCTGAGCTAAGGGTAATCATGATCGGATATTCTACCACTCTTTGGATTTTTGAGATTGTTAATTCATTAACCCACAAGTTTTTAAATCAATCACATGGAATACTACATCATTTTCATGCCTTGGTTTTAAAAAAAAAATTGTTTGCTATTGGTCTTTTTTTGTTTGATGTTCTCTCCTCCTTTTTGATATGTCAAAAGGGGAAGAAGTTTATGATATTTTTACACTTGTTGATCCCAAAATTTTACTACTAACTGTCTTCGTAGTATTTTTCCATCATCAAAAAGGGGGAGATTGTTGCAAATCTATTTTCATGACTTATATTTTGATGATTGACAAACACAATTGATTCTCTTGGACTGTCTGTTACTTCTAACTTTTCAGGAATCGAAGATCGGACGAACAAACGAAGCCAGTTCAAGATTGCGTAGGTTTAGGGTTGAGTCAGTCTGTACTTTGGTTTTTCTCTTCTTGAGCCTATTTGTAATGTTCAAAGAGACTGATGCTAAGTAACCCTACACACACACACTTAAGTGACTTAGAATTTCTGTTTTTACTCATATCGGTCGGGATGATATTTACATCGTCCTGGACGATCAGGCTTAAAATAGAAATCTAAACAAGGATTCTTAATTAAGGTAGCCGTCATTAACAGATCGTCCGGGACGATATGTGTATCGGCTAGGACGATAAGCTCAAAATAGAAAGAAGTTGCCACCATAGACAATTAAGGTATTCTGTATTTTTTAAATAATCGGCCAGGACGATCATTGATCGGCCTAGACGATATTCACAAATTATGCCTTAATTGATCAGAAAATTAAGGGAGTAATTAAGGATGATTGATACAATCATATCGTCCTGGACGATCGCAGGATCGGCTAGGATGATCTATTCAAAAACCTTAGTCACTTCTGGACGATAAATATCGGCCAGCTCAAATTCAGAGCGATGCTCTGGATGATTTTCTTCTGATTTGAACTGATCGGCCGGGACGATCGTGAGATCGGCCTGGATAATCAAGCAAATTTTAAATCGTCCAGTTTGCATTCAGGGCAATGCTCTAGCCGATCTTCTGAGATTTGTACAAATCGGCCAGGACGATGCTTATATCGGCCTGGACGATATTTTTGGCAACTTATAATTAATGAGCTCCTTTGAAGCTCTTCTATTTAAGAGCTCTTGTTCAATGTTTTGAATAATCTTTTGCTGCAGCCTTGACCTGAGAAGACCTTGAGGAGAGAGAGAGGGAGAGAGAGAGAGGATCTTGTGAGGGGGGGCTTGTGAGGAGATTCACAAGGGTTGCTTCATGGATCGCTCTGCTTCTTCTTCGTCTAGAGTTTCTCGTCCGTGGAAGGGTCGGTAGAGGTAAGGAGTCAGCATCTGATTGAGGTTCTCCGCCAGCTTCAGGAGGAAGCAAAAGGAGATAGGTTCTATGCCTTGGCGGGGTGGCAAAAAGAGGTTCTTTGTAAAGGCTTCTCCGCCTAGCTGTGGGGGCTAAATGAGAGTCACGATTGTAGTGCAATACTCGGAGGGCACCTCTGTGGAGTGGACGAAGGTCGAGTTGACCAAACCATTATAAATTTCTGTGTTCTTATTTCTTGCTTTCGCACTTTAAATTTCCGCATTTATTTTTCTCGTGATGTGATTTTGGTTTATGAGATTTTTACTTCTTTGTGAATTTTTTTTTTTAAATACCAATTCACCCCCCTCTTGGTTAGCTTGGGCCAGTTCTATAAGGCTTAACATCCCTAACGAACTTTCATAAAACACAAGCGGCATTTGTAAACTGTATGATATCAAAAATTTCAATGGCTAAATCATAGTTAGCCGTTAGAAACCTGTAGCATTTTGAAAACAAATTGGTAGCCCCTTTACTTAAACCAATTTTCATAAGATCTGCATAGAATTCAAAACATGTATAAAATAGAAACTTTATGGTCAACACACCACTATACTCAACCCACATAAATAGAATCTAAAATCAACATAGCATTGCATATGAAATAACAAAACACATTCAACTAATCATATTTAAACAATCCAAAATAAGCAGAACCAATTCTTTAAATAAAGAAGAATACATATGTTCTATAATCAAACATAATATATGAAATCCACAGTCAAATGTTTAAAATACACTAAAAAGTTCATCAAACAAATAACAACACTAATCATCCTCAGTGTCCTTGCTACCCTGTGATTCAGGTGTAAGCTCTTGCTCTTTCTTCTTCTGATTTTCATCTCGATATGATTGTAGCCCCGCCTACATCTCATTTTGAATCTTTCTCATCTCGTCTATTTCTCTTGTTAGGGCAGCAACCCTCTACCTAACAATTTCTTCAGCTCCACTAACATCATAAAATACTGATGTAGATGAATTTCTCTCATAAGCATATCGCTGTGAACCTAAGCCATAAACCCTCATCCAATGCCTTCCTCAAACAACATCTGACTACGTCTGATACTTAGAATATTGGGTCGATCCTGAAGATTATCCCTCACCAATAGACTGACGAATTTTTGAACTCGTATAAAATCATCCCGCGAGAATAATTCTATAAAATAAATCTATATTTATTTTATTATATTACTCAAAAAATTATAATCACATGACATGAGCTTTTTTCGCCTTCTTATCAGCCCACTGATGGTCAGTTTGATGTTGGTGAATCCTCGTATACAACTCCAGTGGAACTCTTTAAACAAATAGAAGATATAGTTAAAATAATAAACATATATTTATTAAACAAATTGAAAGCTTTTACCAGCCGTCATCTAAGTTCAATATAAGGCACTGATCCACCAGTATGAAGTGAACTTCCTAAGCCCTCATAATCAGATGCTCTATTTTACTTATTTTGCTCTATCAATTTGGTGAACTCAGGGCTTGCCCAAGCTCTACTTAAAGAATTTTTGATTTCTACATTTAGTGGCACTTCCATACTAGCCCCTAAATTAGGACATGATACATAAAAAATAAGTTATTCATACAGTATATTCATTTGATCTTCATCAACTATTTCAAAACCTATGGATGGACCGACACGAGTATCTTTGTGTGGCTCATAGTCATCATGTGAGGTCCAAATCCATTAGTTTGGAATAAATCCCCTATGATATAAATATAATTTTACATCATCGGGCTAGAGGAATGCTTAATTTTTGTGCTTCGAACATGGACATCTAAATATTTCATCGAAATTAAACGAATATAGTTGAGATGCAACTTAAATAAAAGTTTTAACTCCCTACATAAATTCATCTATCAACCTCTTCAACCTGGTAACAATATGTTATACATTCAATATCTCTCTTCTTGGATAGTCATGGATGTTAAAGCAAACATTCCCAACATAGTTGTGAAATCAATTATTAGAAAATATGCAGCCTTAATTCTTGTTTAAATCTAAGAAAGAAATATCATTTCTAATAATTTCTAACCAAGTCTTTTAAGGTCTACCTCTACCTTTCTTAAAATAGGTCAAATCTAATACTTTACTTTCATAATCGGGTCATCGGAAGGCCGTCGTTTTAAGCGACCAAACCATATAAGGTGACTTTTTGTTGATAATATCCCCATCTATTTCACCTTCACTCTGAATAAGATATCCAATATATGTAAAATATATACTCTTATTAATGTCTTTATCACCCAAATTCACAATTCCCTCTTGCAAATGTCTAGCGAGAACATCCATGATTAAAGAAAAAAAAGTAAAATCACGAATATTACCATCAGGCTGTGGTGTTCGCAAGCCGGAGTGAGGGCATGCGGGCAAAGTGAGGGCGTCGATGGCCGGAGTCCTATGAACACAGTCGAAGGCAAGGGTGAGAGAAGCATCTGGATGAAAAACATAACACCAAGAAATGAGGAGGAAAAATCGAATGACCAATTTTAGGTCAATATTTTCTAGCTTTTTTTCGGTGGTTTGGACCGCTGGAAACAAATCACTTAACACTGGCGGGTAAACCACTGGTAATATGCAATGCCCAAACAAAAATTAGAGGTCATTTTATTGCCGAAATGTCTGGCGGTTTATTATTAAAAACTGTCGGTTAAATCACCGGTGAAAATCGGCTGTCACACGCCCGACTTAATCGCTGGTAATTCTGGCGGTTCTTGTAGTGTTAACAATCCATCTTATAAAAGCAATCTTCGGTGGCAAGCAGGATCCTTAATTAATAATTAAAATAGTCATTTAGGTCCCCTAACATAAAGCTTTAATTATAAATATTCATGCAAATCTAGTAAAAAATAAAGCTAATCATAAGGCAGTTTTATCTTGTGATTGATTCAGATTGTGAAAACTTTGTGGTGTGGAGTTAAGCCAACCTTTCTAATGAAAAGGTTGGTGGGATTGAGGGCATAGAGCTTATAAAGTATCACTTGATGGAAGATGATTCACATTTGTTGATTATTTATTTTAATATTTTATTAGTATGATTACTATTGGTGCTTTGATGCCACTTTGCAAATGAAAGTGATGAGTGAAGTCATCTCCTAGGTTTTGTTTAGTTAATTGGTTGTTTAAGTCTTGGGATGGAAAATATTCCTGATGATGGTCTTTGGATGAAGGATTAATTTTATAGAAATAGTTTCATATGTGATATAATAATTGATAATAAGGCTTCATTTGGGATGACTTGTCGTTTCTTAAAGCAAATTTTTTGTATAAAAAATTTTTAAACTAAAAATTTTTGTACTAGAAAGTTGCTTTAGAAATAATAATAAATTTATCCCAATAAAGCCTAAATACAACATGGGTTATTTTAACTTCTAATTTTTAGTTCTTCTCATGATTTTGCATTAATATAATTCTCAATTCAAATAAGAGGAAAAATAAGTCATATTTGAATTGTGGTTGGCTTAACTTAATTTTGAAGTCCCAAATATTGATTAACTTATGGCCCCATAATAGCTCAACCATATTTTAATCTTATATTTATAGTAGACTAATTCTTTGCTTTATAAATAAAAGAGCCACAGCCTTAGTAGGATATTGTAGCTATCCCTCAAAATCCTCATTGAACCGATCATGCCTATTGAGTCCAACCCTAGGACCATAGAGGTTTATATTATGATCTTATTTTTCATGAAGATCAAGTTACCAATTCAAAGAGGATCAATCGTATAGAACTCAACAAAGCCAGCATTTAATGGTATCCAACTGAATTATACTACGACTATCAAGAGAGATTTCAATATATGTATGATGGTTACAGATAATTAACATTCTTCATAAATAAGTAATAGAAAGAATATAGCCTTGAGTATCCCATCAATCACCATCATTATGCAATAATCATTACTTAAAAAAACACCCAACAAGTCGCTAGCTTTTGTAAGGTAAGTATGAGTCCCCAAATTAAAATGAAGTTATACTTTAGGTGGGCTTAACAAGTGGCATTCTAAACAAAAGATAATGAACATTCCCAAAAGGTAAGATTGAGCTTCAAATAATTCTATTAATGGCGAGCTTCAAGCCAGAAAGTAATTAAATGAAATAAGACCAGACTTTCAATAAAAAAAATAGATGGACTTAATTAACTAATTATTATAGAATGAACAATTTAATAAGATCTAGCACCAGCAAACATGAAATCATAGATAACCATTTATCACATAGGAGCATCCTTCATTCAAAAGAACACTATATTTCCCTCTTTTTTTTCCCATTATAAGGCAAAAGAGCAGTTTCTAAAGCATGGGATTTAGATACCATGCCAATTATTATGAAGGTGAAGGGACTAAGCTTTTTAAAGTTTTTTTCTTCCTGTAGAACACGGCACTAAAATTCTTTTGTTCATGAAGTTTATCCTCTATGATATGATCTATAATTATAAATATTCTTTTGTTGTCTGTTAGAATAATATATAATAATGATAATTAATTAAGAGAATATAAGATTTATAAGTCATCATAGTTCTAGGTTTTAAGCATCCATATATAATTAGATAGGCAATGATTGTTTTTTTTAATGTTGAAATTCTTAGATTAATTTATACCTATAAAGAAATGATTAGTCTACCTCTAAATATATAACATCATTTTGAATTTTTAACCAATTGAAAGCACTACTTTTAAATGTCAAAATAAAATTTTGAATTAATAAAAGTCGCAGTATTGCAAAATGAATCGACGAAAAAATATTGAATAAATACTCAAAACGATCATAATAGTATTTATAGAAATAGCATAGAATTAGCCTATCTCTAAATAATTAGAGAGGTTTCAGTACAATATTATTATGAAAACTATTATTAAGAAGATAAAAATAATGATAATGTTTGAGGTACTTATAATAGCTATTAGATATGTTAGTTTAAGGATATAATGGTAAATGTTAGTGTAGATGGTGCCAGCTTGTGCAGTTGATCATCAACGAACAATCATGAATGGAATAGTGCCATTTACACCACCTACAAATGTAATCTAAGGCTTCGTTTGGGACGGCTTTTTTACTGCTTTTTAAAACTAAAACTTCATTTTAGAAAGCAATAAAAAAGCCGTCCCAAACGAAACCTAAGAGTGATAACATATAACTATCATTAATGAGCACCACCACATGCATCATCGATGAGTGAGAGCATATTATTTTTAAGTGGCATCATATCATAACTAGTGAGAGCCATTTTATGTGTTTGTGTGGTGAACCATGCTTAGGTCAATTTATTTTAATACATAAGCTTATCTATTTATTAAACAGCCACCACATTGTTTTGCCAGCAATGCCATTCTTGCCTTCTATAAAAACTCTCAGATGAATTCGCAATGGAATCTCACTAAGGAAATAGCATCAACAAAACACGTGGAATGTAAATGATGATGAGGGAGCCCTCGACAATACATAAGCGAGGAAGTACAACATGAAAGGACATCATCAGGCCTAGCAACATTTGACATGAACAAAATGTTAGAAAGTCATGACCGAATCTCACTAGGAAAGTATATCAACAAAACTAACATCATGTGCAACGGCAAAAAGGCAACATAGAGCCTGCAAAATATGGTATTTCTAATGTTATTAAATAATTTAGTGTTATATGAGTAAATAGATAAGTTTAGATGTTATATTTGTAAATAATATAGTTTAGGGGGTTATGATGCAAATGGTATATATATATATATATATATATATATATATATATATATATATATATATATATATATATATATATATATATATATATATATATATATATATATATATATATATATATATATATGAGTTGCCAAATTGGACTTGTCATGCTAAATAGTGGAATCAAATGCAAAACAAAATAGTAATAAACAACAAAGAATAATCCCTAAAATCTTATCCAAAAAAAAATTGGTATAAAGCTCTGATATTCTTATGGTCAAGTTACTTAACTTGCACGTGATTTGCATTAGCCATAACAAAAGAATACAAACATTAGACAGCTAGAATATGACATGGAATATCGACCTTTAGAAACAAAGTTGAAATTTTCTTCGGCATGTCAATAATTTTCTTAAAATAAAACTTGTGCTTCTAAAATTAAGAGAATCTTTTATTTCTTCTACTTTTCCCTTTTTAAATTTACCTTCATATTTTTAGCTGGCATGAAAAATTAATGTAAAAAAAAATGAAATTTCCTTTTTTTAAAAAGCTGAAGGCTAATATTTCAAGTTAAAAAACTTAAGAGCAAATATTGGAATTTCTGAAAATTCAAATTAAATTATGAATAATATTTTAGCCATATATATATATATATATATATATATATATATATATATATATATATATATATATATATATATATATATATATATATATATATATATAATTTAATTCTGTGAGATAATTTTTTTTATTCTATAATAAATTTTGATTATCAAAGAAAAGTTAATAATACAATCCCAAATAATCAGTATACCTAATTATTAGTCTGATGTTCATGAGCTGACTAGGTGCAATTAATGCATATGAGTTATCTATGTTAGAAAAAAATAAATAAAGAAGGGGACATATATGGATAGAACAAAGAGGGGATATCTACCCCAATTAACAAGTTGATTTTATTTTGTAATCTATGGAATTTAAGAGGAAAGCTTCCCATGGATTGAATATGAGATATTAGAATGATCAAGTGAAGGATATACTATGATTTTCAATGCAAATAAGTAAAATTACTTAGGCTTTATTTGAGGCTGCTTTCTTACTGCTTATTAAAGCTATTTTTATGATTAAATTTTAATTTTTGTACTTGAAATTTGCTTTAAGAAGTAGTAAGAAAGCCAATCCAAATGAAGCCATAGGCATAGTAAAATTTGTATATAAACAACTATGGGAGAATTTAAACATAAAATTTTAATATTATTCATAATTTGATAGGATTTTTCTCAATTCAAGAAAGAATCTCAAGCCTCTTTTTACTTTACTATTGATTATGCCCGACATCCTTGATAACTACTAATAATTCAAAAGATATTAATATGCTCACTCAAACACAAATAGATGAGGCTCAAATTTCTTTATAAAAGCGTTTATTAATTTAAATAGAGATGCTTTTTACAGAATATTTAGTTTAAATATATTGTGCTTGCGCAATATAAGCCTAGATGATATTAAAATATTTATGATATTAGAAAGCCATGCCTCCTCATATGATAAGATCCACTCACGCTTTCAAAAGTAAGTATTGATATAAGAGAATCAATTTTATACAACTTCTATTGAAAGGGTTCTATTAAAGCTCTTTGTAGAATCATATGCCCACAAAGTATGGACAACTAATAATAAGCAAAAAAGAATAAAGAATATGATGCAAATTATTTGGAGATGCTTCATTATTATATGAAAAAAATTGATTGTCTTCAATGTCGATATGGATTAGGTAGACTAGTTGTCCTGAGTCTAATATGGTGTCCTAAAAATAGCTAGTTAAATTCAAAAGATAATACGATGAACTTGAAGATTGTCTCTATGAAAATTCTATGACACTCATACAAATAAATGAGCTTGAACATGAATAAGTATTTTCTTATGGGAAAGAAAGTATATATCCCAAATCCATTCCCTCTTCTTGAATAGTCTTCTGCACTCCATCAATTGCTTCTCCACTTCTCTTGATTTATAACTTAATTTTCTTCTTCATGAGGTGGGGATATTTATGATGAGAAGAAAAGCAAAATAAATTATATTAGATCAATCAAAGCAGTATAAATTGTTGAACTTATATTATTATTAACCAATAACAATAGTAACCAAACAATAATGCAAGTCACTTATCAACCAACTTATTATATTTCCATTTAAAGTGGGTCTTATTAAGCCCATGTTATGATTTGGATTCCACCCTTGCATAAAATTTGGCCAGCAATGTTGTGTTTGATTTTGTCTCACAGTCGCCCTATTTCCCAAAGTTGCATGCGATTCGATGCCACATGAATGCAAAAAATGTTTTCATAGTTTCATTAAAATCGAAAAACCATTTCACACATTCTAATGAATGAGTGAAGAAGTTTTCTATTTTTTAAATGTAAATGATTTTCCAATTTCGCACCTTTTCAAATTACTCATTGAATCGATAATTGTTCCTAATTTCAGTTATTACTCAACTCCTTTTAAAAATTTAGCCAATATTTTTTCTGAGTAATCTATCTATCTCTAGAATACTAAGAAAATAATTTTATTATGTATCAAATAATTGATTATACCAACCCCTTAAAATTATCCCATAAAATCAAATAAAAAAATGCAATTGCCCAAAGATGATGTTAAACTTTGTGCTAATATATAAGTAAAGATGCATTTATGCATGCCCCCTCTTTTTGAGTAATATTTCAGGATAATAACATTTCCTTTAAAAAAAGGAAAATTGAAATTGGTTCAATCGATGACCCTTATAATAAAATTTCAAATTATAGCCCTATTTCTGTAATTAAAATAATATGATAATCATTATCAAATTTATTATAAGCATTATTGCAGACTAGAACATTCACGGTGATATTGAGATATAATGTTTAACATCCTAGTTATGTACGAATAACCAACACACAAACACAAAAAAGGGAAGGGTACAATGTTCATAAGAGACAAGTGTTTTCACGTGGAAACCTCTAAAATGAGAGAAAAATCATGGGGTCTTGCCCAGTTGAAATGATTATACTAGTGTTTATTATTGATTATATGTGATGCCCTTCCTCAAGGAAGGCATTGGCTTAGTATAATAAATATACACCATATAAAGTATAATACACAGTTAGAGTTGGATGAATCCGGTGACATGAGAGTTGTCCTCAGGAGAGTGTTGGCCTGAACATTTGGTCGGAAGGACCTTAATCCAGAGACGATGGTCAGAGGGACCATATTTAGGGGTTAGAGGGACCATAGTTAGCAAGCGACAATAGTTAGAGTGGATCATAGCTACCGGACGATGATAATTAGAGCAACCATAGTCAATAGATAATGATGGTCGGAGGAGCCGTAGTCGATGAATGATGATGGTCTGATGATGGCCAGGTGGGAGTTCAGTGGTGATCATAGGCTAAGTGAAAGTCTAGCTGTGGTTGATGACCTAATAATGGTCTAACAATGGTCGGGCGGAAGTCTTATAGTAGTCAGTGGTTGGGGAAAAGTCTAGTAGTGGATGGCAGTCAGTCTATAGTCTGCAAATGGTTGGGCAGAAGTCTGGCAGTAGCCAACCACTGAGTGGAAGTCCAGATGCTATCAGTTTTAGTCCAACAATGGTTAACGGATGGGCAGTGGGTCGATGGTGGTTGTACTAAAGTCTGAAAATGGTCGGTGATCTGCGATTGGGTGATGGTCCAATAATTGTCAAGCCAAACTCTAATGGCAGTCTGCAGTTGGATGAAAGTTTGGTACCAGTCGATGTCCGGATGGAAGTCCGGAAGCTATCAGTGGCAGGGTGGAAGTTCGATAGTGGTTGGTGGCTAGGTTTAGCAGAAGTCTGACAGTGGTCGGTATCCATGTGGATGTATGGTGGTGGTCTAATGCCGGTTGATGGAGACTCGCTGGTGTTGGTGCTAGAGCTCTTAAAGCCTTATAACGCTCTCCAATCTCCAGCTAGAGGTTTCAGCCATGACCTCCTCTTCAGGTGATAAGTGAGGGTCTATTTATAGTTTTTGAGAGTGGCATACTTCATAAATATGGAGAAGATCCACGACAAATCAAAGGTGTTAATAGGACGACTCATTTCAACTCCTTCAATCATAGAGCATTCATCAAACATTTAAGTGTCATAATGATGTTGAAATCAAGAGTCCTTGGGCTCATTGGATTCGTCTCGTCGAGCCGCTCAATTCGAGTGTAATCGTAGTATATTTGGGCATCATTTGATCATCCAATTCTTGCTTTAAACCTTCTAAATGTTCTTCGGTCCCTGGATTTGGACCCATTTGGGCTAGGATTTGATCGATTTTTGTGTTGTTGGGTTCGTCTCTTCGAAACATTCAGTTTGATTATAAGATTGCTAAAATTGGAGTTTGAATGGTCCCGTACTTAATTTTTAAAGTTTTCAATTTGAATATGCCTCGAGAGTCATCCTGATCAATGCATTTTTTGGTGACATAATAAGAATTTTTTTTGGTTAAGTTTTGACCACAATTAGTTGATTAATTATATTTGGTCCTACATAGGATTGAATATAGAAATAATACCCATATTAAATACCCTAATTAAAAAAAACATGCAATATGTGATTAATTGTTAATAGATTCGTAAGTATTTAACAAAAAGTTAAGCATTCCTCCTGGCTTTTAGTATGACTTTTTGTCAAAGGTCGCAATGTGACTTTTGAATGGAAAATTTTGATCAAATATAATATAAATTTTTGATTATATAATAATATGTAATACTAATTTCAAAATAAATTTAATAATTATTTGATTTGATGTCCCCATTTTCTATCTCTACGTGCTAAGTAGAAACCTAAGCACTTAGTCTTTCCGACATGGCCATAGTTGTTGTGATTAATTGATGTTGTTTAGGTGAATGAGAACAATTTTGTCTTCCCTACCACTTATTAAGAATATTGACTATGAAATCAAACAGTCTCCTAAAACAATTATAATGTCGAATTCATTTATATTTTCTTAGAAATCAATTTATGTATGAGGAGTAATAATGTTATGTAATTTGGATTGCTATGATTAATTTAACAAACTCCAATAAGAACTCTCAGAAGTGACATATAAGTTAAAATATAATAAGAATACAAGTCCTTAAAGAATCTAATAGATAAAATTGTAAAGATTTTATAATCACTGAAGCATAAAATGCTATGATTGTAAAGATTTTATAATCACTGAAGCATAAAATGCAATTGTAAATTGCAAATATCAACACGTAACTATTAATGAGCTAGCTACCATTATACTCCCTTGTGATTACTGGAAAGACACAAGGAAAGGTAACCTATAAGAGAAAAAGGACGCACCCAGAGAAAAATAAGGCCACATTGACTTTCAAGTCATCAGTCACAGCCTTTATGGTCCAATTTCTTCCCAGTAACGGTTTCAGCCGTAAAACTAGGAAAATCTTTCTCTTTTTTTTTTTTCCTTCTTTGGTTATTCTAATCTAGATTTAGAAAATCGAATTGGAGCAGCTGATTTGATCAGTTCAATCGTGAACATATCTTATAACCAGTTCGGTCCTCCTAACAAATTAGTCTAGTATCAACCGGTGAGAACGGATTTGAACAACCGGCCGACCGTTGAGCCGGTCGAGTCTTAAGAACCGATTGGTTCAATTCATAATATATTTAAATGATTTAATTTAAAAATTCTTGCCTGATTTTTTAGAAAAAGAAAGTTTTATAGTACTTGTAACAGTTTTTTTTTAAATATCTATTTTGCAGCCAACAATTCTCTATTTAAATTTAAGATCTTTTTAGAGCTGCTGCAAATATTTGTAAAAATAGTTATAAAACTATTCTAAATATTAATTTTTTAATTATTATGTATACTAGATACTTTTTAATTTATAAAAAAAATACAATCAACAATTTTCTTATAACTATCACATTTCAATAGATTTATTTATTAAAATCTATTATTCATCATAAATTTTTAAAAAAATGTAGTAATAAAAAATACATTAATTATTTAGAAAATAATATTAATTATTTAGAAAATAAAATTTTGAAAACAAATCATTAATGCAACTCATCCAAAATCAAAGCTAAACCTGAAATTGAGGTCATTATATAACATAAATGCAATGCCACAATTGGAGGTAGTGGATCTCTCCCCTCCTTTTTTTTCTTCTCTCTGTCACAAATAGGTCCTGTCCAAATATTATGGCGATTGTCCTTTAAGGCTTTAACAACTCTTATTAAAGATTTCATGAAGAAGAATCAACAGTTCACACTGTTAAGGTGTACGTAGGTGAATTCCTCGAACAAAAAAAAATAAAAAATAAATAAAAAAGTTAAAGGTGAGAGAGAGTGTGATCACCAGCTTTTTTCTCTTGGGTGCTTGTCGAATACTTCCAATGGAAATGTGGAAGTATATGAGGAGAGTTGGAAATAGCTGGCGACGTCTTCTTTGATAGGATTGATAGGTAAGCAGCTCCCAAGGACCTTTAGAGCACTATACATCTTGCGTGTTGAATTGGCTTCCTAGATTCGGTAGAATATATTATTTTTCATCACAGAGTAGACCTTTTCAACACTGATATATATATATATATATATATATATATATATATATATATATATATATATATATAGATGTCTTGGATAATTTGAAAATATGACACTAAGCCTGATCAATATACACATTAATCATAAATGTTATAGAAACAGCTAATAATATTCCTAAATAATATCATCAGTTTATTAATTAACGAATATAAATGCATGATCATTGTCATCTAATGGTTCTATAATGACAAGATGGATGCCATTAGAAACACTTGTAAAATAATAATTGAAGAGGCACTACTAAAAAAAATGATTTTTCGCAGCATTTGTTAGAGACGGTTTGAAAAATGCCACCAAAATCAGTTTTTTGCATTGGTTTTGACCGTTGTTATTTGCACCAGTTTTGACTATTGCTATTTGCACTGGTTAAAATCGGTGCAAATATCACTGGTTTTAACCGTTGGTAGAGCCGAAACCAAACCCTAGCTCTTATACCCAATTTGACACTCGTATCTCCATCCCCTTCTTTCTGGAATCGCTCGCGCGGCTCTCCCTCTTCCCGTTTCCTTTATTTTTTTGTGTATAGATCATGGCCTTCAATCGGAGAATTGACTGTGTCAAAGCCTAAAGCCCATCTGCTCGCATCTAGCTCTTCCTCTCCTTGGCCGGTTTGTCCCCTAACCTAGGGTTTCAGGTTATGTAATTTTACAATGCTATTGAACAAAGAAATACATGGTCATCACTGCTAGAAGAGTTGCATATTATTTGGTTAAGGATAGATTGTTGTTTCGAACTGTATGCAGTACTTGTTGCAAATTAGGAATCAAGATTGAGATTGTAATTTTTTTGTTATAACAAAATATTATTTTTTATGATTTTATTATTTCTCCTAGCATATATTAGAAATTTTTGTTCGTTTATGGGTATGCCAATATTTTAGGGAAATCATATATTACTCCAAATTATTGAAGACTTCAAGATAAGGTAGAATATGATTTCATGTAATAAAGTATGTATTTTTTCTATTTTTATTCTTGAGTTTGATTGTAATTGGGTAACCGTACACACACATAGGGGGAGAGTGATAAATTTTTTAAAACTGATCGTACTGTTCGATGCCAAATCGTACAGTACGATTTGGCATAATTTTCCTCCAAAATCCAGTTACTCAAAATACGGTTTGATTTTTCTGAATTGTTCATACTGTACGTTGTCAGGTTGTACATACGATTAACATAGTATTAAATTTTTTTTTCATATCAGATCGTGTCATACAAATACATTCATTTTTGAACTGTTCGTACAGTATAATGTATGGTCATACAAACGATTGAAAAAGTACAAAATTCCTTTCGTACCAGATTATACCACACGAATACATTCATTTTTGAACTATTCGTACAATATGCTATCAGGTCATACAAATGACTGACAAAGTATGAAATTTCTTTCGTACCAGATCATAATATACAAATACATTCATTTTTAACTATTCGTACAATAGGAAGTCAGGTCGTAAAAATGACTAAAAATGTATGAAATTAGGTTCATACAAGGTCGTACCTTACGAATACATTTGTTTTTGGATTGTTTGTACAATACGATTTGAATTCGTATAGACGACTAACAGTGCACGAAACTAAGTTAGTCCAAGTTTGTACCAAATGAAGCCCTAATTTCTTTAATTAATCATATCATACGAATGTAAGTCGGCTCACTAAAAATTTTTAGTTTTTGGATAATTTTTCATGTGGTTTCTATATAAAGAGTCCTAAAATTGTTATATTATCTTTTGGCTTCTAATTTCTTTTGAGAGAGACCATAGAGAGCGAGTTTTGGAGAGATTTTTGAGAGTAAAGAGTGAAAGATCTAGTGAAGAAAAATTGAGAGGGATTCACAAGGTTGCCCAAAGTGAGGATCTATTTATCTTCTTCAAGTTTCTACCTATCTTCTCTGGAGATTCTCACGAGAAGATTCTCAACTTTTTATCAAGATACTCTTCCTTAACTAAGAGGGTGGAAAAGGATTTGTAGGTACTTTACCTTCATCAGGAGAGTGAAAAAGGATGAGGAGGTATTCTACCTTCACCAAGAGTGTGAAAAAGGATGAGAAGATATGGTACCATCACTTGGAGAGTGTAATATGTGAAGGTTCTCTACAACACTAGGTTGGTGGAAGAGAGTTTTTAAGGGCTTCTCTGCCTTGTTGTGGGGGCAAAAGGAGAGTCGCTTGTGTTTAGTGTAATACATTGAGAAAGAGTCTCCATGGAGTGGATGTAGGTCTAGTTGGATCGAACCACTATAACATTTTGTGTTCCTTTTAACTTTTTTTTCGCAATTTTTTTAACTTATTTTAAATTTTGTGGCTGAAAAAGTATTTTTGAAAATCATTTCTATAGACAACTGCATATTTCAAAATTAGAGATTTTATTTTTCATAAAGTTTAAATAGGTTTTCCAAAATCCAAAATTTTTAAAAAATAATCAATTCACCCCCCTCTTGGTAAGCCTTAGGACAGTTCTATTATGTTTAACAACATACATGAACTTTCAAGTAGCATCAGAGCCATTTTTAAAAGTTAAAGTTTAGACTACTTTCTGAAATGTGATCATGAATAAGTTTGGAAACCAAAATACTCTTGAAGGATATTCAATCACTAGACCACCTTTATTCGATAACATTCCTTTTGATTTTTGAAAAACATGCATGTCTACTTTCTGCAATCACTTGACTATCACATGTGCATATTAGTACCAAAGCTTACACCATACCTACTAGACTTATTGATGGCATTAAAATTAAAACACCATTAACTGATCTAACATTAAAAGAAAAAGATTTAGCATAGTTAAATACAAAATGTTTAAATAGTTTTTCTATGCTTTGAAATATGAGGATTATATGCATGTTCTACTTGCAAAATTGGAAAAAAAACTTGTGATAGACTTTGCATAACTTATGAAAGAACTAATAAGGTAAAGTAATCTAGGTTAAATATTTTATTATATGATTATGAATAATGTCACATGAAATCAAATGAATTAATTTATGATATGTATACAAGATTTACTCAGATTGTTACCTCATTGCATGTTTTAGGGAGAGAACTTACAAATTTAGAAAAAGTTAAGAAAATCTTATATTATTTACCTAATGCTTATGATGCAAAGATAACTTTTATAACTGAGTCTAAAGATATGAATGTATATTCTATTAACAATCTGCTTGAATCACTGATTGCTTATAAGAAAAGAGTGAATCAAAGACAAATTGATACAAGTGACAAGTAGAAAGTAAAGAATATAGCTTTAAAAGTTGATGATTCAGAGAGTGATCAATCAATGCCTGAGGATAAAGAAGATATTACACTTCTGACTAGGCAGTTCAAAAGTATCCTTAAGAGAAAATAATGAAGATGTTAGCATTGGAACAAAAGTAAGTTCAATAAGAATGCAAAAGTTTTTAATGAGACTATTTATTATGAATGCATTGAGCCTGGACATATAAATAATGATTGCCCATATCTCAAAGCTAATCCTAACAAGGATAAAGTTGAGGAGAAAATGAACATTAGGAAGGGCAAGAAAAGAATGCAAAGAGCTTTCTTGACTGACTCAACTTCAGATTCTTCAGAAATAGAAGCTGAAGAGGAGGTTATAAATTTGTGCTTAATAGCATATAAAATCGATCATTCAGATCAAGAGGAGGTATGTGACCTATAATATTATAAATTATTTGAAGTTTCTGAGAAAATTTATAATGCATATAGAAAACTCAAAAAATTGTATGCTAACCTTAATATCGACTATCTGAATCTACAAAAAGAAAATGAAAATCTAAGGAATGATCATGCAAACATAGATATCAATCACATGTCTTTGTTAGATAAATTTGATGATTTGAATAAGAAGCATGATTTATTAAATACACCTTATAAAGAACTTGAAAATTATTTTTAAGGTGTATATGGTTGAATCAGATCAAAGAGAACATGAATTGAAGATTGAAAATTCAATTTTGAAAAATGAAAATTCTTATCTTCAAGAAAAATTTAAAGCTTTTGAGGAAAATAAGATACCACCAATAATTAAATAATTTTAAAATCCTAATCAAATGCTTAAAAATTCAAAACCTAGGAAAATATATTATAACTCATATATACCAGTTAATTATTTACTGGTGTTAAATGTTATTCATATGGCATGTTGGGTCACATTTTCCACACTTGCACTATTCATAATAGAATACATTTAGTTTGGAGATGTAATATGCATCAATCACAACATATCAAACATGCATCTAGATTATTATAGTCAAGAGGTGAACTTAAATTTATTTTGGTTCCCAAGTTTAATGTTTGATAATTTTATAGTGATGCTATCAAAAAAACCCTCATGAGAGCATTTGTTACATAGACAACAGATGTTCAAAATATATGACTTAAGATGCAAATCAATTTTTATCATTGGAGGCTAGGACTGGAGGTAAAGTGATACTTGGAGATAATACTACTAGGAGAGTGGTAGGTATATGTATGATTGGTAACATGAAATTTTTTTTTAATGGAAATATTTTATCAGTTGAAGGCTTAAACATAATTTGTTAAGTATTAGTCAGCTTTATGATAAGAGTTTTAATATAAATTTTTATTCCTACAAGCTATATTATACGTCAAAATAGAGTTGATATATTGCATGGAGATATGGTAAATAATATTTATATGTTTGATTTAAATTATATTAAATCTTCTAATATTTTTTGTCTAAAAATTATTGCTGATGAATCTTAGTTATGGCATAGAAGACTTTGTCATGCAATCATAAAAATCTTAGGAAGATTACTCAAAAGGAATTGGTTAGAGGATTACTCAAGTTAGACTTCACTGAGGATCACATTTGTGATGCTTGTCAATTAGGAAAATAAGTCAAGTCCTCCTTTCATTCAATTAAAGATGTTAGAACTAGCAAACCCTTATAAGTCCTTCACATGGACCTCTTTGGACATATTAGCACTATAAGTTAATAAGGGAAAGTTTTTGGATATGTGATTGTTGACGATTATTCTAGGTTCACTTAGATTAGATTTTATCACATATGAGTGAATCATTTGACGAGTTTAAAGTTTTCTTTACTTGGATTCAGAGGAAGCTAGATTGTGAAATTCTTGTAATTCATAGTGATCATGATGATGAATTTGAAAATAAAAAGTTTGAACTTTTCTATAAATAACAAGGAATAGATCACAATTTTTTAGCTGTTAGGACCCCTCAATAGAATGGAGTTGTTGAAAAAAAGAACAAAACTTTTATAGAAGCTGCAAGAGCTATCTTGGTTGAATATTTACTTCCTAAATATTTTTGGACTGAAGTGGTTAATACAACTTGTTATATTCTAAATAGGATGAACATTAGATCTTAGTTGAATAAGATACCCTATGAGCTTCATTAGGATAGGCAACCCAACCTCTCATATCTACATGTCTTTGGATGTAAGGTATTCATTCAAAATAATGGTAAAAGTCTCTTAGGAAAATTTGATCATAAATATGATGAGAGAATTTTTCTAGGATATTCGAGTGTTGGAAAATCCTATAAATTTTTTAACAAAAGGACATTGATAGTAGAGGAGACCATTCCTATAGTTTTTGATGAATTTGATAGTTTTGGAGAATATAAGTTGAAAGAAGAACAAGTTGAATAAATTTCCCAAGAAATTAAAAATGCAACTCTTAAGAAATGGATTAGAACGGAAAGTACATTACCTATGGAATGAAAATATTCTAAAAATCATCCTAAAGAACTAATTTTAAGAGACCCAGTTGAAGGGATTAGAACTAGGCATGGACTTAACAAAGAAGTGAACCACTCAACATTTATTTCAATGATTGAACCCAATAATATAAACCAAACACTTTCTTATGAATTTTGGATTCTAGCTATGTATGAAGAATTGAATTTATTTGTTAGAAATGATGTTTGGAAATTGGTAAAAAGACATAAAAATCAAAGAGTTATTGGAACTAAGAGTGTTTTCAAGAATTAGATGAATGATTAAAGAGTAGTTCTTAGAAATAAGGCAATATTAGTGGCCAAGGGGTATAATCAAATAGAAGGAATTGATTTTGAGGAGACGTTTGCCCTTGTAGTTAGACTTGAAGTAATAAGGGTACTTCTAGCCATTGTCTATTTTAAAGGATTTAAATTATTTCAAATGGATGTTAAGAGTATCTTTCTTAATGGGGTGATAAAATAAAATGTTTATGTTGAGCAATCTCAAGGTTTTGAAAATTCACAGTTTCCTATTCATGTGTTTAAATTAAAAAAAAGTATTATATAGACTAAAACAGGCACCTAGGGCATAATATAAAAAGCTAAGTATTTCCCTACTAGAAATATCTTTTGTTAAGGGAGTGTGGAAACCACTCTCTCCATAAAAAGATTAGGAGATGAAATTCTCATTGTTCAAATTTATGTTGATGATATCTTATTTAGATCCACAAATAAAAATCTTTGTGATGACTTTTCAAATACAATGATTAAGGAATTTGAAATAAGTTTAATGAAAGACTTGAGTTATTTTCTTTGTTTTAGCATAAAGAAGAAATAGGATGACAACTTTCTTAGTCAATCTAAATATATTAAGGACATTTATAAGAAGTATGAAATAGATAATGCTAAACCAATAAGTACTCCTATGAGTTCCTCAAGTCAGCTATATAAGGACTCTAAGGAAAATTTGTTGATAAAAAATAATTTAGAGGGATGATTGGATCATTACTTTATTTAACTGCTAGCAGTCTTGATATATCATATTTAATGTTTCTCTTTGTGCTAGATTCAGAGATGATCCAAAAGAATCCCATTTGACTACTATTAAAAGAATTATGATATATCTTTTAGGAACTCAAAACTTAAGGATTTAGTATCCTAGGCATAACACCTCTTTTGAAATCATTGAATATTTTGATTCAGATTTTGTAGGGTGTAGGGTTGATAGAAATAGTACTTTTGGAACTTATCAATTCATTAAAAATTCTTTAGTTTCTTGGTCTACCAGAAAACATAATTCAATAGATTTTTCTACTGCTAAAGCATAATACATAGCCTTAGTGAGTTATGTAGCACATGTTCTATGGTTAAAATAATAACTTATGAATTTAGGCTTTTTAATTGGTACTATTCCAATTTTTATGATAATGCAAGTGTCATTTGCATTTCAATGAATCCAATTCAACACTCCAAGACTAAGAATATAGACATAAGGTATCATTTCATTAGAGACCACATCACTAAAGGAGAAATTGAGCTACATCATGCAGCAACTAAAAAACAACTTATAGACATTTTCACAAAATCTCTAGTTTTTGAAACATTCAATACTTTAAAAACCAGATTGGGTGTTATTGATATTCATGCTTGATAATTGTAATTATGCAAATTGAAATTGTGGTGTATTTCTTTTGTATTAATGATTATAATTTTGTTCTTTGTTTGTAATTTATCTTATTTAATTTTTCCCTATTTTTGGTTGATTTGTCATTTTTTTCTTTGTGTTTTCTGGATCTTGTTTGAATTATTTTGAAAAAGTATCTTGATCATCATGTAAAAATCTAAAATTTCATTTCCATTATACTGTAAGAACAAATTTCATATTGTACGAATTCTCTAGATTTTATATAATTTCTTATTTAAGTTAGAAAGACAAAATTTTGAATTTATTTATGATCATACAGTACGAACAAACCATCGTATATACGAACCGTCAATTATTCATCGTACGATCAGGGCGGGCATTTTAAGGATAGTTATTTTTGAACATCGTCTGTTCAAACACATGTTCGTCTGTATGATCATGTTGTCGATCTGCAGGCAAATGAAATTAACTGGCAGATATGATCAATATTAACTGATCGTACTGGACGAACACTAGTTCATCTGTATTATCAAGTTGGTCATAGGTCGTATGAAATGACTCCTCAAAAAGTAAACTTTATGAAAGCCATTTCACTGCAATAACTATTTTTGATAGTTTTTGTTTGTCTGTATGAATTCAAGTTCTTACTATATGAATTTCATAATTGTATATATAAACATATTTTTGTACTGTACAAAATTGTCTAATTTCTATAAATTGGAAGCCTTTCTTTGAATTTCTTCACAATCATTTTCGTTTTCAATCCTCATATTCAATTCTTCTCAAATGGCAAGCGAGAGTAAGCGAGTTCATCAGATTAAAGGGAGTTCATCTCATATCAAACAAGATAACAATTTTCTTTCAAGAGAAAATGAACAAGCCTTCAATAGGTTTGTTCTAGCTAAAATCACTCCTTCCTGACTTCTTATTCAAGAAGACGTAAACTTCTCAATCATGCCCCTATTTGATTTTACTCAATTTTCTTTCATTCTCACCTTGATTTATACATTTCATTCTAACACCTTCAACTATTTTCTTACAAATTTGAAAATGAGAGAAAATCATATAATAATGTCCTCTTATGTTTTACATAAAAGAGTTCAAATCACTAAGGAAGATTTAGGAACATTTCTACATCTTATAATTGAATGAGTTAGGGCACACTTGATGATTTCTAGAACTAATTTTGATTGGTCTGAAGTCCATCAAACTCTAAGGGGTATAACTTCAATCTCGTACTTACCTCTTATTTAAACTCTAAATCAAAATGTCAGGATCATCTAGCATGCCTTAAGAATCTTTATTATTCCTAAAGTTGGTGATCGAATCAATTTTACTCCTCTACTTTCCATTATTACTTATTTTATAATATAAAATCCTACTGATGAAGCCCAGATGATTCTTGATTATATCAATAATCTTACTGACATTAGACTCCCTGGTACTAGAAGGAAGAAGAATGTTGCTTTATAATATGTGATTGCATATATTCTTGATAAGAAATATAATCTTATTCATCCTGATCCCCCAGATAACCTTTCTGTCTATTTTACTGATGCTTCATTTTATATTCTTTTCCATCAAGATCAAGAGGATGTGGGAGATGAATTTGATGAAGAAAAAGGACATGCTCCAGCACCTACACCAGCTCCTGCTCATGGACCTGACCATCATTCTATTAAGAAATAATCTAAAGATTTGATCATCTTGAGTCTCACTTTGATCAACGATTTGATCATATTGAGACTCACTTGGAACAGAAGGATTTTAGGTGCAATGAAGATATGAGCTGGGTAGAGGACATGTTGATACAAATACTCAAGTAGCTACCATCAACAACAACTTTACCTAGTTTTGTCCTCCACAGCCTCTTCCAAATCAAGATACCCTCGGCTATTAATTTTGGTTATTATATTTGTTTTTTAGATCTTTTTAGTTTTATTTTAGTTCTAGTAATATTTGATTTTAGATGTTTTAAATTTGAGATTATTGTATTACCTAAAATTTTGAGTCCTTATTTTATTTAAAAAAAAAAGGAAAAGGATTGGTTATTGTTGTGTTTTTCTTTTCCCTCTTAAATTGCCTAAGTTATTATTGAGTAATCTAAAATGTTGATTTCAAGGAAGAAAATTTTAAACTGTTTGCATTACAATATTGTTTCCTAGTTTTTTTTTTTTTAACTCAACTTAAATCAAATTACAATTAGATTAAGATAAGGAGATTATGTTCATGTTTTAATAGACATTAATCTTATAGTTATAATTGCTGCAAAAATTATGGTTTATTTTTCTTTTATTTTCTTGCTCATTGTGTTGATTTTATTGTTTTCTATTGGGTTTTGTTTTGTTGTTCATTTTTCTTTATACGAGAAAGTATTTTCCTATGTTTGAAAGATAATCACATAAGCTAAGATTTGTTGATTTACTTTGTGGAAAGAAAAAAAATATCAAAAGAAGCACAAAGTGTGCCAAAATTTGAAAAGAGGCACAAAATGAGCTTAACCTGAAAATATGCGCAATATTTACCAAATATAGTTCAAATTCAAAAGATATGTAATTACATGGTATCAGGAATTTAATGTTGATAAAAGAGGTATAAAATGAGTCCACACTACATTTAGTTCTTTCCTCTATATCTATAATTTTTAGAACAATCCATACATTTAACAATCATTTCAACTATTGAATGTGAAAATATTTGATTCTTATTCAATACTTTTTAAGATAATTATTTTATTTGAGATTTCTATTTTCTAGAACGAACTTTGAATTTTGTAATCTTTCTTATTTTATTTATTATTTGATTTAAAATATAATTTTTGCATCTAAATATTAATGTTTTTCATGCAAATTTTTTAAAAATTTCTTTTCTTTATCGACTTTGTTATTCGTCTATAATATCTTTCATTTTAAAGGGGATATTTTGTTTACTTTCCTCTTTTAATGATGTCTAAAGGGGGAGATAGTTCGTGTTTGTTTGAAGTATTTATTTGAAGTCTTCTATCATATGTATGTTTATATTGTATTTGTGTTTTGATGTCTTGTGTATTTCTTTAGAGTTTTGTGTCTGTTTTATAATATATATATATATATATATATATATATATATATATATATATATATATATATATATATATATATATATATATATATATATATATATATATATATATATATATATATATAGAGAGAGAGAGAGAGAGAGAGAGAGAGAGAGAGAGAGAGAGAGAGAGAGAGAGAGAGAGAGGAGGAGGAGGAGGACGAAGTTTTTTTTCCATATCTTTTAATTTTCATTCATTGAGTGGGAGCATAGGAGAAAAGTACTTTAATTTGTTATTCAAACATAATTATATTTGCCACATAAAAAAAGGGAAGATTGTTGCAATTAGGAATCAAGATTGATATTATGATTTTTGATGATAACAAAATATTATTGTTATGACTTTATTATTTCTTATAGCATATATTGGAAAATTTTGCTTGTTTCTAGGTATACTAATGTTTCAAGAAAATCATATACTACTCCAGACTACTGAAGACTTCAAGACATGCAGGTAGAATAAGATTTCATGTAATAGTGTTTATATTTATTTTATTTTTATTCTTGAGTTGGAGTGAGTGTGATTATAATTGGGTAATCGTATACATACAAGGGGAGAGTGATAATTTTTTTTTAAATTCATTGTACTGTATAATATATAATCATACTATATGATTTGACATAGTTTTCCTCCAAAACCTAGTTACTCAAACCATGACATGAATGTTTAGAACTATTCATATTGTATGATGTTAGCTCATACAAACGACTAATATAGTAAAAAATTCCTTTCATACCAGATTATACCATATGAATATACTCAATTTTGAATTATTCATATAATACAATGTCAGGTTGTACAGATGACTGGCATAGTACAAAATTACCTTCTTACCAGATCATACCACATGAATACATTAAATTTTGAATTGTTCATACGAGAGGGGGTGAATTAATAATTTAAAAATTCTCTTAGAAATTTAGAAAAATCATTTAATATATTTGACACAATGATAGATTCTCAAAAAAGAATTTTCAACCATAAAAACATAAAGAGCAAAAAAATAAAAACACAATAAAAAGTAAAAAATAGATGAACACCAAATTTGATAGTTGTTCGATCCAATTAGACCTATGTCCACTCTCTGAAGACTCATTCTTTAGCTATTGCACTAAATTAAAGTGACTCTCCTTTTATTCCCACAATAAGGTAGTGAATCCCTTATAACAACCACTCTTCCACCAACACGATGCGGTAGAGTACTCACATCCTTTCTCACTCTCATGGTGATGGCAGAGTACCAACATCCTTTTTCACCCTCCTAGTGATGGCAGAGTACTAAAGTCCTATCTTACCCTCCTAGTGATAGCAGAGTACCAACGTCTTTTCTCACCCTCCTCGTGAAGGCAAAGTACAACCATCCTTTTTCACCCTCCTGGTGAATACAAAGTACCACGATGTTCTTTGAAACTCTTCTCTCAAAACCTTCCAAAGAAGTAGGGAGAAACTTAAAGAATAAATAAAAGATCCTTACCTTTGAGTAACCTTGTGAATCCCCTCACAAATTTCTCTCAAAAAGATCTCTCAATCCTCATTCCTAAAACACTCTCCTTTTCACTGAAAGAAATTTGTAGCGCTAACTCTAGAAGATTAGTGGAGACAGTTTTTAGGACCCTTATATATGAGAGACAAGAAAAATCATCTAGAAAATTAAAATTTTCAAGTTAAACATCTTCAGATCATATAGTACGATTGTACTTCATACGTACAAACTTTTAAAAAATTCATGTATGATCCTATACGAACATGATTTCGTACTATGTTAGTCGTTTGTATTCACTGACATCGTATAGCATAAATAGTTCAAAAATGAACAAATTTGTTCAAAACAATTTTGTATGAACCCAATTCATACACTATAAATTATATGTACAAACATAATGTTGTAGAGTACGAACAGTTTAAACAAATCATGCTTCATTTGGTACAAATGTGAATGAACCCATTTTATACTATGGGAGTCATCTGTATAATCCTAAAATCGTACAATACGATCAGTTCAAAAATTGATGAGTTCATTTGGGATGAACTAGCACACACCCATTTCGTACTCTTGGAGTCATCTGTATGAACCCCACTTCATACAATACGATCAGTTAAAAAATGATGACTTTGTTTGGGACAAATTAGTACATACCCATTTGATACTTTATGAGTCATATGTGTGAAAATATTATTGTACAGTACGAACAATACAAAATTTTCCATGGCATGATTTATTTAACTTTGTTTTGGAGGAACTATCATGAAAAATAATCTAGTATGATTTAAAAATCATATAGTATGATTAGTTTTAAAAAATAAAGTTTTAGCTCACTCTCCTAGTGTGTGTTTGTGCACGGTTACCCAATTACAATCACACTATCTCATACTCAATAGAAATAGAAAAAATACAGACTCCATTACATGAAACCCTAATTTCATCTATCTTGATGTCTTTGACAGTTTGATGTATGATTTCCCTAAAATGTTAGTACACACAAATAACACAAAGAAAATATATCCAATTTATGTTAGGAGAAAAAATAATCATAACAATAATATTTTGGTATCATCAAAAAATTACATGATAACATAGTCTTGAAATCTATGTTGCAATAACTCTCCCTTTTTTATACTGAAAACATAATTATTATTTGAGTTAACACTTAAGGAAATTTTTATCCTAAGTTCTCCCTCAATGAGTGATCAATTTAAAAATAAGGGATTCCAATGAAAATAAAAACCACAACAAATTATAAAAAATCCAAAAACAAACATACACAACTAAACACACACGATACATGAATCACAACACACCCAATACACACATCACATAAATCTTACACAAAAATAATCATAAACACATACATCAAATAATAACTAATGACTCACCCTTTTGACAACAACAAAAAGGGAAGTACCTCTTGAAAAGATAAATTTGTATTAATAAATCAAAATAGATGACAAAGAAGAAGATTTTAAACTATTTGAAAAGACAAAATTAACATCCTACTGCGAAAAAGAAAGTCTCAAGATTTAAATTAAGGAACAATTAAAATAAGAAAAGTCAACCAGGTTCACTGTTTGTTTTAGACTTATAAAATTAAAAATAATTATTACAAAAATGATGACATAAAGATTAATTTATTTCTAATTCAATAGTGGAGATTATTACTGATTAAATGTATTTATATAAGAGATTGAAAGATAAAGGAAAGAACATATGAAACTTCCAATTGGCAGCATTGTGCATCTTTTTAATTTTTTGCACACTTTGTGTTTCTTTTCAATTTGGGCTAATTTTGTGCCTCTTTTCACTTTGGAGATCATTACGCATCTTTTTAAAGTAGTGACACATTTTCTTCATCTTTTTAAGTCTAGCATGCTTTGTTCATCTTTTTATAATTTCAGTTATTCCAATATCAATAAATATTAAAACAAATTCACATAATTAATAAAAATAAACACATTGAAAAAAATAAGACATCTATTTTTGTAATAATTATAGCTAAATAATATTTATCTAGAAGAACATGAAATTGATCTTCTAATCTATATCGATTCATAATTTAATTTAAAATTTTGAGAGATTAAATTTTACAAGAAAATTAATTTATAGAGCAAAGTAATTAAAAATTTCATTCTAGATATCAACTACAAATGATTTGTCTCTAAAAACTTAAATAATTCAAGAAGAAGGATTTTAACACAAGACAAAACATCATTATGTTTAACACTTATAGCACAAATAACTAATACATCATATCTTAAATGGAAGAACCACAACATAGCAAAGCCAACATATAATATCAAAAGAAACATCTCAACAACAAGTATAAAATCTCAACAACATATATTTTTGAAGTGAATATTTAACCAACATGGCTCTAGCAACTTCTTTCAAAGTTTTATTCTTTCTTTCAACAACACCATTCTGCTGAGGGGTCCTAGGTGCTGAAAAGTTGAGATCAATTCATTATTTTCTACAAAAATCTTTAAATTTTTCATTATCAAACTCTCCTCCATGATCACTTTAAATTAATAAAATTTCACACCCTAGTTTTCTTTGAATCCAAGTAGAAAAATATTTAAATTAATCAAATGATTCATTCTTATGAGATAAGAACTTGACCCAAATGAATTTTAAAAAATCATCAACAAATACATACCCAAAAACTTTACTTCTTAAACTTACAGTGATAACCGGTCCAAAAAGATCCATGTGAATGATTTCTAGTAGTTTTCTAGTTCTAAGATCTTTAATTGAATGAAAAGAGGACTTCACCTATTTTTTAATTGATATGCATTACACAGGTAATCCTTAGTGAAGTATAATTTGGGTATCCCTTTAACCAATCCTTTTTGGGTAATCTTCTTAAGATTTTTCATGCTTGCTTGAGAAAGTCTTCTATGTCATAACCATGATTCATCAGAGATTATTTTAAGTCAAAAAAATTTAGAAGATTTAACAAAATTTAAATCAAACATATATGCATTATTTACCCTATTTCTATACACCACATCAATTCCATTTCGTTTTATTATGCAGCTAGTAGGAAAAAATTTAACACTATAACCCTTGTTGCAAATCTATTTTCATGGCTTATGTTTTGATGATTAATAAAAACTATTTCTCTTGGACTGCTTGTTGCTTCTAACGTTTTAGGAATCGAAGATCAGATGAACAAGATGAAGCCAATTCAGGATTGCGTAGGTTTAGGGTTGAGTCAGTCTGTACTTTTACTTTTCATTTCTTGAGTCTACTTGTAATGGTCAAAGAGACTGATGCTAAGTAACCCTTCACACACACACTTGAGAGACTTAGAATTTCTATTTTTACTCATATCGGCCAGGACGATTTTTTTATCGGCCTGGACGATCAGTCTTAAAACAGAAATTCTAAATAAGGATTCTTAATTAAGGCAGCCGACATTAACATATTGGCCTGGACGATACGTGTATCGGCCAGGACCATATTCTCAAAACAGAAAGAAGTTACCACCATAGACAATTAAGGTATACTGTATTTTTAAATTATCGGCCAGGACGATCCTTTATCAGCCTAGACGATATTCATAATTTATGCCTTAATTGATCAGGAAATCAAGGGAGTAATTAAGGATGATTGATACGATCATATCGTCCTGGACGATCGCAGGATCGGCCAGGACGATCCAGTCAAAAACCTAAGTTACTTCAGGATGATAAATATCGGCCAGCTCGTATCCAGGGCTATTCTCAGGATGATTTTCCCATGATTTGAACTGATCGGCCAAGACGATCAAGCCAATTTTCAATCGTCCAGTCTTGCATCCAGGGTGATGCTCTGGCCGATCTTCTGAGTTTTGTACTAATCGGCCAGGCCGATGTCCATATCGGCCTGGACGATAAAGTCGGCAACTTGTAATTAATGAGCTCCTTTGAAGCTTTTCAATTTAAGAGCTCTTGTTCAACGTTTTTAAAAACCTTTCGCTGCTACCTTGACCTTAGAAGACCTTGAGGAGAGAAAGAGAGAGAGGGAGAGAGAGTGGATCTTGTGAGGGGGAGCTTGTGAGGGGATTCACAAGGGTTGCTTCAAGGATCGCTCTACTTATTCTTCATCTAGAGGTTCTCGTCCGTGGAAGGGTCGGTAGAGGTAAGGAGTTAGCTTTTGGTTGTGGTTCTCTACCAGCTTCAGGAGGAAGCAAAAGGAGGTAGGTTCTCTGCCTTGCCGGGGTGGTAAAAAGGAGGTTCTTGTGAGGACTTCTCTGCCTAGCCGTGGGGGATAAAGGAGAGTCACGTTTTGTAGTGCAATACTTGGAGGGTGCCTCCAAGGAGTGGACGTAGGTCGAGTTGACCGAACCACTATAAATTTCTGTGTTCTTATTTTTTGCTTCCGCACTTTTAATTCTGCATTTATTTTTGTGGTGTGATTTTGGTTTATGCAATTTTTATTCTTTGTGAAAAGAAATTTTAAAATACCAATTCACCCCCCCCCCCCCACTCTTGGTTAGCTTGGGCCAATTCTATAGGGCTTAAAATCCCTAACGAACTTTCAAGTGGTATCAGAGTAATTTCTAGTGTCATCTGAGCACTCTCAAGTGGTATCAGAGCGGGATTCAAAAATTTAAGTTTGAAAACTTTTTGAATTAGATCTATGGCTAACCTTGGGAATTGTAACACTACGGAAGGGTATTCTTTTACCCGACCTCCCCTGTTCGATAACCTACCTTTTGACTTTTGGAAAACCTGCATATCAACGTTTTTATAATCTACTGATTATCGCATGTGGATGCTTATTCAAGAAGGTTATTCTCCACCTTCTCGTGAAATAAATTGTGTTAAAACTGA
The DNA here is from genome assembly GCA_016618105.1 of Dendrobium huoshanense. Lineage (NCBI taxonomy): Eukaryota > Viridiplantae > Streptophyta > Magnoliopsida > Asparagales > Orchidaceae > Dendrobium > Dendrobium huoshanense. Next base: position 48,433,815 of record CM028348.1, read on the forward strand.
AGTTACTTTTACTGAATGGACTTTTGATGAACGAGATTTAGCTCAATTAAATGCAAAATGTTTGAAATGTTTTTTTTGTGCTTTAAAATAAGAGGATTACATGCGTGTCTCAACTTGCAAAACTGGTAAAGAGATTTGGAATAAATTGTGCATCACTTATGAAGGTACTAATGAGGTTAAACAATCCCGTTTAAACATTCTCTTGCATGACTACGAACTTTTTCGTATGAAATCTCATGAATCGATTTCTGACATGTACACTAGGTTTACTCAGATAGTTACTTCACTGCATGCACTAGGAAAAGAACTTTTGAACTATGAAAAAGTAAACAAGATTTTGAGATGCTTGCCTTCGTCATATGATACTAAAATCACTGTAATTACTGAATCTAAGGATTTGAACACTTACTCTATTGATAACTTACTTGGCTCACTCATTGCTTACGAGCAAGGGGTGAATCAAAGAAATCTTGATGCATGTGAGAAGAAAATAAAAGAAAATAATTGCACTGAAGGCGCACAAATCGGATTCTGAATCTTCCAGGTCTGAAAGCGATGAAGTTGCCTTCATCACAAGGCAATTCAAAAGCTTTCTAAGGAAGAAACAAAAACTTCATCAAAGTTGGAGAAAAGGTAAGGAACATAAACATGTTAAAGGATCTTCTGATGTTGTCTGTTTTGAATGCAGGAAGCCTGGACATGTGAGAACTGATTTCCCTACGCTTAAAGATCACTCAAGTAAAGGAAAGGGTGAGGAGAAACCTAAGCCAAGGAAGGACAAGATGAGAGTACAAAAAGCATTTTGGGCAGATTCGGCATCGGATTCATCAGAGACAGAACCAGAAGATGAGACATCAAAATTATGCTTGATGGAAGATAACAATCCTAATCAAGAAGAGGTATGTGAACTTTCCTACGATCAACTTCTTGAAGTTTTAGAAAAAATTCATGCATCATATAGGAAATTAAAGAAAACGCATGCTAGCTTGAAATTAGAATTTTTAAATCTACAAAAGAGCATGAAATTTTGATTAAAGACCATCAAACAATTGATTCAAATCGTATGACTTTACTTGATGAATTTGATGAGTTAAATAAAAATCATTATGAGTTAGTTGAAAAGCTTGATGCATTAAAAGTCGCACACACATCACTTGAATCAGATTTTAAGAAGTCTAAGGAGATAGAGAAAAATTTGAGGATTGAAAATGAAGTTTTGAGAAGCACTAATTTGAAGATTCAAAATGATTTAGAAGCATGTAAGAAAACTAAGATGGCATCTACTTTTGATAAATTGCCAAAACCTAGGAAGAGGCATTATAACTCAAACCACTTAAGAAATCCCTTTCCTGGAGTTAGATGTTTTTCATGTGGCATGCTAGGACATATCTCACACACTTGCACGATTCACCATAGTACACATTGAGTGTGGAGACCTAAGGTGCATGATCCACAGCATACCACACATGCATTGCATTCTTGTCTTCATAAGAAGGAACCCAAACCTGCTTGGGTTCCTAAATCTAACATTTGGTAATTTTGCAGGAGGGCTCTCACAAAAGACCTCGTGAGAGTATGTGGTACCTGGACAGTGGATGCTCTCGACATATGACTGGTGATGCCAGCCAGTTTGTTGTACTAGAGTCCAAGACTGGAGGCAAGGTTACTCTTGGAGACAACACCACCAAGAAGGTGGTAGGAGCAGGTATAATCGGTAATTCCAAGAACCTTATGATTGAAAATGTTTTGCTTGTAGATGGATTGAAGCACAACTTGCTCAGCATCAGTCAATTCTGTGACAAAGACTTCATCGTGCAATTCTTTGTAAACTCATGCATTGTAAGTTTAAGTAACAACACTATTTTGCAGGGAAAGAGGATCAACAATATCTACATGCTTGATTTAAATAACATTGAATGTGCTGCTTCTTTTTGCTTAAAAAACTGTGATTGATGATTCTTGGTTGTGGCACAGGAGGCTTTGTCATGTAAGTTTGAAAACCCTTAGGAAAGTAACCCAAAAGGACCTAGTTAGAGGTGTCCCCAAACTTAAGTTTTCAAAAGACCACCTTTGTGATGCCTGTCAACTAGAAAAGCAAGTCCACTCCACTTTTCACCCCATTAAGGATATTAGCACCTCTAGACCTCTAGAAGTCCTTCACATGGATTTATTTGGACCCATTAGCACTGCCAGCCTGGGAGGGAAAGTCTATGATTTTGTGATTGTTGATGACTACTCGAGGTTCACTTGGACTATATTTCTTTCACATAAAAATGAGTCTTTTGAGGAGTTTAAATAATTTTCTACTTGGATTCAGAAAAAGCTAGGTTGTGAGATTTTGACCATCCATAGTGATCATGGGGGAGAGTTTGAAAATGAAAGATTTGGAGTTTGTCAAGGGGAGCGTAGACACCACCCTTTTTCTTAGAAGAGTTGGAGATGATTTACTCATTGTTCAGATTTATGTTGATGATATACTCTTTGGATCTTCTAATAAAAAATTATGTGATAATTTTTCTAAAATAATGAGTAGAGAGTTTGAGATGAGTTTGATGGGAGAGTTGTCCTACTTTTTGGGGTTTAGCATAAAATAATTGGAAGATGGAACTTTTCTAAATCAAACAATATACATAAAGGACATTTTGAAGAAATATGAGATGGACAAAGCCAAGCCAATTAACACTCCCATGACTTCTAATGCTCCATTGGATAAGGACCCAAGTGGTAAGTCTGTTGATCAGAAGAAGTATAGAGGCATGATTGGATCTTTACTTTACTTGACTGTGAGCTGACCTGATATCATGTTTAGTGTTTACCTTTGTGCTAGATTTCAAGCTGACCCTAAGGAATCCCACATGGCTGGTGTTAAGATAATTTTTAGATACATTTTGGGGACACAAGGCTTAGGGATTTGGTACCCTAGATACAACACTTCTTTTGAGATTATTGGTTTTTCTGACTCTGATTTTGCAGGATGCAAGGTGGATAGAAAAAGCACTTCTGGAACTTGTCAATTCATTGGACAATCTTTGGTCTCTTGGTCTAGTAGGAAGCAAAACTCTGTTGCACTTTCCAGTGCTAAAGCTGAATACATTACTCTTGGAAGTTGTGTGGCCCAAGTCCTTTGGTTGAAACAACAGGTATTGGATTTAGGATTACATGTAAGCACCATCTCAATCTTTTGTGACAACGCTAGTGCCATATGCATCTCTAAGAATCCTATCCAACATTCAAGGACTAAACACATTGACATTAGGCATCACTTTATTAGAGATCATGTGACTAAGTGAGACATTGAGTTACACCAAGTGACAACTAAAAACCACTGGCAGACATCTTTACTAAACCACTGGCTTTCTACACTTTCAGTTCTTTAAGGACCAGATTGGGTGTGATTGACATAAATGCATGAAACTTTTACCTATTTTCTTTTGCTTTTTGTTTTTTTTTTTTTGTTTTTTTTTTTTACTTTTTAGTGTGTTTTATTTTTCTTTTGTCTCTTTTTACTTAGTTTTCAAAATCATCGCTGATATGGTATTATATTCCTTGTCCTTATTTTTTGAAAATTTATAGTCAATGTGTTTTCATCTACTTAATCTCTTAGATGGTAGGAATATTTTGTGATTGTGTCTCTTTCTCTAACCTATTTTAGTGACATAGTTTTCTTTTCTAATCAAAAGTCTATCTCAAATTAAAGATTGTTTATGAAATTGAGATCTTTTCTTAAGCTTGCTTAAGAAAATCTATCTTGTATTTATAATGATTAAAGTTTTTTGTCACATCAAGATCCCTCGTTACTCTTATCTTTGATTATTAATTCTGCTTGTGGTAATTCTTCCTTATGTTAGAGAGAGAGCTCCTATTCTCTAATATCTGAGAAGATATATTCACAACTAAGATTTTTTAAAGGGTTATAAAAAGGAATCTAGCTTAAAAAAAAAACAAAATTTGGCCAATGATGCCAACAAAAGAAGCGCAAAGACGCAAAAAATTGAAAATTATATAAAAAGATGCGCAAAGCACCACTAAATTGACAAGAGGCATAAAATGTGCCCACTCAAAAGCAAGCTATTTTTCCTTTTTAAATCTTTTAGAACTTAGAAGTTTTGGTTCTCAAAGGCTTGATTTTGATTATCTTGCGACCGGAACAAATTTACCTTACTTCATTATTTTATAAAGATTTTTTTAAGACAAGTGATGGGTGGATTATTTTCTCATATCCAATTAACTATTTGAGTTAGGTCATTGATTTCAAAAGATGATTCTACCCTAAGAAAACGTTTGAGCTAAGGGTAAACCATGAACGGATATTCTACTATTCTATGGATCAATGAGATTGGTAACTCATTAACTCACAAGTTTTTTAAATCAATCACATGGAATACTATATCATTTTCATGCCTTGGTTAAAAAAAAAAATTCATTTGCTATTTGTCTTTTGTTCACTCCTTTTTGATATGTAAAAAGGGGGAGAAGTTTATGAAGTTCCTTTTTTGTCGATCCTGAACTTTTACTACTAATTATTTTCGTAGTGTTTTTCCATCATCAAAAATGGGGAGATTGTTGCAAATCTATTTTCATGGCTTATGTTTTGATGATTGACAAACACTATTTCTCTTGGACTGCTTGTTGCTTCTAATGTTTCAGGAATCGAAGATCGGACGAACAAGACGAAGCCAATTTAGAATTGCGTAGGTTTAGGATTGAGTCAGTCTATACTTTTGTTTTTCACTTCTTGAGTCTACTTGTAATGGTCAAAGAGGCTGATGCTAAGTAACCCTTCACACACACACTTGAGAGACTTAGAGTTTCTATTTTTACTCATATCGGCCAGGACGATTTTTTTATCGGCCTGGACGATCAGGCTTAAAACAGAAAGTCTAAATAAGGATTCATAATTAAGGTAGTCGTCATTAACATATCGGCCTGGACGATACGTGTATCGGCCAGGACAATATTATCAAAACAGAAAGAAGTTGCCGCCATAGACAATTAAGGCATACTGTATTTTTAAATTATCGGCCAGGATGATCCTTTATCGACCTGGACGATATTCACAAATTATGCCTTAATTGATCAGGAATTCAAGGGAGTAATTAAGGATAATTGATACGATCATATCGTCCTAGATGATCTCAGGATCGGCCAGGACGATCCAGTCAAAAACCTTAAGTTACTTCAGGACGATAAATATTGGCCAACTCGTATCCAGGGCTATTCTCAGGATGATTTTCCCATAATTTGAACTGATCGGCCAGGTCGATCGTGAGATCGGCCTGGACGATCAAGCCAATTGTCACGACCCGACTCGAGACGAGACGGATCCCGTTCGCACCGGGCCGCGATGGAGCAGCACTAACCAGGATCTAGCTTTGGAATTTGGTTCGGAACTGAAGACGATCACAAACTGATCCAAATACTCCCTAAATACTCGGTTCATCAGATCCATGAAAATCGCAGGCGCATTGGTTACCCCAAAAGGCATAACCAAAAACTCGTAGTGCCCATACCGAGTACTGAAAGCTGTCTTCACAACATCAACTTCCTTTACCTTCACCTGATAATATCCGGATCTCAAATCAATCTTCGAAAATACCAAAGATCTGGAAAGCTGATCGAACAAGTCGTCAATCCGAGGCAAAGGATACTTGTTCTTGATCGTGACCTTGTTCAAATCTCTGTAATCAATACACATACGGAGTGTACCGTCCTTCTTCTTCACAAACAAAACAGGTGCTCCCCAGGGCGAAACACTAGGACGCACAAAACCTCTGTCAACCAACTCCTGAAGCTGAACTTTCAACTCAGAAAGTTCTTTCGGTGCCATCCTGTACGGAGCTTTTGATATCGGAGCGGTACCCGGAAAAACATCGATAGAGAACTCTACATCTCTATCCGGAGGTAAACCAACCAACTCCTCAGGAAAAACATCAACAAACTCCCGTACCACTGGGATCTCAGAAATAGAACCAACCTCCAGGTTCAGATCCCGCACCGAAGCCAAAAAGACTGTACATCCCTTCTTCCACAGCCTACTCACTTCCAACACAGAAACCAGACTGGAGAGAACACCTCATAATCCCTGAAATACAAATCTCTCTCCAGCCATAAGCAAACTCACTTGCTTATTCAGACAGTCTATCTGGGCTTCATACTGACTCAACCAATCCATGCCCAGAATCACATCATACGATAAAATCGGCAACTGAATCAAACTTGATTTCCACTTCCTTTCAGAAATCTCAATCTCACACAAACAAAACTGCCGAGCAATTAAAGGATTCACAGCCGGTAAAATCACAGACAAAGAAACCGGAAGCAAAAACGAGTCCAAACGCAAAATCTCAAAACAGTGCTCGGACAGAAAAGAATGACTCGCTCCAGAGTCAAACAAAACACGACAGGGCTGATCAGAAATATAAATCGTACCTGTCACAACATCGGGAGCATCACGAGCTTCCTGCTGACTCAGACTGTAAACTCGTGGCTGAACTGGAACAGGAGCTGAAGCAACAGAACTACTCTGCTCCCTCTGAACCGAAGGTGGTCTCCGTGGTGCAGAACTAGAACTACTACCTCTACCAGCAAATCCCTCAGGGCGTGGAGGAACAGTCCTCAGTCTTCCTGCTGAACCGACAGGTCTGACAAAGCCCTCAGATCGCTGATCAAATCCCATCTGTGGACACTCTGCAATCTGATGTCCTGACTGACCACATCGGAAGCACAAACCAACCATCCTGTAGCACTGGCCAAAGTATCGTCGTCCACAGTTCTAGCACACAGGTGCCGAACTGACTGATCCAGAACTCGTCGTACTAGTAGCAGTACCAGACGACCCTCCGCTCCTTCTGGAATCTCCAGATCCTGAGCCAGAAATAAATCTCCTCTTCCCAGAGGAACCACTGCCAGAAGTCTCACTTCCAAATCTCTTCCTACTCGCAGTCCACCACTGCTGAGTAGCCATCATGTCGTTCTCTATCAGTCGAGCTTGCTCCACAAGCTCAGCGAAGTCGGTGATCCAAAATTGTATCAGGGGCTGCCTCAAGGTATCTCGCAATCCCCTTAGAAATCTGTAACACCTCTAAGCAGAAGTGCTAACCAGCTGCGGAGCATACCTGGCTAATGCAGTAAACTCAGCCTCGTACTGCATCACCATCTTGCTCCCCTGAACAAGTCTCAGAAAAGTCTCCTGCATCTGCTGTCGTGCAGAAGGGGGAACAAACCAATCTCTGAATACCTCAGTGAACTCTTCCCAAGTAATCAAAGAGTTCAGTCTGCCCTGAAATCTGGCTGCCTGCTGGCCTTCCCACCAGTGCTCAGCCTCTCCATCCAACAGAAAAACAGCCAATGGAACCTTCCTGTCTGACGGACACTGCATTCCGTCAAAAGTCTTCTCCAATCTCCTCAGCCACTCCTCAGCAACTCTGGGCTCAACAGTGCCCTCGAATCTCGGAGGTTTCAACCTCAAAAACAACTGCAAATGTCTGTCAAGATCATCAGATCGGACAGTAGAAGCTCTGCTCTGAGTCTCGCTCATCATCTGAGCAACAAGTGAAGAAAACTGAGAAAGCGTATTAGCACCGACCACTGGGGCTGTACTCCCCACTGGTGCTGCCTGATCGGCACTCTGCCCGTCTGTCATGTCTGGGTCTGGCTGATCCATACAGAAAAATCCAGAAAAATTCGGAAAACTATCACAAAAATAACACAATAAAAAGCCGAACAAACCAAAACTACCCCCCAGACAGACTCACTGATCACTTCCTATAGCTCTGTTTCACACAATTCCCAAATTCCAAAACCATTGCTCTGATACCAAAAAAAAAGCTTGTCACGACCCGACCCGAGACAAGACGGATCCCGTTCGCACCGGGCCGCGACGGAGCAGCACTAACCAGGATCTAGCTTTGGAATTTGGTTCGGAACTGAATCTTCCAACTTATTTTAAACAACACCAACAAACACAGAGCTACTAAAAACATCAAATGCAGCGGAACAAAATATCTATCATTTCTTTTCCTCAAAACAATCATCTACAAATACAGTACATGACGTTTAGACAGAACAAAAAAGCCATGACTGTACAAAAATCAAAAGGTACAAAATAATACCTATACTGATCAGACTCTGAACTAATCCTGGACTTCCTTCCCTTTCCCAGAACCTGAAAACCACCAGAAAGTAAGGGTGAGCTCAACAGCTCATCAAAGCAATAAACCTCCAATCAAAATCCTCAGAATCGCAAAACCAACACATCAGACAAATCCGTACAGAAATCAGAACGGAATTGGACAGATATCAAATCAAACAGAACTGTACAGAAACAGAAGTCGTATCAAATCAGAAACAGAACAGATCAGACATATTAAATCAACAGAATCAGAATCGTACAGATCATATCGGAACAGAACAAAATTGTATCAGAATCAAATATCAGATATCAGATATTTAATTAATAGCTAAACTAAACTAAACAGAATCACTACGGATTCTGACCCTTATGTCTCCCTTGTGCTCACAGCACCAGAATAATAGCTGAGTAATTAATAGCTAAATGTGCTCACGGCACCAGAATACATAAATAGTGCTTATAGCACCTAAACAGATTTTCCTCGGATCTGGAACAAAACAGATATTTCTCCAACTTGAGCTCATCTAAGTTTTAGCATATAGAGATACAGATAGTATATTAAATCAGAAGAATTTCGGACAAATCAGAAATTACCCAAAAATCGGGCAGCACAATGGCAGTATACAGAATTTACACAATTTTCCTGAAAATCAAAATTCACCAAATTCGCACAGAATATAAATATCAACATTTTAGAATATTTATTCTACTGCACAGAAAATTTCCAAGTTCACAGAAAAATCCAGTCGACTAAAAACACAGTCGAATCAAAAATACCCGGACAAAAATCTTCAGAAAATAACCAAAATGTGCACACTCGGCACGTCAACAAAATACAGAAACTTACGCGGTAAAAATTGAACCAATCAAAAGATACGGACGAAATTCACAAACAAAAATCAATTCCTGACAGATAACACCGCCAAACACGACGGTTCTGAAAATTGAGAAAGGTGGAATGTGCCTTACCTCGTGCACAGCAATTTCCTCAACAGTCTCTTCGAACGAAAACGGCTCCGCGTCTTCCCATAATCAACTTTTCTTTTTTCCTCTTTTTTTCTCTTTCCTCAGATCGAAAATCAGATATTTATTTTTATAAAATTTCTCTCTCTTCAACGACTGATTTCCCTTAAATCATACACATATCGGCCTGGCCGATCGTCTCGATCGTCCTGGACGATCAGACCAAAACAACATCCCTGGCCGATACTCCAAGGCGATGATCAGGCCGATGCTTATGAACAGTGCAATCGGCCTGGCCGATGTCCTCGATCGGCCTGGACGATACCTACAGGAAATCACCTGGAGCAAATATGGGCAAATTTTGGAGCAGGTTCTCAACTGATCGTCGTCCTGGACGATCCTAGAGCAGATCTTGATATTACAATCTCCCCAACTCAGAAAAATGTCGTCCTCGACATTATCCAATCTAAACTCAGTTAAAACAAGTACGGGTACGACTGTCTCATGTCAGACTCCTTCTCCCAAGTCGCTTCCCGTGCAGTCCGGTGCTTCCACTGGACTTTAACCATCGGAATCTGTTTATTTCTTAACTTCTGAACATCGTACGCCAAAATTAACTCTGGCTCTTCCTTGTACGCCAGATTCTCCTGAATCTCAACCTCATCAGCAGATACCTTCTTCCCAGAGTCGGATACCCACTTCCTCAGAGTGGACACGTGAAACACATTATGCACATCAGGCATCGAATCAGAAAGCAATAATCTGTAAGCAGCTTTTCCAATCCTTTCCAAAATTTCAAAAGGTCCAACATACCTTGGACTAAGCTTGCTTACCTGACCAAATCTGCTCACACCCTTCATCGGGCTGACTTTGACATACACAAAGTCACCAACCTGAAACTCAACAAACCTGTGCTTCTGATTGTAATACTTCTGCTGTCGATCTTGAGCAGCTTTCAATCTCTCTCTTATCAAACTAATCTTCTGAGCAGTTTCATCAGCAAAAGTGGCCCCCAAAGCCTGTCTATCTCCGACCTCCGTCAGAGTCAAAGGAGTACGACACTTCCTGCCATACAGAGCCTTGTACGGTGCCATAGCGATACTGGACTGAAAACTGTTGTTATATGCAAACTCAATCAGAGAAATGTGATCTTCCCAGCTTCCGCCAAAGTCCAGAACACAAAGTCTCAACAGGTCTTCCAGCACTTGAATAGTCCTCTCAGACTGTCCGTCCGTCTGAGGATGAAAGGCTGTACTGAAATGCAGTTTCTTTCCCAAGCATTGCTGAATGCCTTTCCAAAGTCTGGAAGTAAAACGTCCATCTCGATCAGAAACAATCACGCGAGGCACACCGTGCAATCTGACTATCTCCTTCACATAAACCTGTGCCAAGCGATCAACTGAATCCGTCTGTCTGATTGGAAGAAAATGGGCGGATTTCGTCAATCGATCTACAACCACCCAAATGGCATCGTGCCCTTGTATAGATTGAGGAAAACCCATCGCAAAGACCATCGTTACCTCTTCCCATTTCCACTCAGGGATAGGCAACGACTGCAACAGTCCACCGGGTCGCTGATGTTCTGCCTTCACCAACTGACAGGCTTTGCATCTCGACACAAACTCAACTACATCCTTTTTCATTCCAGGCCACCAGAACAAAAGTTTCATATCAGCGTACATTTTACCACTGCCTGGATGTACAGTGTAGCCTGAATGATGAGATTCGTACAGAATCTCCTGCCTCAAAGCTCCAAACACAGGTACCCACAACCTGTTCTTACAGAATATAGCACCAGAATTAGAAATTCAAAGTTCAGGAGTCTTACCATATCCAATCTGAGCAATCAACTTCGAATAATCAGAATCTGACTTCTAGGCTTCTTGAATCATTGTCTCCAAGGAAGACTGAATACTCATCTGAGCCAACTCCAAATCACTGGAGGAAATCACCTCCAACTGCAATCGTTCCAAATCATGAATCAGAAACTCATCACAAGTAAGCTGAATACCTGATAATCCAGAAGACTTCCTGCTCAGAGCGTCCGCTACCACATTAGCCTTACCAGGCTGATACTGAATAGTCAAATCATAGTCCTTGATCAACTCGAGCCATCTTCTCTGCCTCAAATTTAGATCATTCTAAGTAAAAATGTACTTCATGCTCTTATGATCAGTGAAAATCTCACATCTGACGCCATACAGATAATGACGCCAAATCTTCAAAGCAAATACCACTGCAGCTAACTCCAAATCATGTGTCGGGTAATTCTTCTCATGTGATTTCAACTGTCTCGAAGCATAAGAAATTACCTGACCATGCTGCATTAGGACACAACCCAGTCCTTTCAGTGAAGCATCACTGAACACCTGAAAACCTTCCGTACCTGACGGAAGTGCTAGTACCGAAGCTGAAGTCAGACAATTCTTCAATCTCTGAAAACTCGCCTCACACTCCGGGGTCCAAACAAAAGGTACTAACTTCTGAGTCAGTCTCGTCAGAGGCGTCAAAATCTGTGAAAATCCTTTCACAAACTTCCTGTAATACCCGGCCATTCCCAAGAAACTACGTACCTCAAATACCGTAGTCGGCCTTGGCCAATCAGCAACTGCCTGAATCTTCTGGGGATCTACAGAAATGCCTTCTCCGCTAATCACATGCCCCAGAAAAGAAATGCTCTTCAGCCAGAATTCACACTTGGAGAACTTGGCATACAGCTGATGCCTCCTCAAAGTCTCCAACACAATCCTCAAATGTCTGGCATGATCATCCTCAGATGCAGAATATACCAGAATATCATCGATGAAGACGATCACAAACTGATCCAAATACTCCCTGAATACTCGGTTCATCAGATCCATGAAAATCGCAGGCGCATTGGTTACCCCAAAAGGCATAACCAAAAACTCGTAGTGCCCATACCGAGTACTGAAAGCTGTCTTCACAACATCAACTTCCTTTACCTTCACATGATAATATCCGGATCTCAAATCAATCTTCGAAAATACCAAAGATCCGGAAAGCTGATCAAACAAGTCGTCAATCCGAGGCAAAGGATACTTGTTCTTGATCGTGACCTTGTTCAAATCTCTGTAATCAATACACATACGGAGTGTACCGTCCTTCTTCACAAATAAAATAAGTGCTCCCCAGGGCGAAACACTAGGACGCACAAAACCTCTGTCAACCAACTCCTGAAGCTGAACTTTCAACTCAGAAAGTTCTTTCGGTGCCATCCTGTACGGAGCTTTTGATATCGGAGCGGTACCCGAAAAAACATCGATAGAGAACTCTACATCTCTATCCAGAGGTAAACCAACCAACTCCTCAGGAAAAACATCAACAAACTCCCGTACCACTGGAATCTCAGAAACAGAACCAACCTCCAAGTTCAGATCCCGCACCGAAGCCAAAAAGACTAGACATCCCTTCTTCCACAACCTACTCACTTCTAACACAGAAACCAGACTGGAGAGAACACCTCGTAATCCCTGAAATACAAATCTCTCTCCAACCATAAGCAAACTCACTTGCTTCTTCAGACAGTCTATCTGGGCTTCATACTGACTCAACCAATCCATGCCCAGAATCATATCATACGATGAAATCGACAACTGAATCAAACTTGATTTTCACTTCTTGTCAGAAATCTCAATCTCACACAAACAAAACTGCCGAGCAATCAAAGGATTCCCAGCCGGTAAAATCACAGACAAAGAAACCGGAAGCAAAAACGAGTCCAAACGCAAAATCTCAAAACAGTGCTCGGACAGAAAAGAATGACTCGCTCCAGAGTCAAACAAAACACGACAGGGCTGATCAGAAATATAAATCGTACCTGTCACAACATCGGGAGCATCACGAGCTTCCTGCTGACTCAGACTGTAAACTCGTGGCTGAACTGGAACAGGAGCTGAAGCAACAGAACTACTCTGCTCCCTCTGAACCGAAGGTGGTCTCCGTGGTGCAGAACTAGAACTACCACCTCTACCAGCAAATCCCTCAGGGCGTGGAGGAACAGTCCTCGGTCTTCCTGCTGAACCGACAGGTCTGACAAAGCCCTCAGATCGCTGATCAAATCCCATCTGTGGACACTCTGCAATCCGATGTCCTGACTGACCACATCGGAAGCACAGACCAGCCATCCTGTAGCACTGGCCAAAGTGTCGTCGTCCACAGTTCTGGCACACAGGTGCCGAACTGACTGATCCAGAGCTCGTCGTACTAGTAGCAGTACCAGACGACCCTCCGCTCCTTCTGGAATCTCCAGATCCTGAGCCAGAAATAAATCTCCTCTTCCCAGAGGAACCACTACTAGAAGTCTCACTTCCAAATCTCTTCCTACTCGCAGTCCACCGTTGCTGAGTAGCCATCAGGTCATTCTCTATCAGTCGAGCTCGCTCCGCAAGCTCAGCGAAGTCGGTGATCCGAAATGGTATCTGGGGCTACCTCAAGGTATCTCGCAATCCCCTCAGAAATCTGTAACACCTCTCAGCAGAAGTGCTAACCAGCTGCGGAGCGTACCTGGCTAATGCAGTAAACTCAGCCTCGTACTGCATCACCATCTTGCTCCCCTGAACAAGTCTCAGAAAAGTCTCCTGCATCTGCTGTCGTGTAGAAGGGGGAACAAACCAATCTCTGAATACCTCAGTGAACTCTTCCCAAGTAATCAAAGAGTTCAGTCTGCCCTGAAATCTGGCTGCCTGCTGGCCTTCCCACCAGTGCTCAGCCTCTCCATCCAACAGAAAAACAGCCAATGGAACCTTCCTGTCTGACGGACACTGCATTCCGTCAAAAGTCTTCTCCAATCTCCTCAGCCACTCAGCAACTCTGGGCTCAACAGTGCCCTCGAATCTCGGAGGTTTCAACCTCAAAAACAACTGCAAATATCTGTCAAGATCATCAGATCGGACAGTAGAAGCTCTGCTCTGAGTCTCGCTCATCATCTGAGCAACAAGTGAAGCAAACTGAGAAAGCGTATCAGCACCGACCACTGGGGCTGTACTCCCCACTGGTGCTGCCTGATCAGCACTCTGCCCGTCTGTCATATCTGGGTCTGGCTGATCCATACAGAAAAATCCAGAAAAATCTGAAAAACTATCACAAAAACAACACAATAAAAAGCCGAACAAACCAAAACTACCCCCCAGACAGACTCACTGATCACTTCCTATAGCTCTGTTTCACACAATTCCTAAATTCCAAAACCATTGCTCTGATACCAAAAAAAAGCTTGTCACGACCCGACCCGAGACGAGACGGATCCCGTTCGCACCGGGCCGCGACGGAGCAGCACTAACCAGGATCTAGCTTTGGAATTTGGTTCGGAACTGAATCTTCCAACTTATTTTAAACAACACCAACAAACACAGAGCTACTAAAAATATCAAATGCAGCGGAACAAAACATCTATCATTTCTTTTCCTCAAAACAATCATCTACAAATACAGTACATGGCTTTTAGACAAAAAGAAAGACAGAATAGAAAAGCCGTGACTGTACAAAAATCAAAAGGTACAAAACAATACCTATACTGATCAGACTCTGAACTAATCCTGGACTTTCTTCCCTTTCCCAGAACCTAAAAACCACCAGAAAGCAAGGGTGAGCTCAACAGCTCAGCAAAGCAACAAACATCCAATCAAAATCCTCAGAATCGCAAAACCAACACATCAGACAAATCCGTACAGAAATCAGAACGGAATCGGACAGATATCAAATCAAACAGAACTGTACGAAAATAGAAGTCGTATCAAATTAGAAACAGAACAGATCAGACATATTAGATCAACAGAATCAGAATCGTACAGATCATATCGGAATAGAACAAAATCGTATCAGAATCAAATATCAGATATCAGATATTTAATTAATAGCTAAACTAAAATAAACAGAATCACTACAGATTCTGACCCTTATGTCTCCCTTGTGCTCACAACACCAGAATAATAGCTGAGTAATTAATAGCTAAATGTGCTCACGGCACCAGAATACATAAATAGTGCTTATAGCACCTAAACAGATTTTCCTCGGATCCGGAACATAACAGATATTTTTCCAACTTGAGCTCATCTAAGTTTTAGCATATACAGATACAGATAGTATATTAAATCAGAAGAATTTCGGACAAATCAGAAATTACCCAAAAATCGGGCAGCACAACGGCAGTATACAGAATTTACACAATTTTCCTGAAAATCAAAATTCATCAAATTCGCACAGAATATAGATATCAATATTTCAGAACATTTATTCTACTGCATAGAAAATTTCCAAGTTCACAGAAAAATCCAGTCGAATCAAAAATACCCGGACAAAAATCTTCAGAAAATAACCAAAATGTGCACACTCGGCACGTCAACAATATACAGAAACTTACGCGGTAAAAAATGAACCAATCAAAAGATACGAACGAAATTCACAAATAAAAATCAATTTCGGACAGATAATACCGCCAAACACGACGGTTCTGAAAATTGAGAAAGGTGGAATGTGCCTTACCTCGTGCACAGCAATTTCCTCAACAGTCTCTTCGAACGAAAACGGCTCCGCGTCTTCCCGAAATCAACTTTTCCTTTTTCCTCATTTTTTCTCTTTCCTCAGATCGAAAATCAGATATTTATTTTTATAAAATTTCTCTCTCTTCAACGACTGATTTCCCTTAAATCATACACATATCGGCCTGGCCGATCGTCTGGATCGTCCTGGACGATCAGACCAAAACAACATCCCTGGCCGATACTCCAGGGCGATGATCAGGCCGATGCTTATGAACAGTGCAATCGGCCTGGCCGATGTCTTCGATCGGCCTGGACGATACCTACAGGAAATCACCTGGAGCAAATCTGGGCAAATTCTGGAGCAGGTTCTCAACTGATCGTCCCAGGACGATCCCAGATCGTCCTGGACGATCCTGGAGCAGATCTTGATATTACACCAATTTTCAATCGTCTAGTCTTGCATCTAAGGCGATTCTCTAGTCGATCTTCTGAGTTTTGTACTAATAGGCCAGGCCGATGTCCATATCGGCCTGGACGATAAAGTCGGCAACTTACAATTAATGAGCTCTTTTGAAGCTCTTTTATTTAAGAGCTCTTGTTCAAAGTTTTTAAAAACCTTTGGCTGCTATCTTAACCTGAGAAGACCTTGAGGAGAGAAAGAGAGAGAGAGGGAGTGAGAGAGAGGATCTTGTGAGGGGGAGCTTGTGAGGGGATTCACAAGGGTTGCTTCAAGGATCGCTCTTCTTGTTCTTCGTCTAGAGGTTCTCGTCCGTGGAAGGGTCGATAGAGGTAAGGAGTTAGCTTTTGATTGTGGTTCTCTGCCAGCTTCAGGAGGAAGCAAAAGGAGGTAGGTTCTCTGCCTTGTCGGGGTGGCAAAAAGGAGGTTCTTGTGAGGGCTTCTCCGCCTAGCCGTGGGGGCTAAAGGAGAGTCACGTTTTGTAGTGCAATACTTGGAGGGTGCCTCCAAGGAGTGGACGTAAGTCAATTGACCGAACCACTATAAATTTCTGTGTTCTAATTTTTTGCTTCCGCACTTTTAATTCCGCATTTATTTTTGTGGTGTGATTTTGGTTTATGCAATTTTTATTCTTTGTAAAAAGAAATTTTAAAATACCAATTCACCCTCCCCACCCCCCTCTTGGTTAGCTTGGGCCAGTTCTATAGGGCTTAACATCCCTAACGAACTTTCAACCCTTATCATAAAGCAACTAATACTAAACTTGTTATGCCTTAAGCATCTAACCAATAACACATTCTCAATAAAAAAATTGTTCTTATTGTCAATCATATACGCGCCTACCACTTTCCTTATGGTATTGTCTCTCAACATTACTTTGCCTCTGTTCTTAGCTTTCAGTGATATGTATTATGTTTTGCCTCCAGTCATATGCTTCAAACATATATTTTCCAGGTACCAAATGCTCTCACAAAGACTTACATGAGAGTTTTCTACAAAATTATCAAACATTAGACTTAGTAACCCAAATTAATTTGGGTTCACCTCTTGGCAATGATAATTTAGATGCATATTTGATATATTATATTTTATGCATCTTAGGTCTCCACACTAGATGTGTTTACTATGAATTATATAAGTGTGAGAGATCTGACCAATCATTCCACATGAAAATTAATTAACTCTAGGAAAAGGATTTACCAATCTATATGAGTTATACTATCTTTTTCTAGGTTTTAAAATGTTATCTTCTAATCAGGATTAGAAAATTATTCAATTGTAGGGGGTGTCCTATTTTTCTGAAGAGCTTTTAGTATTTCTTTAAGATATGAGTTCAAACTTTCTAAAACATCATTGTCAACCCATAACTCATGTTCTCTTTGATTTGTTTCATCAATAAACACCTTATATTTATTTTCAAGATTAGTATAAGATGTTTTCAATAAATCATATTTCTTGTTCAAATCATCAAATTCATCCAATAATGTTATGTGGTTAATATCAGTAGATGCGTGATCATTCCTAAAGATTTCATGCTCTTTTTATAAATTTAAATATTCTATGTTCATTTTAGCATACAATTTTTTGAGTTTCCTTTGTGTAGTATGAATTTTTTCAAAAACTTTAAATAACTCATCATAGGATAAATCACATACCTATTTTTTATTCAACTGATCAAGATTATCTACTATTAAGAATAAGTTTGTGGCTTCCTCTTATACTTTAATTTTAAGGAGTTTAAAGCAGTGTCAGCCTAGAAAGTTATCTATTGTCTTTTCTTGCCCTTCCCAATATAGATTTTCTCCTTAACTTTCTCCTTTCTAGGATTAGCTTTGAGATTTAGGCAATCAGATTTAATATGTCCATGCTTCCTGCATTCATAATAAATTACGTCATTAGAAACTTTTGCATTTTTATGGAACTTACCCTTATTCCACTGCTAACGTCTCTATTACTTTCTTCTTAGAAAAAATTTTAAATGGCCTCGTCATGAGAGCAATATCTTCTTCATCTTCAGGCTATAACTGATCATTTTCTGAGTCATCCACTTTGAACATAATATTTTTCTCCTTCCTCTAGTCACCTACATCAATCTATCTTTGACTCATTACTTGATCGTAAGAAATTAGTAATCTAAGAAGATTGTTAATATAATAAATATTTTGGTCTTTTGATTCAGTTAAGAAAGTTATCTTTGCATCATAAGTAGTAGGTAAACAATCATAGAATTTTATTTACTTTTTTAGAATTCATCAATTCCCTACCTAAAGCATGCAATGAGGTGACAATCTTTATAAAATGAGTACATGTCAGTGATTGATTCATTTGGTTTCATGCAAAAAAGTTCATAGTCATGTAATAGAATATTCAATCTGGAATATTTCACCTCATTACTTCCTTCATATATTATACAAAGTCTATCCCAAATTTCTTTTCTAGTTTTATAGGTTGAAACACGCATATTTTATTTAAATTTTAGGCCACAAAAGAAAACTATTTAAATATTTAGCATTTAACTGAGCTAGTTCTTTTTCCTTTACTATCCAATTAGTAAACAATATTCAATCCTAATACCATCAATAAGTCTGGTGGGTCTAGTGTAACCTTCCTCTATTAAAATTCACATATTATAGTCAACTGATTGAAGAAAAGTAGACATATATGTTTTCAAAAAGTTGAAAAGAATGGTATTAAATAATGGTGGTCTAGTAATCGAATATTCTTCAAGAGTATTACGGTTTCCAAAAGTAGCCATGATCATTTTCAAAAAGTTATCTAAACCTTAATTTTTGAAAATAGGCTCACACCACTTGAAAGTTTGAGTAGGTTGTTAGACCTAACAGAACTGTCCCAAGGCTAACCAAGAGGGGGTGAATTGAAAATTTAAAAATTCTATTGGAAATTTAGAAAATCAATTTAATATATTTGATACAATGATAGATTCTCATAAAATATTTTTCAACCACAGAAAAATAAAAGTGTAGAAAAAAGTAAAGAATAGATGAACACTAAATTTTATAGTGATTCATTCCAACTAGACCTATATCCACTCCCTGAAGACTCCTTCCTCAGGTATTGTACTAAATAAAAGTAACTCTCCTTTTTCTCTCATAGCAAGGCAGAGAAGCCTTTGCAATAACCTCTCTTCCACCAACCTGGTGCGGCAGAGTACTGACATAATTTCTTACCCTCCTAGTGGTGGCAGAGTAATAATGTCCTTTCTCACCCTCCTGGTGATGGTTGAGTACCAACATCCTTTCTTACCCTCCTGGTTGTTTGAATAGTTGCTATTTGAATGATTTATATTTGTGCAACTTATGTAGTTTTGATGATTCCAAACATTATTGTTCAGATGTATAGTTATCTCCTAACATTTTTAGAAGATTTGCACTTGCTCTTGTGTGTACTAATATTTCGGAAAAATCAGACTCCAGACTACGAAAACTTCAAATCAAATTCAACATATGATATTTTGTTTATTTGAAGTTTGTCTTTTCTTTGAATTAATTTTGAAAGGGAGTGATTGTAATTGAGTGAATAAAATCTCACACACATAAATTAGGAGATCTTGAAATTCTATACTGATCGTACAGGACGATATTTATCGTACTGGACGATCTGTCAGTTATCTCCTGTAGAGCACTTGGAACGAATAGGAACTTGCTTGAAAAAATTTTTTTCTAAGTCCTATTCCTCCAGGACGAATTTTATTTTCATCCCGGACGATGGGTTCTCTGTAAAATTTTCGTCCAGACGAATTTTACCATCGTACGAGGCGACCAGTCCTCTGGAAAATTTTCGTCCAGACAAAAATAATTATCGTACCGGACGATCAGCTCTCTGGAAAATTTTCGTCCAGACGAAAGCAAATTATCGTCCGCGGCGATGGGTGCTCTGGAAAATTTTCGTTCAGACGAAATAAATAATCGTCCAGGACGATCGGCTCTCTGGAAAATTTTCGTCCAGACGAACATATTTTCGTCCAAACGATGAACCGACTTAGAACAGTTTTCAGCAGTTTTCAGAACCGACCTTGCAATAACCGTTCGTACTGGACGAACCTAGTTCGTACAGGACGATCAGCTGTACGAAGTCATTTCGTACACATATACAAATGGGGTCGTTTCAGATCGTTTAAGTAAAATCGTCCAGGACGATCCCGGATCGTACAGGACGATCCACTGCGTACAGAATTGGAAATTTGCAGTTTTTGGGCGGTTTTTCTTGTCTTTTCTATAAAAGGTACAAATTAGACTGCCACCCAATCTTTTTGTCATTTGATCTTCGTGCCTCTTGAGAGAATAGCCAAGGAGAGAGTGGAAGAGAGCATTCAAAGGAGGATTCCTACCACTGGAGCGAGAAGGCTTCACTTGGATTGCTAAGGTAAGAGTCTCTACTTGTGAAATTATATTTCTTCACTCTTTTCTTTCTTCTTTCTAGATTCTTGTGAGAAGATCATTCAAGAAGGTCCGGTTCTCTGCCAACACTTGGAGAGTGTGAACAGACGAGGGTTCTCTGCCCACACTAGGAGAGTGTAAAAGGGAGAAGGTTCTCTGCCTACACTTGGAGAGTGTGAACAGCCTTAGGGTTCTCTGCCCACACTAGGAGAGTGTGAAAGGACGACGGTTCTCTGCCAGCACTGTGGATTGTGTAAAAGGACGACGGTTCTCTGCCGCACCGGGTAGTGGTGAAAAGAGTGTTTTGTACAGGCTTCTCCGCCTTGCTGTGGGTGCTAAAGGAGAGTCACTTTGTGGTATTAGTGCAATACTCAGAGGGTGCCTCTGAGGAGTGGATGTAAGTCTGGTTATAGACCGAACCACTATAAATCTGGTGTCATTTACTTTATTGCTTTTACGTTTCCGCACTTTGAATTTCAGTTTTAACAACTCTGTGGTTGAAAAACATTTTTCTACTAACTTTAAAAGAAAATTTTATTTCGGTTCAACTTTATTATTAAGAGGGTTTAAAATTTTTAAAACTACCAATTCACCCCCCTCTTGGTAGCCGTGGGACATTTACTTAAGCTTAACAACCTAATTACTGGACTCAACAAGTGGTATCAGAGCATTGTTTCAAAATCATAAGTTTGAACTACTTTTTGATTAACGTAGATGGCTACATTTGGAAACCGAAACACACCTGAGGGTTACTCTATCACTAGACCTCCACTGTTTGACAATATTCCTTTTGATTTTTGGAAAACACGCATGTCTACTTTCTTACAGTCACTTGATTATCGCATGTGGATGCTAGTCCAGGAAGGTTACACAAAACCAACTAGATTAGTTGATGGAATTAGGGTAGATACACCCTATGCAGATTGGACTATAGAAGAACGTGACTTAGCACAATTAAATGTAAAATGTTTAAATAGTTTCTTTTGTGCTTTAAAATCTGAAGACTACATGCGGGTTTCCACTTGTAAAAGCGGAAAAGACATATGGGATAGACTTTGTATTACTTATGAAGGGACAAATGAGGTTAAGCAATCAAGACTCAATATCTTGTTACATGACTACGAATTATTTCGCATGAAACCTAATGAATCTATATCTGACATGTACACAAGATTCACTCAAATTGTCACCTCTTTGCATGCACTTGGTAGGGAATTAACTAATGCTGAAATGGTTAATAAGATTCTTCGTTGTTTACCTACTGCATACGATGCTAAAATTACTGCAATTACAGAGTCAAAAGATCTGAACATTTATTCTATTGACAATCTTCTTGGTTCACTCATTGCTTACGAGCAAGGAGTAAGTCAAAGAAAGATTGATGCAGGTGAACCAAGAAAGGACAAGAATATTGCACTAAATGTGGAAGAGTCAGAAAGTGAACACTCACAACCTGAGGATGAAGACGATATTGCACTGATGACTAGACAATTCAGAAGCTTTTTAAAGAGGAAGCAGAAGAGACGCCAGCAATGGAATAGAGGTAAGTATAACAGAAATGGCAAGGTTTCTAATGAAGTGATTTGTTATGAATGCAGGAAACCAGGTCATATAAAGACTGATTGTCCAAAACTCAAAGCCACTCCTAGCAAGGAGAAGGTAGAGGAGAAACCAATGGTAAAGAAGGGCAAGAAAAAGTTTCAAAAGGCTTTTTGGGCGGACTCAGCTTCAGACTCATCTGAGACTGAAAAAGAAGAAGAAGTCACCAACCTTTGATTGATGGTAGATAAATCTGAACAATCAGATCAAGAAGAGGTATGTGATTTAACTTATAATGAATTGTTTGAAGTTTCTGAACACATGCATGATGCATATAGGAAAATGAAAAAGATGCATGCTAGTTTAGTTTTAGAATTGGAAGAGCTTAATAAGGAACACGAAATCCTTAGGAAAGATCATGCTTTAGTTGATAGCAACCACATGAAACTACTTGATGAATATGATGACTTGAATAAAAATTTTGAGAATTTAAAATCATCCTATGCTGAACTTGAAAAAGAATTTAAGAAATTTAAGGATGAATCTGAGCACAAGACATATAGAATCAATTATACAAATCGAATCTTGGAGGATATGAATTCATTTTACAAACTTACTATAAGAGCTCTCGAGGATAATAGGAACCCCCCTAAACTTGAAGATTTTACAAATCCTAAATATTATCCTAAATTCATGAAATCCCTTAGAAGACAATCATATGAAAGAAAACATAGGAATATTTTTCCTAATGTTAAATGTAACAATTGTGGATTTTTGGGACATATATCTCACACCTGCACTTTAAAGATGAAACCTAATTTGGTGTGGAGAACTAAGATGCATAAACCTAGACATATCACACATGCATCTGATTATAAATTTCATAAAGGTGAACCCAAACTAGTTTGGGTTCCCAGGTCTAACATTTGAGAATTTGCAGGTATACTCTCACACAAGACCTCGTGAGAGTATATGGTACCTGGACAGCGGATGTTCTAAGCACATGACTGGAGATACTGCACAATTCATAACGCTGGAAGCCAGGAGTGGAGGCAAGGTTACACTTGGAGATAATACCACAAAGAAAGTGGTTGGATCAGGTATGATTGGAAATTTGAAAAACTTTTTCATAGATAATGTTTTATTAGTTGAAGGCTTAAAACATAATTTGCTTAGCATAAGTCAGCTATGTGATAAGGGCTATAATGTAAAATTTTTTCCTACTAGCTGCATAATTAGCCTAAATGGGAAAATTGTTTTAAATGGAAAAAGGGTGAACAATGTCTACATGCTAGATTTAAATTGTATTCAATCTCCTACTGCTTTTTGTTTGAAAACTGTTTCTGATGAATCATGGCTTTGGCATAGGAGACTTTGTCATTCTAGTATGAAAAATCTTAGAAAAATTACCCAAAAGAATTTGGTGAGAGGAATACCTAAACTAGACTTTACTAAGGACCATCTGTGTGATGCATGTCAACTAGGAAAACAAGTGAAGTCCTCTTTTAAGTCCAATAAAGATCTAAGGACCAGTAAACCATTAGAAATTCTTCACATGGATCTTTTTGGACCTGTAAGCACGGTAAGTCTAGGAGGAAAGGTATATGGATTTGTTATAGTAGATGATTTTTCAAGATTCACCTGGGTTAAATTTCTTTTTCATAAGAGTGAATCATTTGAGGAATTCAGAAATTTTTTAACTTGGATACAAAGAAAACTATGTGAAATAATTTCTATACAAAGTGATCATGGAGGAGAATTTGAAAATGAAAGATTTGAAGATTTCTGTAAAGAAAAGGGTATTGATCACAATTTTTCTGCACCTAGAACTCCTCAACAAAATGGAGTAGTTGAAAGAAAGAACAGAACATTAATAGAAGCCGCCCGAGCAATGTTAGCAGAATACTCGCTTCCTAGATATTTTTGGGCTGAGGCGGTTAGCACTGCATGCTATGTTCTGAATAGGGTGAATGTGAGATCAAATTTGAATAAAACACCCTATGAGTTGCTAAAAGGTAGAACACCAAATTTGTCTCATTTACATGTATTTGGTTGCAAGGTGTTCATACATAATAATGGAAAATCTGCCTTAGGAAAATTTGATCCAAAATCAGATGAAGGAATTTTTGTTGGATATTCAAGTGTTGGAAAATCTTATAGAGTATTCAACAAAAGAACTTTAGTCATTGAAGAAACCACACATGTTGTTATTGATGAAAATGGAAACATGGAAGAGCCAAAAGTTGTTGAAGAAGAAATTGAAGAAAACTCCCAAAAGATTGATAGATTAAATTTGGAAGAAAATGTGGAAGAAAATTTAGAAAGAGAAGACCCTTTGCCTAGAGATTTGAGATTTTCTAAAAACCATCCAAAGGAATTGATTATAGGTGAACCAAGTGAGGGTGTTAGAACTAGGCGTGGATTAAACAAGGAAGTCAATCATTCAGCCTTTATTTCAACTATTGAACCCACTGACATTGATCAAGCACTTTCAGATGAATTTTGGATATTGGCCATGCAAGAAGAGTTGAATCAATTTGTAAGAAATAAAGTTTGGGAACTAACTACAAGGCCAAAAGATCAAAGTGTTGTTGGAACCAAGTGGGTGTTCAAAAATAAAATGAATGACTCAGGAGTAGTCATTAGAAATAAGGCTAGATTAGTAGCTAAGGGGTATAATCAAATTGAAGGAATTGATTTTGAGGAAACTTTTGCCCCTGTAGCTAGACTTGAAGCAATTAGGGTTTTACTAGCCTTTGCCTGTTTTAAAGGTTTTAAATTGTTTCAAATGGATGTTAAAAGTGCATTTTTAAATGGAGTAATTGAAGATGATGTTTTTGTAGAACAACCTCCAGGTTTTGAAAATTCTAAATTTCCAAATCATGTTTTCAAATTAAAAAAGGCATTATATGGATTGAAACAGGCACCTAGGGCTTAGTATGAGAGGTTAAGCACCTTCCTACTTGAAAGATCTTTTGAAAAAGGAAGTGTGGATACGACTCTCTTCTTAAGAAAAATTGGAAAGGATATACTTATTGTTCAAATTTATGTGGATGACATCATCTTTGGATCTTCAAATAAACATCTTTGTGATGACTTTTCTAAAACAATGAGTAGTGAATTTGAAATGAGTCTAATGGGAGATTTAAATTACTTTCTAGGATTTAGCATTAAGCAACTTGAGGAAGGTACTTTTCTTAGTCAAACCAAATATATTAAGGACATCCTCAAAAAATATGAAATGGACAATGCTAAACCTGTTAGTACACCAATGAGTTCTTCAGTTCAGTTAGATAAAGACCTTAAGGGAAAATCTGTTGATCAAAAGAAATTTAGAGGGATAATTGGATCTTTACTTTACTTGACTGCTAGCCGACCAGATATTATGTTTAGTGTTTGCTTATGTGCTAGATTTCAATCAGATCCAAAAGAATCACATTTGACAGCAGTGAAAAGGATTTTAAGATATCTACTAGGAACTCAAAACTTAGGAATTTGGTATCCTAAGTTTAGCTCTTCATTTGAAATTATTGGTTACTCAGATTCTGACTTTGCAGGCTGTAGAGTGGATAGGAAAAGCACTTCTGGAACATGTCAATTCATTGGAAATTCATTAGTTTCATGGTCTAGTAGAAAACAAAATTCAGTGGCACTATCTACTGCAGAAGCAGAATACATTGCATTAGGAAGTTGTGTGGCACAAGTACTTTGGTTAAAACAACAGTTGATTGACTTAGGATTAACTATAGGCACTATTCCAATTTATTGTGACAATACTAGTGCTATTTGCATTTCCAAAAATCCTATTCAACATTCTAGAACCAAACACATCGATATAAGGCATCATTTCATAAGGGATCATGTATCCAAAGGAGAAATTGAACTCATACATGTTTCAACTGAAAATCAACTTGCAGACATTTTTACAAAACCTTTAGCCTTTGATACCTTCAGTACTTTAAGAACAAGGCTTGGTGTTATTGATTTGAATGCTTAACTAAAATGTCTTTGCAACATTGATACTTGTTGTGTTTTGTTTTTGTAATTTTGTGAATTTTGTGTGTTTTTAATGAATTGTTTTTGGATTTATGATTTTGGTTTTATGTTTTCTGTATTTTTGTTGATTTTGTTAATTTAAAAAATTCAAAATTAAAAATTTTTTTTGGAGGAAATCGTCCAGGACGAAATGTTTTCGTACGGGACGATATGTGAAGGAACAGTTTGCGCGAATTTAAATTGTTTTGAGAGCAGTTTTTTATTTGATCGTCTGTACGATATTTAATCGTCCAAGACGAATTTTTTTTCTCTCAAACGTCGGGACGATTGAATGCAGCGGTTGAGTGGATAAGACAGTTTTTAATACGAACTTCGTCTGTACGAACATGTGTCGGTTCATTGTAGGGGACGGTTTTCAAGAGTCATTAAAACGAAACACTTTTCGATCGTCTGTACGAAATTTTTTCGTATGTACGATCGGTCAAGTCAAGAAGCCTGTACGAAGGGACGCATCGTAAGTTGTGTTGAATACGAAAAGCCGTTACATTTTGGACGAATTGGATCGTCTGTACGAAATTACTTCGTCCAGACGAACGATAATTTTTCGTCCAGGACGAACGTATCGTTTTTCTTTAAATATGAAGGCTTTCAAACTTGACAATCACACTTTCAAACATCTTTTTCAATCCCTTTCTACATCAAATCAACTATGGCCTCCTCTAGCAAAAGACAAAAAGTTTTGGTGAAGAAACCTAACAGGATGCCCCAGACAACTTTCTTTCCAAGGCAAATGAGGAATCTTTTCCTCGTTTTGCATCTGCAAAAATCACTCCGTCTCGCATTCTTATCCAAACAGAGTTGAAATTTCGGGTATTGCACCTCTTCGCCTCAACCCAATTTCAGTTCATTCTTTCTCTCGTCTATCTCTACAATAAGCAAACCTACCATTACTTTCTAGCCAACATGAGTTTCAATTCTGACCACTCTATCATTAGTTCTTTTGTTTTTAAGAAAAAAGTTGAAATCACCAAGCACAATCTTGGTGCATTTTTAAACTTAAGAACTGAGGGATATAGAGCAGACACCCTAATGTCAGAAACCTCCTTCAAATGGTTTCAAATCAATATGGTAATTAGAGAAAATACGATTGACAATCATGTTGCTAGAGTGGCAGGTATGACCCAAGATGCCCGAATCATCCAGCATATCCTTAGATCCTCAATTATTCCTAAAGCTGGTGATAGGATTAACATTACTCCTCTCCTTTCTTGTCTAACTTTTTTAATCATGAAAAGACATCCTATTGATGAAGCCCAACTCATCCTAGATCATATCTATGGGCTTTCAAAAATAGGACATCCTGATCAGAAGAGGAAGAAGAACATTTCATTAGGGCACTTAATTACTTATATTTTGGAGAAGAAGTACAATATAGTGCATCCTGATGAAGAATATGAAGAGCCAGTTTACTATAACGATGCATCTTTCAGATTGCTCTTCAAGGAGGAGAAAGAAAAAGCACATGCTAGTGCTTCAGAAGAAGAAGAAGAAGGAGTGCAAGGTTCTGCTTCTCAATCAGATTACCAGAATCTGATTGAGAGATTTGATAGACTAGAGACTCACATTGATCAAAGATTTGATCAATTTGATGCTCAACTTACGTAGCAACAACAAGACATTGGTAACATCAAAGATGAAGTTCATGAAATTAATACCAATGTCATGTTGATGGCCTCCTACTTCAATCTCTTTGGCGGCATTCTTCCTCCTCCTCCAGAACAGTAGAATTTTTATGTGTGTCTGTTGTATTTTGTTTTGTTTTTGTTTGTTTTGTTTTTATCTTATCTGTGTTATTGTGATTGTTTTTATGTTTTTTTTTAAGTTCAATGTATTTTTTTTGGTGTAATCTGTTCCTTTAATGAAAGTTTGTTTCTATTAGATTTGTTTAGAAATGTGATTAATGTTTGTAAATTTCATTAGTATTATTTAATCTACATAGTGCTTAAATTCGATTGTGATTTGAGATTATCTATATTAGAAAATCTAGACTTTCTAAATTTATAATTTGTTTATAACTTGTTGTAATTAGAACTTTTAAATTCATGTCTATTCATTTAGACTACATAAAAGTTAATATTGTTATTGCAATTTTGATGTTTTCTTATTTTGTATTTCTATGCTCAAATGATATTTATGCACCTAGAAATATTTGAAATTTTAGATTATAGATTTTGGAAAGAATTGGTCAAATTACTCTTGAACATTGTACAAATGTACAAAAATCAAAAGCAATACACAAAAATTTGCAAAGTGAAAAAGAGGCACAAAATAAGCCCAACCAAAGAAAAATGCACAAAAATGTGCTCCAAAACTTTGAAAAGATGTGCAAAGCACCACATGAGGTAATTCTTTTCTTTCCAAATTCGTTCAATCTCTTAATTCAAGTTAATCTAAATGTTCATTTATATTCTATTGAACTTTGAAATATAGAATTTTTTTTTACATCTCACTTGTAATGATTTTCAATAATCAAAATGTCTAAATTGAATCATGTCTTTGATAATTTCTTCTTACTTACAATGTTATTTCATTTCATAAATTTTATAAATTTCTATGATTGACCTAATATCTTTAATTTAAAATTGCATACCCTATGTCAAATCACAATTTAGATTAAATTTTAACAATGAATTTCATATAATTATTTACATTTCTTGTCTTTTTCTTCTTCACTTTTTGTTGCTGTCAAAAAGGGGGAGAAATTATTATGTTTGTATTTTTGTGGTTTGTGTTTTCTATTTTTAATTGTTCTGTTTGCAAGTTTTTTATTTGTTTGTGTTACAAAATTTTTTGAATAACAAAAATATTATTCTTTAAATATTGTTCTTTAATGCCTCCTTATTTTAATGCACTCATAAATTCAGGGGGAGTTTAGGAGATAAGAGATCTGTTTTAACTTGAAACCTTACAAATAATAATTATTTTGCCATCATCAAAAAGGGGGAGATTGTTTGAATAGTTGCTATTTGAATGATTTATATTTGTGCAACTTATGTAGTTTTGATGATTCCAAACATTATTGTTCAGATGTATAGTTATCTCCTAAAATTTTTAGTAGATTTGCACTTGCTCTTGTGTGTACTAACATTTCAGGAAAATCAGACTCCAGACTACGAAAACTTCAAATCAAATTCAACATATGATATTTTGTTTATTTGAAGTTTGTCTTTTCTTTGAATTAATTTTGAAAGGGAGTGATTGTAATTGAGTGAATAAAATCTCACACACACAAATTAGGAGATCTTGAAATTCTATACTGATCGTACAGGACGATATTTATCGTACTGGACGATCTGTCAGTTATCTCCTGTAGAGCACTTGGAACGAATAGGAACTTGCTTGAAAATTTTTTTTTCTAAGTCCTATTCGTCCAGGACGAATTTTATTTTCGTCCCGCACGATGGGTTCTCTGTAAAATTTTCGTCCAGACGAATTTTACCATCGTACGAGGCGACCAGTCCTCTGGAAAATTTTCGTCCAGACGAAAATAATTATCGTACCGGACGATCAGCTCTCTGGAAAATTTTCGTCCAGACGAAAGCAAATTATCGTCCGCGGCGATGGGTGCTCTGGAAAATTTTCGTCCAGACGAAATAAATAATCGTCCAGGACGATCGGCTCTCTGGAAAATTTTCGTCCAGACGAACATATTTTCGTCCAAACGATGAACCGACTTAGAACAGTTTTCAACAGTTTCAAGAACCGACCTTGCAATAACCGTTCGTACTGGACGAACCTAGTTCGTACAGGACGATCAGCTGTACGAAGTCATTTCGTACACATATACAAATGGGGTCGTTTCAGATCGTTTAAGTAAAATCGTCCAGGACGATCCCGGATCGTACAGGACGATCCACTGCGTACAGAATTGGAAATTTGCAGTTTTTGGGCGGTTTTTCTTGTCCTTTCTATAAAAGGTCCAAATTAGACTGCCACCCAATCTTTTTGTCATTTGATCTTCGTGCCTCTTGAGAGAATAGCCAAGGAGAGAGTGGAAGAGAGCATTCAAAGGAGGATTCCTACCACTGGAGCGAGAAGGCTTCACTTGGATTGCTAAGGTAAGAGTCTCTACTTGTGAAATTGGATTTCTTCACTCTTTTCTTTCTTCTTTCTAGATTCTTGTGAGAAGATCATTCAAGAAGGTCCGGTTCTCTGCCGACACTTGGAGAGTGTGAACAGACGAGGGTTCTCTGCCCACACTAGGAGAGTGTAAAAGGGAGAAGGTTCTCTGCCTACACTTGGAGAGTGTGAACAGCCTTAGGGTTCTCTGCCCACACTAGGAGAGTGTGAAAGGACGACAGTTCTCTGCCAGCACTGTGGATTGTATAAATGGACAACGGTTCTCTGCCGCACCTGGTAGTGGTGAAAAGAGTGTTTTGTACAGGCTTCTCCGCCTTGCTGTGGGTGCTAAAGGAGAGTCACTTTGTGGTATTAGTGCAATACTCAGAGGGTGCCTCTGAGGAGTGGATGTAGGTTTGGTTATAGACCGAACCACTATAAATCTGGTGTCATTTACTTTATTGCTTTTACGTTTCCGCACTTTGAATTTCAGTTTTAACAACTCTGTGGTTGAAAAACATTTTTCTACTAACTTTAAAAGAAAATTTTATTTCGGTTCAACTTTATTATTAAGAGGGTTTAAAATTTTTAAAACTACCAATTCACCCCCCTCTTGGTAGCCGTGGGACATTTACTTAGGCTTAACAACCTAATTACTGGACTCAACACTGGTGACAGTAGAGTACCAACGCCCTTTCTCACCCTCCTGGTGACGGTATAGTACCAACATCCTTTTTCACCCTCTTGGTGACGGTAGAGTACTGTAATCTTCTTTGAAAGTCTTCTCTCAAAAGCCTTCAAGTAAGTAAGGAGAAAATTGAAGAACAAATAAGAGATCCTTAGCTTTGAGTAACATTGTGAATCCCCTCACAAATTCCTCTGAAAAAGATCTCTCAATATTCACTTCTAAAATACTCTCTCAAACACTCTCCTTTTCACTCTTGAAAGAAATTTGTAGCAATAACTCTAGAAGATTAGTGGAGATAGTTTTTAGGACCCTTATATATAAAACACAAGAAAAATCATCTAGAAAATTGAAAATTTTCAAGTTGAACATCTTTAGATCGTATAATATGACCATACTTCGTATATACGAATAGTTCAAAATTTTATGTACGATCTTGTACGAACCTGATTTTATACTATGCCAGTCATTTGTATGAACTAACATTGTCCAGTATGAATAGTTCAAAAATAAACAAATTTGTTCGTTACAATTATATGCGAACCCAATTCGTATATTGTGAATCATCTGTACAAATATAATATCGTACAATCTGAACAGTTTAAATAAATCATGCTTCATTTGGTATGAACGTGGATGACCCCATTTCGTACTCTAGGAGTCATCTGTATGAACTTAAATTGTACATTACGATTAGTTCAAAAATTGATGAGTTCGTTTGGGATGAATTGGTACGCACCCATTTTGTACTCTAGGAGTCATTTATACAAACCCCACTTTATATAGTATGATTAGTTCAAAAACGATGAGTTTGTTTGGGACTAATTGGTATGTATCCATTTCATACTCTATGAGTCATCTGTACAAAAATATTATTGTATAGTATGAACTGTAAAAAATTTTTAGGGCATGATTTACTTAACTTTGTTCTGGAGGAACTATCATGACAAATCTCCACCATAATTTGAAAATCGTACGGTATGATTAGTTTTAAATAAATAAAGTTTTGACTCACTCCCCTAGTGTGTGTTCATGGTTACCCAATTATAATCATACTCTCAGACTCAAGAAAAATAGAAAAACTACATACTCAATTACATGAAACCCTAATCTAATCAGTCTTGAAGTCTTTGACAGTCTGCAGTATGATTTTCCTGAAATATTAGTACACACAAACAACACAAAGAAAATATATCCAATGTATATTAGGAGAAACAGTAATCACAGTAATAATATTTTGGTATATTCAAAAACAAATATGATATAAAAACATGGTCTTGAAATCTAAGTTACAACAAGACTTCTATGTCATAATCAAGCATCATCATTTGTAGATGTCATGCAAAGTAAATTAAAATTGATCTTGTTATTTCTACCAAAGTATGATTCTTCTTTCAATTACACAATTTTGTTGAGGAGTTCTAGGAGATGAAAAACTATTTATAATTTTATTTTCATCACAATAAATTTTAAATGATATTTTTCAAATTCTCAATCATGATTTGTTTCACTTTTATGAATCAAATAACCTTATTCTCTTTGAAAATACTTATCAAATTTCCTTAAATCATCAATTGCATTATTTTTATTTGCTAAGAATAATACTCAAGTGTATCTTGAGTAATCATCTATAATAACAAATCTATAATTTTTACCACCTAAATTAGTTATGTTAATTGTCCCAAATAAGTCAATGTGTAATAATTCTAAAGGTCTACTCATAGAAACTATATTTTTACTCTTGAATGAACTTTTCATATATTTACCATGAATGCATGATCACATATAGAATCAAAATAAAACTTTTTTTTTTCAACCAACTACTAAATCAAGTTTAGAAATTTTATTTAAAGTATGGATATTTGCATGTCTTAGTCTTCTATGTCATAATCAAGCATCATCATTTATAGATTTCATGCAAAATAAATTTAAATTAATATCATTTGTATTCTCTAAATTAATTAAATAAATATTTTTATGTCTATTTCTAATAAGCAAAATAGTTTCATAATTTTTAATAATGCAATGTGAAGTATAGAAAGAAATATTTAAACCTTTATCACATAAATGACTAATTGATATTAAGTTATGTTTTAAACCAAAAACAAATTAGACTTTTTCTAAAGTAATAGAGTTATTACATATGGATTCAATGCCAATAGTATTTCCCTTTGCATTATTTTCATATGTTACATATACTTCATCACTTGGTTCTAATGTAGAGAATTTTGCTTAGTCGCCCATCATATACCTTGAATATCTACTATCCAAGTACTACATGTCTTCTTTGATTTTACTTTGAAGCCATTCTACCAAACAAAATCAAATGTTATCTTTTGGAACTTAAATGTTTTTGGGTCCACATTCTAAATGAGTAGTATGATATCTATTATGTATGGTATATGAAGTACTTGTATTTTTTAGCACCTATATAATAGATGATTGATTAACATTTTGTGAGATACGAGCACATAAATCAAATGAGATATGTCCTTTTCTGCCACAACAATTTCACCAAATATTAGTGTTTGCATATGACTTGGAATGATGTCTATGTGACATATAAAAAGAATTTTTATTTGATATTATACTTGATGAAACTTTATAATGAACTTGTATGATTTCATGAATAAATCTAATCTTGCTTTTTAAAGAATATTTTCTATTTCAAGTTTATAAACAAGTAAAGAATGATCTAATAAAGAACAACTTTTATTTTTTAAATCATCACATTCATTTTTTAAATCATTAAAATGCATATATAAATTTGCATGCTCTTTTTCTAAAATATTATACAATAACAACAACATCAAGCCTTTATCCCACTATGTGGGGTCAGCTACATGAATCCTTTTTCTCCATTGTGTCATATTAAAAGTCAAATTCTCATTTAAATCTAATAAAGAAAGGCCATTCCTAATATTTTCTAAACAAGTATTTTTAGGTCTGCCTCTACCTTTCTTAACTTAAGTCAAATCTAATACCGCTAATATCCTAACCGGCTCATCAGAAGGCCACTGTTTTATGTGACCAAACTATTTAAGGTGACTCTCTCTAATATATTATCTTCTACTAGAGCTACTCCAACCTTTTCACATATTTTCTCATTTTGTGTCATATCTCTAAGGTAAAGCCACTCATCCACATGAGCATCCTCATCTCTACCACACTTAACTTAGTATTATGTTTCTCTTTTAATGCCCAACATTTGACACCATAAAGTATTGCAGGCCTCACCACCATCTTATAGAATTTTCCCTTAAGTTTGAAGGATACATTTCTATCACACAACAAGCCCGATGCATTCCTCCACATTAACCATCCAATTTGAATTTTGCTGATAATATCCCCATCTATTTCACCATCACTCTGAATAATAAATCCAAGATATCTAAAACATGTACTCTTATTAATGACTTTATCACCCAAAGTCACAATCCCCTCACTAGGACTATTACTACTAAAATTACACTTCATATATTCCATTTTAGATCTACTCAAGCAAAAACCTTTAGACTCTAAGATCGACCTCCATAATTCATGTTTACCTTTAACTCCCTCTCTAGTCTTATCATCAAGAAGAATATCATCAGCAAAAACCATACACCAAGGTACATCCTCTTGCAAATGTCTAGTGAGAACATCCAGGCCTAAAGCAAAATAGATATGGGTTTAAGGCTGGTCCTTGATGTAACCCAACCAAAATAAGGAAATACTAGGTCAAACCACCTTGTGTTTGAAGACAAGTAATAGCTAGTGCATACATATCTTTAATGATTTGAATATAAGCATTATTAACTCTTTCTTTTCAAGAAATATCCATAGAACTTCTATCGAAACTTTATCATATGCTTTTTTCTAAATCAATAAATATCATATATAGAATCTTCTTATTTTCTCTATCTTTCTCCATCAAATCTCTTAATAAATGTATGGCTTCCATAGTCGACCTACCTGACATGAATCCAAATTGATTTTGATAAACATTAGTATCACACCACAACATATGCTCCATAACTCTCTCCCATAGTTTTAAATTATGACACATTAACTTAATTCCTCTATAATTCACACAATCATGTGCATCCCCTTTATTCTTAAAATAAGGAATTAACACACTCATTCTCCACTCATCTGTCATCTTTTTGGTCTTCAAAATAGTATTAAAAAGTTTAGTAAGCTAAGAAATTCCTTCATCTCCTAAGCATTTCCACACCTCTATTGGAATATCATTAGGTCCAACAGCTTTTCCACCCTTCATTTTCTTTAAAGCCTCTCTAACTTTGGTTTTACTATTACACCGATAAAAAATAAAAATCTACAGTTTCATTTATGTTGCTAAGGCCACTACAGTCAATCTTATTTTCACAATCTTCATTAAAAAGTTTAGCAAAATATCTCATCCGCCTTTATTGAATATCATCTTCTAAGAAAAGTATTTTTTGATCTTCATCCTTAATACACTTCACTTGAACTAAATCATTACTACTCCTATCTCTTTGTTTGGCTAAATTATACATTTATCTTTCTCCCTCTAATTTATTATATAAATCTCTAAAAGTTATGGTCTCTGCCTCGCATATAGCTTTCTTAAATTCCTTATGAGTATCTTTATATTATTTCCAATTATCAGAGTTTTTAAAATTAAACTAATTTTTATAATAAATTTTCTTATTTTTAATCTTTTATTTCACAATTGGATTCCACCACAAACTTTTTTACTATTAGGAGCTTTTTCCTTTGATACTTCAAGAACATCTTTTGCAATATTCTTAATATCACTAGCCATTTTTTCCCACATAGCATTAGCATCCTCATGCAAAGACAAAATCTTAAGATCTAAAATCTTACTCTAAAAAATCTTTTTGTTAATATTCTTTAAAAGTCCCCATCTAATCCTTGAATATTATTTTAATTTATTTTTTATTTTCCCCCCTATATCTTAAAGTCTAAAACTAATAATCCATATTGAGTATATAAATTTTCACTCGAAATAACTTTATAATCTTTGCAATCTAAACGATCTAATTTTCTTATAAGAAAATAGTCAATCTGAATTGTACTATATACATTTTTATAAGTGATGAGATGCTCATTCTTTTTCTTAAATAATATATTAGCAATTAAAAAATCATAAGCTAAATAAAAATAAAAAATGATCTTACCACCTTCATTTGTCGTTCCAAACTCATGGCCACCATGAATGCTTTTAAAATCATCTACCTCTCTATTAACATGTCCAATTAAATCTCATCCAAAATTACTCTTAAGAGGTCTCTTTTATAATTAATTCTTCTAAGTCATTCCAAAAATTTAATTTAGAACTCATCCAAACCTACTTGAGGAGCATAAGTACTTATAATATTAATAATCTTAGCATCAACAACAATATTTAAAGCTATAATTCTATCTCCAATCCTATTAATTTTTTAAAATTATCCTTCAAACTCTTATCTATAATAATACCTACACTATTTCTAGTACGACTATTACCTGAATACTAAAGTTTAAATCCTAAACTATCAATATCCTTAGCATTCTCTCCAACCCATTTAGTTTTTTTAATACACAAAATTTTTAACTTCCTATGAATCATAATATATATTAATTTCATTAATTTTCCTTTAGAGGAACCTATATTCCAAATTTTTTTCCTAATTTTAGTTTCATATTTTTTAGTTTCAGATGGACTAACTTCTTTGCTCATATCCATCCTTGATGTTGAAACCCTTGCCTATTTAATACTACACCCGAGCACTGGTGTAGTGGCCCTTGCACACTTGTCACTGCATTTAGGTCATACAGTGCGTCGCTTCTAGGGGACGCCCTAGCATTAATACAATTTCTTACAGTATTAATGTCATTATTATTCGATAAGTTTTATGTTGGCTGTCGACTACCTAACATAACCCTAGTGGTTTTATATTATATTTTATTTTAATTTTTTTATATTTAATAACTAATTTATTAAATGCATCATCTTATTCTTCATAAGATATATTATTACATACCTCTTAAGAATCACAATCAGATTCTCCTCCTAACATAAGACAAATGTTCACCTCTTCATCTAATGAGCATGATTCATTTGAATCTCAATTTGCTTATAGAGCCTTCTTCTTCTTCTTCTTCTTCTTCTTCAAATGCTTCATTTTTTCTTATCACTCACTCTCTCTCTCTCTCTCTCTCTCTCTCTCTCTCTCTCTCTCTCTCTCTCTCTCTCTCTCTCTCTCTCTCTCTCTCTCTCTCTCTCTCTCTCTCTCTCTCTCTCTCTCTCTCTCTCTCTCTCTCTCTCTCTCTCTCTCTCTCTCTCTCTCTCTCTCTCTCTCTCTCTCTCTCTCTCTCTATACATCCATCTCTTTCTTCTTTAAATTGATAAGATCTGGGCTATCTCCTCTTATATTTTCAGGCTTCTTATAATGGTAGCAAATAATCCCTTCTCCTGAATGAAATTTCTTAGTTTTAAATTTAAAATTTTTTAGATTTCTTATACCTTTGATTTTTCTTCCTTGTTAAACTTCCAAGTCTTCTTGAAAGCATGGAAACCTCATCACTATCTTCATTAGAGTTTGATGTACTAGGTTTATCATTATCATCAACTTATAAGATAATAGTTTTCTCTTTCTCTTTCTCTTTCGTAGAAGAGCTATCCAACTGATCTCTTTGAGCTATAATCTATTCATATGCTATCAAAGAACCCAAAAGTTGATCAACTAGATAAGTAGATAAATCTTTAGCCTTACTAATTATAGTTACTTTAGCATTTCATTTTTTGAGAAGGCATATAAGAATCTTTTAAATTGAGTCTTAATTCTTATATGATATTCCAAGAGAATGTAATGCATTAATTATTTTCCTTATTCTTGTATACATATTAGAAATATATTTAGAATGAGACATGAAAAAATTCATATTCATGAATAAGTCTATTTATGTGAGTATCTTTAACATCCCTAGTACCTTTATACGTTATAATTAATTTATCCTAATTTTTTTTGTTGAATTTAATATGAAAATTTTCATGTAATCATCTAGATGAAGTGCACAATGCAAAGTATTACTTACCATAGTATTTAACTCATCTAAATCTCTCTCTATTATAGTCCATTCATCAAAAGATTTTTAAATTTTAATTCCATTAATTTCTTTAGAGGGCATATGATACTGGTGTGTAAGCATATGCCACATATGAGAGTCTTGTCCTCTTAAGAATGTACTAATTCTATTTTTCCAATAATAAAAAAGAACATTATCTATTAATTATGGTTGATGAGTAGATTATCCTTCGGGAAGTGAAACCTTAGGAAAACCTTGTGCCATAGTTAATTTGTTAGTTGATCTACTCTAGGATGTTAAGTCAAAATAAAAAGAGCTAATGATCAAATACCAATTATTGGATGACTATGGTACCCCAAGAGAGGGGTGAATTGGGTTTTAAAATTATTAAAAAGGAGGTAATTAAAATAATATTAATGATATTTGGCAAAGAGAAAGTAATCACACATTTGTTTTTTTATAAAAATGACCAAGAAAAATAGATGCAATAAAAGAAAATAACATTCACAATATTTTACGTGGTTCTGCCTGGATTCCAATTCAGTGTACGTCCACGCTAGCCAACTCTCAGGCTAGAATCCACTAATCTCATGTTTTCCTTTGTAAACCTCACTTCTTTAAACCAAAGAAGTTTTTTTACAACCTAAGTACTTTCCTAAATGTGTGAGTATAACCCAATCTGATTATAATTTAAACTTCACTAATTAAAATGACCTAGATCAAGAAAAATAAAATTTTAATTTAATGTAAATAATACAATCTCAAATTATCTTGTAATAAAATGACTAAAATATTTGAAGTGATATTACAATTTAATTTTAATCACCATAGTATTTATAAATGAAATATAAAATTTGCTCAGTTTAACATAGATTTATATTTTGATAAAAATATGAAGAATATTTTAAATAAAAATATTTTTCTTGCTAATTTTAAACTATAACTACTCAAATCATATAATATTTTTAAAAAAGAATCTAATTTTAAATACAAATTTATGCCACGTAAAAAAAATTAAAATACTTGCTCTATTATCTTTATGTATTTAAAAGATTTAGCATAGAAAACTTAATATAACATTCTCAACTAGTATTTCATCAAATAATAAATATTTTTTAAAAAAAATATGTAATAAAAACTAAAAGAACAGCAAGTAAATATTTAGAGAAAGAAAGCAAACTCAAGATCTCCAAATGATATTACACGATTTAGTGTGTTGAAGATTTCCAACCAAGAATTTAATCTTGCAAATGAAAAAGACTTTTGGAATGAATATAAAAGTTTCTCCTCTCAAGATTTCTCATATAAGGAAGGAGAAAGGAATGGACAAAATGGTGGAGTTTCTTTTTTTAATAGTCCTCACATGAAGAAGAAGAGGTGTATTTAAAAGAAAAGGGTATATAAAGTCAAATTTGAATAAAACTATTAATCTAATATTAACTTATGAATTAATAATATTATATTTGATAAATAACTCATTTATTTTAAATTAATATAAGTTTCAAACAACTATAAAATGACTTGTCACATGGACAAGTCAAAAAGTCTTCATATAAATCCAAAATAAGGCAAAAACGGTTACCCATTAAATAATTTTAAAATTAAATAATGTGTAGAAATTTATTATAAATTCAATATAGCTCTAAATGAGTCATATAACATTTCATTTTCTATCTTAAAAAATCCATGAAATATAATCTAATGAAATAAAATTTAAGCCACATTTCTATCAAAATAATACAATATTCAGCATAATAAAAACTTATTCATATTTTAATGTATTTAAATATTCATATAATAATATGATGTAATTAAAATAAAATTTATTGCATATCACTAAATTTATGTGAAATAAAATAATATTAAAAAAATAGGCAGGTAAGCTTAATACTTTTATTTACCTTAATTAAGTATCTTTTCATAAATGATAACAATGAAGCTTATAAAATGTATTTAATAAAGGAATCTTATAGATTTTTAAATCATATTTATTATCCTTAATTAATAACATATAAATCATTTTAATTTTTATTTAAATTATGAGCAAATCAAATAATACAAGTACATATTAATGGACCTCCAGCATACTCCTACATAATATAAAAATGTTTAAGTTTTCTATCTAGTTCCATCTTGAGTTCTTTTAGCTCAAATGTTTATTGAACTTGAGTTGTGTAATGTAAATTACACATAATTAATCATCATTCACATCCATCATATCATTACACCAGAAATACTTAATATACAAATTAGAACATCAAAGCATATATTTGTTATCATCAAAATCTCTAAAATAGATCATATCAGTAGACTTGCATAGCCTACTCAAATCTAGATGGTTAGCTACAGTCAAACATAATTATTGATAGCATCCAAAGCCACTTATCACTTGGATTAGTAATCTAAAGATGTCACATGATTGTATTAGTGATGATAAATCAAAATATTAATGATAAGATTAGGAGAAATTTTTTTGAAGAAGTCCAACACCTCTTAAATAAGCATAGCATATATAATGTGTATTTTAAGATTAATGTCTTGAGAAATGATGAAGTATCATATTCTTATTGACTAGAAAATTTGAATCTTCATAAATGAATTGCATAATAATATAAGACAATGTCAATACAATTAAAAGTCATTGATATGCTGCTCATGACAATAACAAAGCCATTGAGAAGGTGGTAGCCCACTCAAGCTTAATTGATTTGTGCCAAACTATCTTTTGGTTGGGCACTTGGCTCAATCTGAGCCTTTCAAGATTTTGATTTAGGTGATCTACTTATTCTAGAGTAAAGCATATTGAAATGCGCCAAATCTATCTCCGGCTCAATCAAATTTAGGTTTTGTTAGGGATAACTTCTTTACTATTTTTTAAAACTATTTTCTGCAACAAAAATTTCTACTCAAAAAGTTTTTCTAATAGAAAACTATTTTAAAAACAGTAAGAAAGCTGTCTTAAATGAACCCTTAATTTTGTTCTTCTAAAATATTTTGAAATGAATTATTTTTATTTTTTCTTTGTTTTCCATGATAAAAGAAGAGGCGTTATATCTCACTTCCTCTACGTCGAAGCTTCTTGGCAATCCACAATGAAGAAAAATGAAATGCCGTAAGGTTATGCTGACTATTACAAGAGCCAATATTTGTGAATATTAAAATTTTATGAATAATGAAAATGTGCGCATATTTATCAATTTGTAAGGTATTTTCATTGATTCAAAATTGGTCTGCTGTCACTACAGAAAAATCACTAATTTCGGGCGGAATTTTCCGGCGGTCAAGTTTCCTGCGGCTTTCCGGCGGTTTATCCCACGGAAATTACCGGCGGCTTTTTCAATTTCCGGCGGCCTTTTAAAAATTTAATGAAAATGAATTAAATTTTTAATATTTAAATAATTAATTTTCATTTTAAAATTAATTAGTTAGTTAATTTTTATTTTATATTAAATATTATTTTTAATTTTAAATTAATTAGTTTCATTTTTTGAAAAATTAAAACTAATTTACTTTCGGTTAGAATATAATTTAAATAAAAAATATTGACAAATTATACATATTTGCATCTTCAGCTATTCGGTCGGTTGCTGGAAATTCCTCCCAACCAACCACTGTTCGAACCTCACGGCAGACGCGCGGACCGCGGGAGGGCTTGCGTGAACACGGGGCCGGGGTGCTGGCGGAGCACGGGAGGGCTTGCGCCGCAGGGGCGCTTGCGGAGCGCAGGAGCACAGGCGGAGAAGCTTGCGCAAGCAGGGGCGCGGGCAGAACAGCTTGCGCACGCGGGGGCGCGAGCGGAACAGCTTGCGCACGCGGGTGCGTGGGCGGAGCGCAGGAGGGCTTCCGCATGCGGGGGCGTGGCAGAGCCGGGTTGGCGGCAAAGCGGCACTGGCACGCGGGATCAGGGTGGCTTGCCAGAGCGGGGTGGGGGGTTAATATGACCGGCGGTTTATGACCGCCGGAATAATTTGCCGCCGGTAAAAACCGCCGGAATTTATTTTCCTACGTCGTTTCTACCGGCGGTAAATTAACTGCCGGAAAACCACCGAAAAAGGTTCAATTTCATCGGAAAAGGCCGCCGGAAATGAGTGATTTTCCTGTAGCGTGTTATCTCGCGTTTAGGTTGTTTTCATCGTCTACTCTATTGCTACAATATCGTCTTATTAAATAATTTATGGCCTTTAGACTCCTTTTTGACTAAATCTCTTTATAAATTGTGTTTTGGTTAAATTTGAATTCAATTTTGTTTATTATTATATATATATATATATATATATATATATATATATATATATATATATATATATATTACAACAAGTATTAGAATGAACCTCAAAGTCTTTAAACATACTCTAATATTATCCTAAATTCAAAAATTTCAAATTCCTGCATTTACATTATGTTATTTTAAAAAAAACTTTAATTTAATAGTCTATTTGTTCATATCTTATCACTTAATATATTTTTTTTTTCAACAAACCAAATAGTCTCCAACTAATTATATTTTATACTAATTTAATTTATTATTTGAATTTAAATTAAGCTAGTTCTTTAA
This sequence comes from Dendrobium huoshanense, assembly GCA_016618105.1. Taxonomy (NCBI): domain Eukaryota; kingdom Viridiplantae; phylum Streptophyta; class Magnoliopsida; order Asparagales; family Orchidaceae; genus Dendrobium; species Dendrobium huoshanense. The sequence goes on from CM028348.1 coordinate 48,476,213, forward strand.
ATTAATAAAAAATAATAATAATAATAAAGTTTTGCTTCATTTATTATAATTTGCTATTTTTTAAATAGTGCGGGTCCAGTCTAACCACGTACAAAAGACCAGGGCAGTCTCCTTTAAATGAAAAGCACATGCATGGATGCAGCGCCCCTCGTCAACAAACAAGTGCCGGTCCCCTACTACTACTCGCACCCACATCCACACCCACTTGGCCCCACCTATCTAATATGCCCATTCGCTCTCATCCAATTCATACAATCCCCACCCCCCCAATCTCCTCTGAAAAAAAAAAAAAAAAAAGGAATTTTGACTTTTGAGTGCATAAATATTAATTTAACATAGGAGCAATTTGATTTTTAAATATTTATAAACGAATGTCTAAAAATTTCTGCTATTTTTTGTAATTTTTTTATACAAATATTTTTATGACTAATTTTATTAGAGTAATAGTTGTTATTAATATTTTTTAAAATTATAACAGCATAATAATTTTTATTTTTAAATTATAAAGTATGTTATTTAAGCTCATAAATTTATAAATATAATTATCTTTTTTATCTAAAAAATTACCAATTCTCTCATAATTTTTTTATTTTTTAAAAATGATTTTATAATTAAATTTAAAAAATAATTAAAGATTCCACAAATACACTCTAAGTTGATAAATAAAGAATAAAATCTCACTTATATTAACTTTATGCCAATTAAAAAAAAAATTTGTTGCCAACTCATTCCAAGCACCTTCATCTCCCTTCCCTATCCTATAAGCCTATAAATAGCCCCCTATGGTCTCTCCTCCTCCGTCCACCCTTCAAACTAATAACTAGAAGCCTTTGCTCAGAAGAGAGAAACTAGCTCTCTCTCTCTCTCTCTCTCTCTGGTTTCCTGCCTGCTCTGCTTCTGAAAACGCTGAGATATACAGAGAAAAAGAGAGATGGAGAGCAGAAGCTTCCCTGTGATTAACATGGAGCTTCTTGAGGGTTCTAAGCGCTCAGACGCCATGGCTGTTCTTCGAGACGGCTGTGAGAACTGGGGATTCTTCGAGGTGAAGCCCTGCTCTTACTTTTTCTCTCCCCTGAATTTTTTTTCTGAAGATAAAATGATAGTAATTGGGAGGGCTTTTTTCTTTTAGTTTCAGTGCTCTATATTAAGCAATTTTTATTAATATTTATATCATTTCACAAAAAATATATAAAAAGCTGTAATTTTATTTTTCTTGAAATGATTTTTTGATAATGATAGAAAAATTGTCAACAGAAGCTCATTATGGCATCTCCATGTGATTTAAAAGTTTCTACATAAGGAAGATCTTATATTATTTCTACATGTTTAAAATTACTCAATAATGTGAGCGTCCAGGAAACATGCAGCTTCTAAACAATTTCTCAACGGATATTGATTTTCTTTTTTTTTTCCATACTTATTTATAAGAAACCTTCAAGCTCTCTTTATACGTTTTAAATTGGAAAATATGTAATAAATTTCTCAGAAAAGAAAATAATTTCAAGCCCTTCAAACTATTGTTGGGTGGCACTTGGTTTTTTGGTTGAGATATTTGACTATCAATTAAGAATTTTGAATTAGAGTCTTACGATATGTGTATAAGTTTTTCTTAATTAGCTTAAATGATAAAAAAAAAAAACTATTGTTGGGTGCCCCCACATAAAATCTCTCTATACAAAATAAAAATTGATTCCTAAAAAAGATTAATTAGAACCATCTACCAACTCAATTTCAAATGCATGGACCATAAGGAATTGAGAGCATGCCTTTTTTTTGGGGGGGAGAGAGGGTATTTTATTAGTTCATCTAATTAAGATTTTGTTGGTGACAATTTTTTGTCACTTTTTTTTTAAAAAAATTATATTAAAAGGCCGTTTAAAAAAAAGTGCCATGGTTTATTTTATGATATACGTTATTTAATTCAGTAGCTGCAAAATGATATAGGTATTAATTAAAATTTTAAAATAAATTTTAATTATATATTTTCACCCCCTCCGTGGTTTGTTATGATATTTTAATGGAATTTTTTTCTTGAAAGAAAATAGAAGTAACTGATGGATGGATGGAAATTAAATTAAATGCAGCTACTGAACCACGGAATCCCGCACGATCTAATGAACAGAGTCGAAACTGTAAACAAAGAACATTACCGCCGATTCCGCGAGCAGCGATTCAAAGAATTCGCTGCCAAAACCTTAGATTCCGGCGAAAATGTCGACGCCGAAAATCTCGACTGGGAAAGCACCTTCTTCCTCCGCCATCTCCCAACCTCCAACATCTCTCAAGTCCCCGACCTGGATGAGGATTGCCGCAGGACGATGAAAGAATTCGCTCTAGAGCTCGAGAAACTGGCAGAGAGATTGCTGGATCTGTTGTGCGAGAATTTGGGGCTTGAGAAGGGGTATTTGAAAAAGGTTTTTTGCGGCGGATCGGACGGATTGCCGACCTTTGGGACGAAGGTTAGTAATTATCCGCCGTGTCCGAAGCCGGAGTTGATAAAGGGATTGAGAGCTCATACGGATGCGGGAGGGATTATTCTGCTGTTTCAGGATGATATGGTCAGTGGACTTCAGTTGCTTAAGGATGATGAATGGGTTGATGTTCCTCCCATGCGCCATTCCATTGTTGTTAATATCGGAGATCAGCTTGAGGTAATTAATTTCTTCATTTTTTTTTAATTAAAAACTTGTGCTTGATGTTTGAGCAAATATAAATATTTATGCTTATGTTTGTAAACACTCGAAATCACTTTGAGTCTACTCAATATTGACTCAGCATTGATTTCAAGATGACTTGAATTTGAAATCTACATATTAAGCAAGAAATCATCAAAACAGAATGGAAAATTCAAACTTGATGAAATGATCACAGGTGATAACAAATGGAAAATACAAGAGTGTGATGCACAGGGTGGTGGCGCAAACCAACGGCAACCGCATGTCGATTGCATCCTTCTACAACCCTGGCAGTGACGCCGTCATCTTCCCGGCGCCAGAGCTGGTAGAGAAAGAGGCGGAGGAGAAGAAGAAGGAAACTTATCCAAAGTTTGTGTTTGAGGATTACATGAAGCTGTATGTTCGCAAGAAGTTTGAGGCTAAGGAGCCAAGGTTTGAGGCTATGAAGACTATGGATGCTGTTATTAGCTCTCAGCTGATTCCTACTGCTTGATTAAGTAATTAATTGGCTGGCATTTGTGAACAAATTAGTTATTTATGTGTAGGGTCTGGTGGTGTGATTGGAAGAATTATGTCTATGTTTGGAGTAGTATGTCTTTTCTAAATATATTTATGTTGATGTTGTCTATGGAAAGCTAGCTATTAAATTTGTTCCTTATCGTTTCAGTGTAATGAGATGTAGTCTTCAGTTATTCAATTCTTGAATATTAGCAACAGTTTGTCAACTAGTCTTTCTTGCTTTGGGCTTTGTTCGGAATAAATTTTTTTTTTGAAGTAAATTTTTAATATAAAAATTTTAGTTCAAAAAATTATTTATTAAAATTTTTTTGTTAAAAAGTCGTAAGAAAGATGTTTCAAACAAAATCTAAGATTTGCTTGGGGCACCTCAGTTGATATGTTGCAAGAGATCTCGAGTTTGAGTCAAAACATTGGCTTTGCCCCCCACCCTATATTTCAATAGCATGAAGTCATTAATATGTTATATACTTTCTAAATTGTTATATCATAGGCCTCTGCCTATAGAATAGGTGGTCCAAGAAGAAGCTATTGTTAAATATAATAAAATTTAATAGGGATATATCTTCAAAAAATTAATTATGATTGGGCACAAATCTCAAGGTAAAATCAAGTGGGAAACATCCAAAATTAAATCTTGGACATCCAAATTCTAATTTCAACAAACTTTTAGTCGAACAAGCTTCTTGAAAAGATGAACCCAACGGCACCAAATTCGACTCAATCCGAGCCCAAATGGTCCAAATCAAATTGTCAAAGCATCTTAATTTGGAAGGTTCAAATCATAAATTGGATGACCAAACAATTTCCAAACGTGACATGCTTATAGTTGAATCGAGCGACTCGATGAGAAAAATCCAATGAGCCTAAGATCGTCGATTTCTGCTATCATTAAGAATTCAAATGTCCAATAAATGATCCAGGATCAAGTGGATCAATATTAGATATCCATTTAAACTACTCCCACTGTACCCTTGATTTCCTTGCTATTTACTAGTCATGACACTCCCAAAAAACTTGAAATATACCACTCATTCTATATTGAAGGGAACTCAAGAAAATAAGAGAAGGGGGAGAAGGAAGAAAGAAAAATCAGAATTCTCTTGACATCAGACTCCTCATCCTTCGCTCAGTCACCGAACTTTGTTGGATGATCGCTGGACTTTCAACGACCATCAACTGACGCCGAACTTCTGTCCTACCATTGAATGAGGCTAGACTTTCTCCAGGACACCAATTGACCCCGAACTTCCGCCCAGCAGCCAACTAATGCTGGATTTTTACCTGACCTCCTAACGTAACCAGATTTCCATCTAATTTCTACTCATCACTAGATTTCAACCTGACGGTTAACTGTTGTAATCTAATCATCCTCAATTTCAAAGAAATGACCACTCATTTGTAATATATTCAAACATTAGTGGAATCATTTGAACTGAAAGTGATTTTCCATGATTTTTCCCTTCAAGGTTTTCCATGTAAAAAATTATTATGTTTATTATTTCTCTTTGTGTATACTAGATACTCATGCAATGCTAAGACATGAAGTTTTTCATACTTTACTACAGTGAATATTCTAGCCCACAACAGTTTGGCGTCGTCTGAGAGAAACTTAATACCACTCTCATAAGTACTTCTTTAAAGGCCAACAAACATAGCAACCACAACTTGGGAGCATCCCACTCCAACACACATCAATCCAAGAATCAGTTTATGAATCAGGGATGCCAAACATCTGCCTTTTTTATTCTGGCGGGAAAAAATCTACTGAAGAAAGAACTTCAGGACTATCCCTAGAAGATTGTATCTGAAAGATTGAAGAATCTCAAAATGAGGTCCTTCAACTTCCATGAGAATCTTGACAACCGGTGTTAGCTTAATAAGAGGAGATTCATCTCCCTCAAAATTCCACCACTAAATAGAGATTTTAACATGAGAAATTTCAAGCAATACCTCCTCTCTCTCATTCAAGGATGCATCCCCCATCATGTAAAGATAACAAACTTGCTGACATAGCAAGATCTACCCATCTTTCGTGTATAGGATAACAACCTTTCATTCCTCAAGTTAATACGAAAGACCTTATAAATTGAACTTACGTTACTAATCTCCCACATAATGCTTTACATCATAAACTATGCCACTCAATGCATCTCGAGAAAATGTACTGATGGCCCTTCAAGATGAAGAAAAATTTAAGTGGCTTAATCCTTCAATGGTTTCATCGTAGTCAGGAAATAAGGATCAATACTATCATTTTAATCGTAGTCATGGCCACACCACTTAAGTTTGTAAGCATCTCAAGGATGAAATTGAGATATATATATATATATATATATATATATATATATATAACAAGGCTACCTTCAATAGTTTATTCTCGAGAAGAGGCTCATCCTATTGAGGGGAAAAATCAACAATAGTATTCGATGAAGAGCTTATTTCCTAGTTGAATAATCATCAAATGGTTGGTGAGATTGCCCCTTATTTCCTAATTAAATCTTATTTGTAATAGATGAAAAGCTAGCACCAAAGAAGTCCCATATCAATCAATCTATTATTTTTTATGATTCTGATTTGGAGAGAGTAAAAATCCTTCATCAATATCCACTCGTGATTAATAGGAGAATAGGTGACCAGTGTACAATGTCAAAAGAATTTTGGTGGACAATGGGAGCTTTGTGGATGTCTTAATATACTCAAGTTTTCTTAATATGGGTTTCACCAGAGAAAAAATTTAACCCACCACAGGTTTGCTATATGGATTTGATAATCGACCCATATGAGTAAAAGGGATAATTAGCCTCCATATTATTCTCAGAGAATTTTCTCGATAAGTATTCAAACAATCAATTTTATTTTGTTAAAGTCAGAGTCAATCTATAATATTATATTTGGAAGACCCATCCTATCAATCTTTGGAGTTGTCGCCTCTACTCTGCATCTCAAACTAAAATTTTTCACCCTTACTAAGATAGATATATTGAGAGAGATCGATCTTGCTATCCAAGGCAGGCATAACCGTGCCCTTCAGTCACTTTAAGCATTAAGGATATTTATCTTTGAAATCAAGATATCCCTCGTAAGGCTTCTCCCATGGAAGACCTTATTTCTATATCTATATTAGAAGAATACCCTTCAAGGACTGTGCAGATTGGGTCTCTTATCTTAAATGAAGAAAAAAATATGTAGATTTTCCACGTAAGAATTAAGATTTTTTGCATGGAGTTCAGCTAATATGCCAAGAATCGACCAATAATTGATTGTGCACTCCCTCAAAGTAAACCTTATGTGTAATCCAGTAATCTAAAAGAAATGAAATTTTGCTCCATATCGACAACAAATAATCTAGTATGAGGTAAATAAACTCTTGAAAGCTGGATTTATATGGGATGTGAACTATCCCACCTGGCTGACAAATGTCGTCAACGTGCGAAAGGCTAAATCGAGCTTGGAGAATATGCCTTAACTATAAAAATCTCAGCAAAGCTGCCCAAAGGTTAGTTTTTCTCTTCCATATATTGACCTGTTAGTCAATATCACCTACAGACATCAAATGTAGAGTTTTATGTATTCCTATTATGGTTATAATAAAATAAATATATATCTTATAGATAACGAGGCAACGACATTTTGAATAGATAAAGGGTTATACTGTTATCGGTTCATACAAATCGGGCTCAAAAATTCCAAAGCCACATATTAACACCTAATGAATATAATTTTCAAAGACTTAATTGGGCGCACTATGGAAGTATGTGTTGATGATATGTTAGCGAAAAACTTTAAAAATTGTCAACATATATCTCACATGGAATAGTGCTTCCATCTGTTATGATGCTACAACATACAACTCAACCCTACTAACAATGCTTTTGAAGTCACTTCAAAAACGTTTTTAGGGTTCATGATAACATAACAAAGGATTGAGATTGATCCCGACAAAATTAAGGCACTAAGAGATCTGGTACCCCCGAGGAATATCAAGGAAGTCTAGAGAGTGTATGGAAGACTCGCAATACTATCTCATTTCCTAGCCCTCTCAAGGGATAAATATCTGTCTTTTTTCAAGATACTAATAGGTGCTCGTAGTTTTGGATTCCAATTGACTGATAAATGTTATGAATCTTCCAAATAATTAAAAACGTATTTAGCAGTGCCACCATTACTTTTTAAAACTAATGTCGGGAGAAAAGTTATATTTGTACATGGATGTTTCTACCCATATAATTAGCTCGGTCTTAGTACAATAGGAAAATGCTATATAAACACTCATCTATTATGTTAGTAAATTCTTATAAAAAATAGAGTGGCATATCCACTAGTTGATAAAACAACTTTGGCGTTAGTTTACTTCACTAGGAAATTATGTCGATACTATCAAGCCCATACAATTGGAGTTTATACAAATCTACCTTTGAGAAGTATCCTATAAAAGCCAAAAGTATTAGACAAATTAATTAGGTTGTCTGTGGAGTTAGGACAATAAATACTCCCATGAGCACCAGTGTTCAGTTGGATAAGGACTCAAATATAAAATATGTTGATCAAAAGAAGTACAGAGGAATGATTGGCACTGCTTTACTTGACTACTAGTCAACCTGATATAGTGTTTAGTGTTTATCTTTATGCTATATTTTAAGTTGATCCTAAGGAATCCCACATGCCTGCAGTTAAGAGAATCCTTATATATCTCTTAGGGACCCAAAATTTAAGAATCTGGTATCCTAAGTACAACACTTCTTTTGAGATTATTGGATATTCTGATTTTAACTTTGCAGGGTGTAAGATGGATAGAAATAACACTTATGGATCTTGCCAATTTATAGGACAGTCTTTAGTCTCCTAGTCTAGTATAAAATAAAATTCTATTACACTTTCCATTGCTGAAGCTGAGTATATTTTCTTAGGAAATTATGTGGCACAAGTCTTTTGGTTGAAGCATCAAATTCTAGATTTAGGATTACCCATATGCACAATTTCAATCCTATGTGACAACACTAGTACCATTTGCATCTCTAAGAATCATATCCAATATTCAAGGACCAAACACATTGACATAAGATATCACTTTATTCGGGACCATGTTACCAAAGAAGACACTAAGTTATACCATTGTGGCAACTAAGAATCAACTGGCTGACATCTTTACTAAACCACTAGCCTTTGACTTATTTAACATCTTAAGGACCAAATTAGGTGAGATTGACATTAAGGTATGAACTTGATGCTTACTAAATTTTGAATTTTATGTTTTCTGATATGTTGGTTGTTGTTGTTTTATGTTCTTTCTTTTATTTCTGACTTTTCTTTTATTTTTAGTTTTTAGTTATTTATTTTTATTTGTTATTGATTTCAATGTTTTCGCTTCTAATGTTTCAGCTTTTCTTTCAATTTTTTTGTCACTGTTGAAATGATATTTTATGCCCTATTTTTATTTTTGAAAATTTGTAGTCGATGATTGATATCCCTAAATCAGTTAAAAGGAGAAACACTATTAATTGTTTTCCTTCCTCTAACTCCTTTTAGCAGTATAATTTTCCTTTTTAAATAAAAGTTTATCTCAAATTAACAACTGAACATCACAATTGAAATCTTTTATAACTTGTTACAGTAATTTATCTTATATAAATAATGTTCAAAGTCATTAAATCACTTTCAAGCTTTTGTAATATTGTTGTTGCATTTATCATATAAATTTGATTCTACTTTATGGTTTACTCACTCTTATATTAAAGAGTGAGTTTTTCTTCTATAATATTTGGAAGATATTCTCACAATTGAGAGTATTTAAAAGTTTCGAAAAGGAGCTTGCTTGCAAAAATAACAAAAGGCATTAAATGAGCCCAAAAGGAAGAAAAACTGAAAAGTTGCATAATGATCGCCAAAAAAATTGAAAGATACACAAAGTATATAAAAAATCAAAAGATGCATAAAGTGCGCCAACAAATTGATAAGAGGCACAAAATGAGTCCACAAGAAAGAAAGCTTCCTTTTATTTCAAACCTTTAAAACTTAGAACAGTTCATATGTCACTTGATATTTTCAATGACTTGATTTCAAAATTCATGATTGTGACTAATTACTTTGGTATATTATTCTATAAGAAATTTTTCTAGAATGAAGTTTTGAATGGATACTTTTTCTTATCCAATTAGTTTTTTTAGTTAGATCTTTATTTTCAAAAGATGGGTTACCCTATAAGAAGTCCGAACTAGGGTTAACAGGATCGGTTGTTCTACCATTTTTCTGATTTTGATGATGTTAACTCATTTTCTTACAAATTTTTAATTTAATCACATGAAAAATTTATCATATTCGTGTTTTGATAAAAAAAAAATACGTGTTTTTCATTCTTTTTTGTTTTTATAGTCTTTTTATTACTTTATTTTTTATTTTTTTACTCATTTTTTGAGTTGTAGGGCCTTCTCTGATCACCTCCATCCATCCAGAAAATCTTCAATTTTTTATCACATCACCCTGGATGATATTCCTATCATCCTGGATGATATCATTACATCACCCACCATCATCAATCTAACGGCTGATCCGATCAATCATTTGAGATCATCCTGGATGATCTACATCATCCCAGGTGATCTGATCGGACTTTGCTTCAATTATTTTTTATTATCCTGGATGATCCACATGTTCATTCTAGACGATCCACATAGCAAAAATGGATACACATTTTAAATTTGGCATGTATGATCTAATTGTCCTAGACGATCCACGTTTTTTCAACAGTCATCCAATATGACTCCTCTGGATGATCATCTGAGTCTAATTATCTTGGATGATATCTGATCGTCCTAGATGATAGGATCGCCTTTTTGACCAATCATTCCGGATGTCATAAATTTGCCTGATCTTCTTAGACGATCATGCAATCATCCTAGATGATATGACCAATTCTTTATAAATAGATAGCCTCAACTATTTCTCACCCTCAAAAAACATCAATTTCCACTTTGCTCTCTCACTCGTACTCTAATTTTCTTATCCATGGCTAGTAGAAAATGATCTAGAATGGTGACTGGCAGTTCTTTGAGGGCCTCTATCGACCCTCATTTCACTAAGGCGGCTGACCAAGCCGCCTATCTTCACTACAAGATAGTTGGGATCACACTTTCAAGGACCATCAACCCTTGTACCCTCACTTACCCTATCCTAAATATGTTTGCTCATATCTCCCTCACCTTCATTCTTATACTCGCTTGCCCTTTCAATTCTGAACTCCTTTATGAATTCTTTGCGAGCCTTAGGATCAACTCCACCTACACTGCCCTTCAGTCCTATATAAATAGAAGAATTGTAGAAACTACTTATCAGGACTGCCACAAACTCCTTTAACTGTCCACTATTGGAGACAAGATTCACCCCTTGTCTCAAGATCATGATTATGACTGGGCTCCTGCCAATCACCTTCTGAGTAACACACTTGTCTCTTATCATGATGGGGCATCTAGCACCTTAGTCAAAGATGCTAGGATAATCCAATATGTACTTCGTACCTCAGTAATCCCTAAGGTTTGTGATCATGTCCACTTCACTCTTTTCCTTTTAATCACCACCTTATATATAATAAACCATAAAGAGTTCAATGCTGCTGATCTTCTTTTCCAATACATTGAGCATCTAACTAGTATTAGGGATCCCGAGCACAGAAGAAAGATTAACCTTGCCTTCAGACACATCATAGCCTATGTCCTAAAAACCAAATACAATCTTTAATATCTTTCCTCACCTAATTTTAATCTTGTCTTCTACACTAACAGCTCCTTCCATATTCTTCCTAACACTCATCTTCATCCGGAGCATGAGGAGGTTGAGGGAGCTAAGGGAGAAGCTGCTCCTGCACCTGTTCTAATCCTCTAGCAGCCACAACTAGATCAGCTGGTGGAGAGGTTTCCCTAATCAGAGGCTAGGTTTGTCTCATACGTTGTTGCATAGGAGCAGAAGTAGTACAACCAAGATATGGTCAGGTTTGGGGAGCAGTTCACTACTATTTCCAGTTTATTTCAGCCGCCACCACTACCGCCTTCTAATGATCAGGGCTCTTTGTACTTGTAGACTATTTTCTTAAGATGTTTTTGTGTGATGTTGATTAGTTTCTATTTTGGATTTTATGTTCTATATTTATTTTTTATTTCCTCCTCCTTTTTGTGATGTCAAAAGGGGGAGTTGTTGTAGTGTTAGTGTATTTATGTTGTTTTATTTTTTTGTTACTGTTGTTTAATGTTTGTATCATCTGCTTGATTTTATTAAAATTTGTATTGCTTGGTTTACACTATTTTCCTTTACATTATGTTCCAATTAATTGCTTAAGTTGAATTTCCTACCAAAGGTTTACCATTATTAAAAAGGAGGAGATTGTTGTAAATCTGGATTCAAGGATTATAATTTTAATTATAGTAAACATTTATGGCATTTTTTTTCTATTATTTCTCTGCCTACAAATATTTTAGGTCCGCAAGGTTAATTACAAATCAAGATAGCTCAATATTAGATAGATTAAGACTGAGTCATCCTGTAAGTGTACTTCAAGTATTTTTACCTTTTATTGAGTCAAATGTAACAAAGTAGATCCCGATGCTAAGTAACCTTGCATACATACACACTCAGGAGGAAAATTTTTATCTATTTTAGAGTTTTATATTTTTGATCATATCATCCGAGATGATCCAAAATCATTCTAGATGATTAGTTAAAAATAGAAACTCTAATTAGGGCATCCTAGTTAAGGAAGCTGAAGTAAGAAAAATAGTATATATAATATTAGCATTTAAAAAACAAATTGTCCTAGACGATATGCTCAAATAAAAAAAATCAGCTGCCAACTCTTTTAGGCATGTTATTATTTTTAGACATCGTACAGGACATCATCCTGAATGATGCATTATAATTATGCCTAAATTAGTATGATGATTAAGGAAAGCAATCAAGGTTTGATTGATTGATCATATCATCTTGGACAATCAGTTAAAAAATCTTAGTTTCTTCCTGGGTTGTCCTGGATGAATAGAATAATGTTCTAGATGATATTTATTGATTTGAATTAATCTTCCAGGACTATATAAGAATAAGCCTAGACGATCAGTTATTTTTTCATCGTCCAATATATAAAATCTGGTCGAACAGAGCGATGCTCTAGACAATACTTGATATTTTGAACTAATCAAACAGGACAATATACCCATCATTCTGGAAGATCAGAAAAAATAAATCTTGTAATCGTCCTACCCCACCTACATCATCCTGGCTAAAAGGGCTGAAAATGTATTGATCGTGTCGAATGATCTGGATGATCTTTATCAGTTAATTGCAATTTAGGAAAAATTTGAAGCCCTTCTATATAAGATCTATTGTTTACTCAATATTATATCTTTTGCTATTGTCTTGACCTGAAAGAGCCAAGAGAAGGAGAGGAAGAGCTTGGGAGAGAAAGAAGATCTTGTGATGGGGAGTTTGTGAGGGTTTCAAAAAGGTTGCTCCAAGAAAAGACCTGAGTCATCTACTCCAATCGTCATCCTTGTTTCCTTAGAGGTTTAGACAGGTCTACTTAGCTATCAATCGAGGATCTCTGCATACTTTAGGAGGAAGCAAAAGGATGTCAAGGTTCTCTATCTGCTTCAGGAGCATGCGAAAGGAGGTCGGGTTCTCTACCTCACCAGAGTTGGTGGAAAGGCATTTTTTTAAAGGCTTCTCCATATTATTGTGGGAGTAAAAGGAGAGTCACTCAGTTTAGTACAGTACTCGGAGGAGGGGCTGCAGGAGTGGACGTAGGTCAAGTTGATCGAACCACTATAAAATCTGGTGTGTTCTTTCTTATTATATTTTTGCATTTAATTTTTGTACTTTATTTTATGTGGGTGATTGTTTGATTTAGTTCGTGATTTTTATTTGAGAATTTTGAAAACCCCAATTCATTCCACGCCCCTCTTGGTTAGCCTCAGACTAGTTCATAAGGGCTTAACATCCATAACAATCTTTCACCTATATGATTCTTTGGGTGCCTAGTTAGCCTAAGTTAACTATAAAGGAAAAGAGAATTCCATCTACTACCTAAGTCAAAGACTTCTCCCTACAGAATTCTGGTATCTATCAATAGAGAAGCATTATCTTGCTTTATTTTTGCAGCTAAAAAACTAAGACCCTAACTACATTCTCATCCAATCAGTTTAATTTCTAAATTCAACCCCTTGCAGTATCTTATGAACCATCTTATATTGTCAGGATGTTTAGCATGGTGGTCTATAATATTGCACCAATTTAAAATCACTTTCATTCCCCTACGTGCGGTAAAAGGATAGGTCATTGCTGACTTTCTCGTAGCACACATTCTACCGGCAAATTCTCCTTCAAATGATGATCTACTTGAAAAACAAATCACGAATTTAAAGGAACCTGATTATCAATTCAAGGAATTATATTTTGATGGTGCAACATCCTCTCAACAATACAAAACATAAAAACTTATAGTTCTCATAAAAGCTGGAATTTGCCTAATTTTTATAACACTAGAAAAGGGAATGATGAATTTTTCTTAATATTTATCTAAACCTTGCATGAACAATAAAGCTAAGTATGAAGCTCTGATAACTGTCTTAGATTTTGTAATCCTGGTGGATATTAAAGTTATTAAAATCTTTGGTGATCAACCATATTACAGGAACCTATAAGGTTTTGAATCCTAAGCTCCTTAAATATCACTATTACACTAGTCACCTATTGGAGAAGATTCTAGTTGTAACTTTCTATAGGGCTCTCAAGGAAGCAATTTTGTAGCAGATACCCTAGCCAAGCTTGCAAAGGATTTCACCTATCTAGAAAAAGACTCCATTTCTATATAGATTCAAGGTCGTCAAGTCCTATCACCTGAAGATTTGGAGCACATCAACAAAAAATTTTCCCAAATCCTTTCTACCTCTTCAGTAGCCGACAAAGAAGGCGATTGGTGACAACCTTTTATTGACTATCTTCAATAGGGTAAACTTCTCTATAATAAATCTCTTGCCAACCAGATTAAGAAATGTTTCCTCTCATACATTCTTGGGAACAAGAAATGCAGAGATATCACTCTACTTTGGATAATAATCATATGGTCTTACTTGATTATTTTGATGCATTAAATAAGAAGCATCGTGATTTAACTGCTAAGTTTGATTTCTTGAAATCATTTCATGTTAAGTTAGAAAAATCATTTAAAGAATTAAAGGCATATTTAGATGAAGTTGATAATAAGGAGCATGCATTAAAAGTTGATAATTTAATTCTTGAAAGTACAAACAAAATTCTGTAAGAAAAACTAAAAACTCATAAAGAAAATAACTCATCACCACAGCATGCATCATCTAAATCTAGTAAGAGGTACCATAAACCACAAAGACTAATGATTGCATTCCTAGGAGTTAATTTTTTTTTTCTTGTGGCATTCTAGGATATATATCCCACACTTACACTATCCACCATATAACACATTTAGAGTGGAGAACAAAATTACATAAATCACAGTATAGCATTCAAGCATTTCATCCATCAATCCATATGGTGGAACCCAAACTTATTTAGGTTCCCAAATCTAATTCCTAATGAATTTATAGAGAAGCTCTCAAAAAAATCCCTATGAGAGCATGTGCTACCTGGATAACAAATGTTCAAGGCATATGAATGGAGATGTAAAGTAATTCATCATTTTGGAGGCTAGGGTAGGGGGCAAGGTAACACTTGGAGATAACACCACTATAAAGGTGTTTGGATCATGTATAATTAATAACTTAAAATATTTCATTATTAAACATATCTTACTTATAGATGTATTAAAACATAATTTGCTCACCATTAGCCAACTTTGTGATAAAGGCTTAGTATAAAATCTTTTTTTGCCAGCTGCATGATTATCTTAAATAGAAATAATATTATATAAGAAAAAGGAATTAACGATACTTACATGCTTGATCTGAATTGCATTGAATCTAGTACTCCTCTTTGCCTAAAAATAATTGCTAATTAATCATAGTTATAACATAGAAGATTGTGTCATGAGAGTATGAAAAATCTTAGAAAAATCATCCAAAAGGACTTAGTGAGAGGATACCTAAACTAGACTTCACTAAGGACCATCTGTGTGATGTCTGTTAATTAGAAAAATAAGTCAAATCCACCTTACACTCAATTAAGGATATTAACACTAGCAAACCATTAAAAGTCCTTCACATGGATCTCTTTGGACTTGTTAGCACTACAAGCCTAGGTGGGAAAGTCTTTGGGTACGTGACTGTTGATGACTACTCGAGGTTCACTTAGGTTAGATTCTTATCTCACAAAAGTGAATCATTCGAGGAGCTTAGGACATTTTCAACTTAGATTCAGAGAAAACTAGGCAGTGAAATTTTGACCATTCATAGTGATCATGGTGGAAAATTTGAGAATGAAAATTTTGAGTCTTATTATAAGGAGCAATGGATAGATTACAACTTTTCAACTCCTAGAACCCCTCAGCAAAACAGGGCGGATAAAAAAAGAACATAACTTTGGTAGAAGCCACTAGAGCCATGTTAGCGGAATACTCACTTCCTAAATATTTTTTGGTGAAATGGTAAATGTAACATGTTACATTCTGAATAGAGTTAATGTTAGATCCAAGCTAAATAAGACACCCGATGAAATCCATAAGGGTAGAAAACCCAACCTCTCTCACCTTTATGTCTTTGGATGTAAATATGTTTATTCTAAATAATGGGAAATCTCTATTAGGAAAGTTTGATACCAAATCTGATGAAGGAGTTCTCTTAGGATACTTGAATAATGGAAAATCCTATAGAGTTTTAATAAAAGAATACTAGTGGTAAAAAAGACCACTCATATAATATTTGATGAATCTAATAATTTTAGAGAATCTAGGGTAAAATAAGAAGAAGTGGTGGGTGAAGTCACCATAGAGTAGAATATGCAAATCTGGAAGAAAGGCTAGAACCTAAAAATTCACCGACTTGATAATGGAGATATTCTTTAAATCATCTTAAAGAACTAATCTTAGGATACCCATATGAAGGTGTTAAAACTAGGCATGGAGTTAGAAAAGAAGTTAACCACTTTGCCTTTATCTTAATGATTGAACCCATAAATATAAATCAAGCACTATTTAATAAATTATAGATCCTAACAATGTAAGAAGAATTGAATCAATTTGTTAGAAATAATATTTGGGTGCTAGTTAAAAAAACTTAAGAACCAGAGTATTATTGGAACAAAATGGGTTTTCAAAAAGAAAATGAATGACTTTTGTGTAGTTGTAAGGAACAAAGCAAGACTAGTGGCTAAGGAGTTCAATCAAATAGAAGGGATTAACTTTGAAGAGACCTTTTCCCCTGTAGTTAGATTAGAAGCCATAAGGGTGCTACTAGCTTTTGCCTGCTTTTAAAGATTCAAATTGTACCAAATAGATGTTAAAAATGCCTTTCTAAATTGGGTAATAAAAGAAGACGTGTATGTTGAATAATTCCCAAGCTTTAAAAATTCATAATTTCTCAATTATGTGTTCAAATTAAAAAAGGCATTATATAGACTGAAATAAGCACCTAGAGCATGGTATGAAAGACATAGCGCATTTTTACTAGATAGAACCTTTATTAAGGGGAGTGTAAATAACACCATATTTCTCAAAAAGATAGGAGAAGAACTACTCATTGTCCAAATTTATGTTGATGATAGTTTGTTTGGATCCTCTGATAAAAACATGTATGATAAATTTTCTAAAATAACGAGTAAGGAGTTTGAGATGAGTATGATGAAAGAACTGAACTATTTACTTGGATTTAGTATAAGGTAGAAGGATGATAGAATTTTTCTTATATAATCAAAATACATTAAGGACATTCATTAGAAATATGAAATGAATAAGGCCAAAGCAATAAATACTTTTATGAGCTCTACATTTCAGTTAGATAAGGACTCAAATACAAAAATAGTTAATCAGAAAAAATATAGAAGATAATTGGACCACTTCTTTACTTGACTGCTACATTCCTGATATTATATTTAGTGTTTATCTATGTACTATATTTTAGGCTCATATAAAAGAAACTTAATTGATTGATGTTAAAAGAATCCTTAGATATCTCTTAGGAACCCAAAACTTGGGAATCTGGTATCCTAAGCATTCCACTTCCTTTGAAGTCATAGGATATTCTGATTAAGATTTTGTAAAATGTAGGGTTGATAAAAAAAAAGTACTTCAAGAACTTGTCAATTCATAGGATCTTTAGTCTCCTATTATAGTAATAAAAAACTCAGTAGCCCTGTTCATTATTGAAGCAGAATGTATAGCTTTAGGAAGTTGTGTGGCATAAGTTCTTTGGTTAAATCAACAAATTTTAGATTTAGTACTACTTGTAGGCACCATTCCAATCTTATATAATAAAACTAGTATTATATGTATTTCAAATAATCTAATCCAACACTTTAGGACCAAACACATAGACATAATGTACTATGCCACTATAGGAGAAATAGAGTTTATCAGGTAGCCACCAAAAATTAACTTGCATATATCTTTACAAAACTATTAGCCTTTGAAACATTCAACACCATAAGAACCAAATTAGGAGTCATAGATATTCATACTTAAAATTGGATGCTTTGAAAATCTAAAATCTGATTGTTATTTTTTTTTTCTTATTCTATCTTTTAGTGTTTTATGTTTTTTTATGAATTTGTTTATTTTTTTTTTTTAATTATAAGAACCTGATCACTACTCACTTCAGTAGTTGAACCTCTCTTTAATAAAAATCTTACATATTTTTGTAAACAGAGATTGACTCCTTTAAAATAAATAAAGGAAGAAAATTAGTGAGTATCATTTTTCTTCTAACTCCTTTAGTTGTATTTTTTTTAAAATCAAATCTATTTCAAATTAAAATTGGACATAAAAATAAAGATTTGCTTCATCTTCCTACAGTCCTCTATCTCATATGAATATTTTTGCAAGTCAATGAATCTACTTCAAATTTTCATAATCAAGTTGTTTGTCTATATCATATGAATCAAGTTTTATTATGTGGTTTACTCTTCCATATATAAGAGAGTGAGTTTTTATTCTCTCATATTTGGAAGATAATCTCACACTAAGAATTTTTAAAGATTTAGAAAGGAAGCAAGTTTTGAAAAAATAAAAGAGGCACAAAATGAGCCCAAAATTAAAAAGATACATAATGTATGTCAAAAATTGATAGATGCACAAAGTGTATCAAAAATTAAAAGATACGCAAAGTGCACTAAAAACTGATCAAGAGGCACAAAATGAGCCTACAATGAATTAGCTCATCTTTCTTTTAAATCTTTAAATCTTAGAAGAATCCATTAGCCAATTGATATCATCTACACTTGAATTAGGAAATCATGATTCATTATTCATCACTTAGCAATGTATTATGTTAGATATATTTCTAAAAAGAAGTTTGAAAATATCACATTTTCTCTCTAATTTAATTTATGAATTAGAACTTTAAAAGAAGACTTTACCTTGAAAGGAGCTTGAACTAGGGTAATAAAATTCAAATTCCAATTTTTTCTTGGTTTAAGCATTTTCAATGGATTTCTTACTGCGTTTTGAGCTAATCATTAGGTAAAATTATAATTTTTTGCAATTTATCAATTCTTCTAAAAAACAAATTTGGTGTTAGATGTATATTTTTTCTTGATTGCTTGATTTTTGTTATGTTTATTTATATTTTAATATGATTTGATTTATATCTTCCATATTGGAGCTTTCCTAATCATCACTTATTCATCTCTAAATTTTGTTCACATGGTACTATACGATCAACATCGTACTGTACGATCTTTATAAAATACTAAATCTTTGATTACAGCACATCCAATGACCAATTTTCATTAATCAATGGTGATCGTACTATACGAATATCCACTTTAAACTGTACGATACATGTGGCCATAGCCATTGGACAAATTGAAGTCAACTGGTATGATATTTAATATCATATCATACTACACAAACACTTATTTATATTGTATGATCCAATTAATCAACAATCATTCAGCCTGACTCCTCAGGACGAATGCCTTCTTTCTAATTATCAAGTATGATTCTGATCGTAATGTACAATGACATTGATTTTTTTACTAAATTGGATTGGACTAACTAATTACATTTGAGCATCTAGTACGATCCCACGATCGTAATGTATGATCTGTCAATTTCTATTTAAACATAGGGATTTCAATGTTTTTCTTCACTCAATCCCTTTCAATCATTTTACCTTCACTTTTGATCTCTCCATCTTTGAAATGGCCAGTGGCAAGCCTTCTCGTGCACTCGTCGGGAGTTCCACTCTTTGCTTACACCACTGTCACCTTCATTCTAACTCTTATGTATCCCTTTAATTATAAACTGCTTTTTGAATTTTTCTCCAACCTTAGAATAAACAGTGAGGGCACTGCCCTCCAATCCTATGTCAATAGGCTACCAGTAGAAATAGCCTACCAGGACTTTCATGAATTCCTACGCCTCTCTTCTACTGGCAAGAAAACTCACATTTTGCCCTCAACTCCTGACTATGATTGGATATCTTCCAACAACACTCTTAGGGAATCCAATGTTTGATACCACATAGCCTAAGTCTATACTCTAGTCCAGGATGCCTGAATTATCGAGCACTTTCTTCATAACTCCTTCATTCCTAAAGATGGTGATAGGATTAACATTACACGTGTTCTCTCTTGCTACCTATTACATTATAGCTCAAATTGATTTTAAGACAACTGATCTTATAGTCTGATATCTTGAAAATATGACTTGCATTAGAGATCATAGATACAAGAGAAAGCCTAATCTTGTCTTAGGACATCTCATTACTTTTGTCCTAGAAACTAAGTATAATTTCCAATTTCCTGCACCACCTAATCACCTCTCAATCTTCTATTATAATTGCTCCTTCCACATCATTCACAGTGCTCATCATCGTAATGTTCACAATGTGGACGAAGAGCTTGTGGTAGATGAGGGAAGACCTATTCCAACAGATGTCCCTATTCGCTAATAGTCTCAACTCAATCTGCTGGTTCGGAGGTTTGATCAAAGAGAGGCCCACTTCGACTCCTACATAGCATAGTAGCACCAACAACATGAAAATGATTTAGCTTGTTTTAATCACTACGTAGCCAAGCATCAGCAAAACCAAGATCAGTATATGGCATAGTTTGGAGAGTAGTTTACCTCCATTCATCGATACTTCGAACCACCACCACCTCCTCCACCTTATAAGAGTTCTTATGACTTTTAGCTTATTCTGCTTTGTGATCCTTATTTACTCATATACTGTCTGTTGTTTATCTTCCTTCTTTTTTGTGATGTCAAAAGGGGGAGTATCATGTTATTGGTATATGATAATTTCTTTTCTAAAATGTTTAATTCCATGTTTTTCTCCTAATAATTTGTGTTCTCTTGACATGTTTTATTGTTAAATAAAAATAAAAATAAAACAAACACCTCATCTTTTTTTGAAAGAATTTACTTAGTAAGCAAGAGCTTGGGGGATAATAAAATACTTTTGAAATATAAACCAATGATGTTTATCATCATTAAAAAGGGAAGATTATTACAAATCTTGACCCAGTCTATTGATTTTGATGATAACAAATATTATTAATTTTCTTACTATATTATCTCCTCATAATTAAGTTTAATGCATATCTATTTTGCCCTGCTCACTAACATTCTAGATCCACTATTCACTTGCAACTTCGATTAGCTTAAGATTGGGTAAACTAGGATCAAAATCTAAATTTTTAGTATTTATGTACTTTTTATTTTTTTTTTAGTCAATCATGTATTATGGTGGATCTTAAAGCTGAGTAACCTTGCATACACACACTCGAGAGAGTGAGTTAATCAGCAAGGAAGAAGATGAGTTTTCTAAATTAATCGAACTATATGATTTACTTCATATTGGTTGATTAGTTAATCAAAAAAATCATTAGTTAGGGCACTTATACTAATTATGATTGATTAAGTCAATCATCTTGGATGATCATTATCATAAAGGACAATCACGTATAATTATGAAAATAATCACCAATCTTAATTTAGGCAATATTTTATAATTTAAATTTTATTATAATCGTACCATATGATATGCATCGTATTGTATGATATGCATTGTATTGTATGATATATGATAAATATGCCTAAATTGATCATATGATTAGGGGAATAATTAGTTAATTTTTTAATCAAATCATACAAAATAATTGGTGATGATCATATTGTACGACCTGAGTGATGCATGGGATGATAATTTATCATCAATTATTATCCAAGATAAATTGCTATTGTTTTTCAACTAAGCATACATGATGACACCCCCCCCCCCCCCCCCCCCCCACACACACACACACACAATTTTGTATCATACAAACCGAGCTCTACATGGGTTGATAATTTATCATTGCTTATTATACTAGACAAATAGTACAAACTCTTAAACTGATCGTGCAGGACATTTTAGTCTGTACTATCTAAAAGAGCTATTTTGTACTAATTATATTAGATGATGCTCTCAATCATCTTGAATGATATGTTCATCTTTGAGCTAATCATATAGGGCCTATCTCTTTGTACAGTACTATCATGAGTACTTTTAACTAATCGTACATGATGATCTTAAAAGTTCACGAGGGTTATAAACCTTTATGAACTAGCCCAAGTTTAACCAAAAGGGGGGTAATTTGGTTATTTAAAAATTTTCTTAAGGTAAAAAGAATTTTTTTAATATTTTAAAATAGATAATTTTATCCCATAATGTGGAAGTAAAACTAATTTCAAAATAGCTACAATCAAATATTTAAAACATAGAACAAATTATAAAAAAAATATGGAAATAAAAATACATAAAAGTAAATATAAAGAACACACCATAATTATAATGGTTCGATCAACTTGACCTACTTCTACTCCCAAAAAACATCCTTTTAGGTATTGTAGTAAAATTAATGTCTCTCCTTTTTCCCCCACAGCAAGACGAAGAAGCATTTATAAAATCTTTCCATCGATCTGGTGAGGTAGAGTACCTTGAACTCTTTTACTCCCTCCTAGAGTAGGAAGAAAATTTGGAAATCTTTTTACTCCCTCCTGGAGTAGGTAGAGAACATTGGAATCCTTTTACTCCCTCATGGAGTAGGTAGAGAATATTGGAATCCTTTTACTCACTTCTAGAGTAGGAAGAGAACCTTGGATTTGATGCTGATGAAAGTCTCTCCAGATCCACCAAGGAACTAAGAAAGAAGCTTGAAGAAGATGGTGGAAACCTTGCTTGGAGCAACCTTTGTGAATCCCTCACAACTCTCCTCACAAGGATCCCTCTCTCTCTCTCTCTCTCTCTCTCTCTCTCTCTCTCTCTCTCTCTCTCTCTCTCTCTCTCTCTCTCTCTCTCTCTCTCTCTCTCTCTCTCTCTCTCTCTCTCTCTCTCTCTCTCTCTCTCTCTCTCTCTCTCTCTCCTCTCCTTCTCCTCCTTCTCTTAGCACTCTCTCAAATTAACTCATTAGCAAAAGATCTCTCAAAATATAATATGAGAGATTAAATAGAGAGCCTACATTTTTACCATCAAAGATCATCCAATTTGATCCATATATTATTCTATACGATTAGTACAAAATAGCCCTTTTAGCCAGTATGATCAGCATTGCCTTGTACGATCAGTTTAAGTATTTGTACATATCGTCGAGTACAATTTTGTGATCATACGGGATGATTAGTTTATGATATTGTATTGATCATCCTAGTATAATATGGGATGATGGGTGGCGCTTTACATATTGTCTCGCACATCCCTCGGATTTCTAATATAATCTTCTGTATGATTAGAAGAAAATTATGATTTTCATCTTGGACAATGGGGGATCATCCCATGAAATATCAAAGATCGTCCAATATGCTCATAGTAGATGGTTATGTATGATCTGATCGAGCATTCTAACCATAATTTCTCCCTTAACCATAGGATCAATTTAGGCATAATTCTTATTAATCGTCAAGTACCATGTACATTATCATATACTATTAGAACAAAAATTGAAGATTAAAATATTACCTAAATTATGATTAGCGGCTATTTTTCATATCTATTATTAATCATCATGTACGATCTAAATCATCTAATATGAATAGTTAATCAATCTTACTTAATAAAGGGTGCCCTAGTTAAGGTTTTTTGTATAACTGATCATCCAGTATGATTTACATAATACTGTACAATTAGTTCAGAAATCTATTTTTCTCCTAACTCATCTCCGGAAGTGTGTGTGTGTGTAAGGTTACTTAGCTTGGGGTCCACTAAATGCATGACTTGACTCAAGAAAGGTGAAAAGTACATTGAAATTGAAATTACAAATAAAATCAACCCTAGTCTACCTTATCTTTAGCTGATTTGCATTGTAAGTGAACTTGTGGACTTTAAGGATTTGCGAGTAGGGCAAAAAAAACATATTTACTATAATATTAGTAGTAAAGAAATAATAATATTTATTATCATCATAATTATATTGCTTGGGATAATATTTGTAACAATTCCTCCTTTTCAATGATGATAAATATTGTTGTTAAATATTTTCAAAGCCCTTTGACATTCTTTGAAACTCCTCCTTAGAAGATAAAATTATGAAAGTAAGGAGAGTTAAAAAATTTTACTTTTATCATTTTTATTTTTTAAGAAAAATATCAGACATAAGTAAAAATAGAAAATAAGTAAGTAGAAAATAAACAAAATTTACTAAAACATAAGAAGCAAACAACACACTACTCTCCCTTTTGATATCATAAAAAGGCCGAAAATAGAAGGAAGGAAAAACATAAATAAAAAATAGAAGACAAAATTCAAAAGAGATTTTTTTAATCGATTTGCTCTGGTAAATGATAAATTCACCTCATTATTAGAAGAAATCAACTTGAAATGAATTGACCTAATGATATTCAAAAAGGTTAAAAAATCATCTTGTCAACCCTAGCTCGGACTCCTCACAAATCAAAATCCTTTTGAAAGAAAAATCTAAATCAGAAAAGAAATTAGATTGAAAAAGTGATATTTTCAAACTTCGTTTTAGAAAAATATCTAATTGAATAATATTGCAAAGTAATCAATCAAACATGTTGATTTCAAATTCAAGTGTAGGAGATATAATTTGGCATAAGGAGTCTTCTAAGATGTTAGGGATTTGAAAGAAAGGCTAGCTAACTATTAGTGGGTTCATTTTGTGCCTCCTTATCAGCTTTTGAGACACATTACTTATCATTTGATTTTTGATACACTTCATACATCTTGTAATTATTTGGAAGTCATTATATATCTTTTCTATTTTTGGGCTCATTTTGTACCTCTTTTCATTTTTTCATGCTTGCTTCCTTTTGGAATCTTAAAAATTTCTCAGTTGTGATATTATCTTTAAAATATGGGAGAGGATAAACTCACTCTCTTACATAAGGAAAAGTAAACCACAAAATAGATTTCTATCTATATGATAAATACAAACAACCTTATTAACAAAACTTGAAAGAGATTGACTAACTTGGAATATTATTCATATGAGGTAGATTGCTGTAAGAAGATAAAATAGATCTCTATTTCAAATTCTAATCTTTTATTTAAAATGTATTTTGATTCAAAAAAAAAATAAACCACTAAAGGAGTTAGAGGAAGAGAAATAATTATGAAAGTTTCTTCCTTTAATTGTTTTAGAGGTGTCGATCACGGCCTATATTTTTCTAAATAAAAACAAGGCAAATGTGTCATTTAAAAAAAATAAAATCAATATCAGATGTGAGCAGTGATCTAATTCTTAAAATACTAAAATAAATTAACAAAAAATCAAAAGTATAAAACATGAACACATAAATATAAACAAATAAAAAAACAGAAATAAAAAGATTAGAAATAGAAAGCATCAATTTCAAGCATGAATGCATATCACACATAATCTTGTTCTTAAGGTGCTAAAGGTTTCACAGGACAATAGTTTTGTAAAGATATCAGCAAGTTGATTTTTAGTGGCTATATGGTATAGCTCTATGTCTCCTTTGTCAACATGGTCCCTAATGAAATGGTGTCTTATGTTTATGTATTTTTTCAAGGAGTGTTGGATAGGGTTCTTTGAAATGCATATGACACTAGTGTTATCAAAGAAAATTTGAATGGTGCCTACAGGCAATCCAAAATCTAGTATTTATTACTTTAAACAAAGAACTTGGGCCACATAACTTTCTAAGGCCATGTATTCAATTTAAGCAATAGATAATGCAATTGATTTTTATTTTCTACTGTACCAAATGATTAAGGATTGTCCTATGAATTAACATGTTTCATAAGTGTTTTTCTTATCAACTCTATATCCTGCATAATCTGAATCAGAATATCCTATGATTTTAAATGAAGTGTTATGTCTAGGATATCATATTCCTAAGTTTTGAGTTTCTAAGAGATATCTAAGTATTCTCTTTATAGCAGTCAAGTGGAAATCTTTTAGAACAGTCTGAAATCTAGTATAAAGATAAACACTAAGTATAATATCAGGTCTACAAACAGTCAAGTAAAGAAGTGATCTAATTATTCCTCTGTATTTCTTTTTATCAAAAGATTTTTCATTTGAACCATTATATAACTGAATAATAGAACTCACGGGAGTGTTTATTGTCATGTCTTTATCTATTTCAAATTTCTTAGGGATGACCTTAATATATTTTGATTGATTAAAAAAATTTCATCATCCATCTTCCTTATGCTAAATCTCAAAAAATAGGTCAATTCTTCCATCATACTCATTTCTTTTTTTTTTTACTCATTGTTTTTGAAAATTCATCTCATAAATTTTTATTAGAATGTCCAAACAGAATACCATCAACATAAATTTGGATAATGAGTAATTCATCTCCTACCTTTTTCAAAAATAGGGTGGTGTCTACGCACCCCTTAACAAAGGTTCTCTCTAAGAGGAATGCACTTAGCCTTTCATATCATACTCTGGGAGCCTTTTTTAGTCCATATAATGCTTCTTTTAATTTGAACACATGATTAAGAAATTATGAAATTTTAAAGTCTGACGAATGTTCAACAAATATATATTTTTCTATTACACCATTTTGAAAGGCTCTTTTGACATTCATTTGATTCAGTTTAAATCCCTTAAAGCAGGCAAAAGCTAGTAGTATTATAATTTCTTCTAATCTAGCTACAGGGGCAAAGGTCTCTTCAAAGTCAATCTCATCTATCTGGTTATACCCCTTAGCCACTAATCTTACTTTATTTCTAACCACAACACCATAATCATTCATTTTATTTTTGAAAACTTATTTAGTTCCAACCACACTCTAGTCCTTAGGTCTTTCAACAAGTTCCCAAACATCATTCCTTGCAAATTAATTTAACTCTTCTTGCATGGCTAGCATCAAGAATTCATCATATATGGCATAATTTATGTTGGTGGGTTCAATCATTGAAATGAATGTAGAGTGGTTTACTTCTTTTCTAAATTCATGCCTAGTTTTAACACCTTTAGATGGGTCTCTTAAGATTAGTTCTTAGGATGACTTGATATCTCCATTCTCTAGGTAGTGTTTTTTTGGTTTCTACCCTTTCCTCTAGATTTGCATATTCCACTCCTTGGGTAATTTCTATAACCTCTTCTTCTTCTACCCTAGAACCTCCAAAATTACTAGATTCATCAAATATAATATGAGTGGTATTCTCTACTACCAATGTTTTTTTATTAAAAACTCTAAAGGATTTTATAACATTTAAGTAAACTAGGAACACTCCATTAGATTTGGGTTCAAATTTTCCTAGTAGAGATTTCCCATTTTATAGAATGAATACTTTACATTAAAAAACATAAAGGTGAGAGAGGTTGGGTGTCCTACCCTTAAAAATTTTATAGGGTGCCTTGTTCAGATTGGATCTGACATTAACCCTATTCAGAACATAATAGATTGTATTCATCACTTCTATCCAAAAATTTTTAGGAAGTGAGTACTAAACTAATAAGGCTCTAATGGCTTATACTAAGGTCTTGTTCTTTCTTTCAGCAAGCTCATTCTACTAAAGGGTTTTAGGAGTTGAAAAATTATGATCTATCCCTTTCTCCTTACAGTAAGATTCAAAATTATCATTCATAAATTCTATAACATAATCACTATGAATTGTCAGAATTTCACTACATAGCGTCCTCTAAATCCAAATAAAGGATGATCTAAATTTCTTGAATGATTCACTTTTATGATATAGGAATCTAACCCAAGTAAACCTTGAGTAATCATCAACAAACACATACCTAAAAACTTTTCCTCCCAGGCTAGTGCTAACAGGTTCAAAAAGATCCATGTGTAAGACTTCTAAAGGTTTGCTAGTGCTAATATCCTTAATTGGGTAGAAGGAGGATTTGACTTACTTTTCTAACTAATCGGCATCACACAGGTGGTCTTTAGTGAATTCTAGTTTGGGTATACCTCTCACTAAGTCTTTTTGGGTGATATTTCTAAAAATTTTTATGCTTGCATGACATAATCTCCTATGTCATAATTAGTATTCATCATCAATAGTTTTTTAGGTAAAAAGAAGTAGTAGGTTCAACATAGTTTAAATCAAGCATATAAATATTATTAATTCTATTTCTTTACAACATTGTGTTTCTATTTAAGCTAATCATGTAGCTGGTGGAAAAAAAGTTAATGCTAAATCCTTTTTCACAAAATTAGTTTATGCTAAGTAGGTTATATTTTAAACCATTTACCAATAAAACATTTTTAATGATGAAATTTTTTTGATATATCAATTATACCAATCTCATCACTCTCTTGGTGGTGCTATCTCCAAATGTCACCTTGCCTCTTGCTCTATCCTCCAGCAAAATAAATTGATTTGCATCTCCAATTATATGCCTTGAACATCCACTATCCATATATCATATAATCTCATGAGGCCTTTTGTGAGAGGATGCTTATAAAATCATTAAATGTTAGATTTGAGAACCCAATCAAGTTTGGGTCCCATCTTATGGAAAGAAGAATGAAATGCATGCATGCTATGTTGTGAATTTTGAAATTTTTGTCTCCACACTAAATGTGTTCTACAGAGAATGGTGCAAGTGTGGGAGATATGTCCTAGCATGCCATAAGAAAAACATCTAACAGTAGGAAAAGGATTTACTAATCTATTTGGGTTATGGTGCCTCTTCTTAGGTTTGAATGATGTATGTTTTGATGATGATTTTTGAAACTCTTTAAGTGAATGTGGTTTTTTATTTTCCTCAAGAATTTAATTTTCTACTTTCAATGCATGCTCCCTATTATTTAATTGAGATGCAAGAGTTTCTAATTTCTTGAATGTAATTTCTAATTCAACATGTGATACTTTCCAGGAATCATGCTTAGTAGTTAATTCAAAATGCTTCATATTTAAAATATCAAATTCATCTAATGAAGCCATGTGATTACTATCCAGAGTGGAATGATCTTTCCTTTAGCATTCATGATCTTTATGCAGAATTGAAAAGTCGATTTAAGGCCAGCATGTGATTTTTTAAGCTTCCTATATGTAGTATGAATTTTTTAAAAACTTTGAATATTTAATCATAGGTAAGCTCACATCCATCCTCTTAATCAAAATGATCAAGATGACCATCCGCCATTAAGCATAGGTTGGTTATCTCCTCTTTTTCTTCAATTTCAGAAGAGTTTGATGTTGAGTCTGTTGCAACCCATGACCCCGAGTTTGAGATTTTGATGATGCCAAATAATGAGTGTTTTGGAACTGCTTTTCATTGATTATTATTTTATTTATTATTTTTCTTGAGAACTAACATTTCAGGAAGATCACAAGTGACTCAGGAAGAAAGGAAGACTCAAGACCGGGTAGATTAGGAGTATGAGTCAAATATTGTATTTTTCATTTATTGTATTTTTTACTTTATTGAGTCTGGCCACAAAATGCGTAAGAGTAAGAGCAACCATGCACACACACAGGGGGAGAGTTCTTTTTTAACTGCAAAATATAACTAAAATTCTTCTCTGTAGATCGTACTGTACGATTTTATTTCGTACCGTACGATCCAAGCTATGTGGACAATTCTGTGAATAGATCGTACTGTACGAAGTCTTTCGTACTGTACGATATGTTCAATCCAAAACCCTTGCCGTGACTTAGTTTAAGTAAGTGATTTTGCGCCGTTCGTACTGTACGAACAAGTTCGTACTGTACGATCCGTTTTTAATACTTACTTAAATTAACCCGTGATTAGTGCATGTAATCCAGGGCTAATGAAAATTTGAACATCGTACTGTACGATAGTAATCGTACCATACGATGAACAGAGACGACATCCGATCGTCCAGACCATCGTCCTGTATGAATAGTATCTTGTTGGATCATACCGTACGATATTATATCGTACAGTACGATTTGTTTTTGTAATGTTCGTACATCTTCGTACCAGGACGACGACTGTTTGTGAAGATCGTACTGTACGATGTTGAATCGTACTGTACGAACAGTAACGACTAATTTTGAAATCAGAGGTTTTTTGAGCTTGTTTTTAGATGTCAATCAAGTCTTTTTGGGTAAGAATTACAAAGGGGGTGAACGTGATTAGAGAGGGATTCCAAGGGAGAAAACTCTAGAGAAATTCTTGAGGGTTGAGAGAGGAAGGAGGAGGTGAGCGTTGTGAGGGAGAAGAGGTGTGAGGGAGATCACACGGTTGCTCCAAGCTTGCTGCATCTTGCTCCTCCTGTGGCCCGAGAAGGATTTGAGGAAGGATCTCCAAGGGAAAGGCTCGTCTACATCCGTTACCTCGAGGTTCTCTGCCTTCTCCAGGAGGGAGAAAAACGAGAAGGTTCTCTGCCGTCGCCAAGAGGGTGAAAATAGAGTTTGGTATTACGCCACGCCGGGTTGGTGAAAGGGAGGTTTGTACAGGCTTCTCCGCCTTGCCGAGGGGGGCAAAAGGAGAACTATTTTGATAGTGAAAATCCCGGAGTGGAGGACTCCGGGGAGTGGACGTAGGTCATATTTTGACCGAACCACTATAAAATTCTTGGTGTGTTCTTTCCTTATCGTTGTTTAATTTTTGCTTGCATTTTAAATTTGTCATATCTATTGCATGTGAAATTTTGTGAAAGAAAAATTGCATAAATATTTGTTTTAAAGTTTCAAAAACAACAAAAAAAAATTAGAACTCTTGTTTAGGCTTAATTTTATTATTAAGAAGTTTTTACAATTCACCCCCCCTCTTGTCGTTTAGTAATTTCAATTGGTATCAGAGCAATTTCAATTGGTATCAGAGCTTGTTTTTCAAAAATAGTGTTTTAGAAAACCTTGAAAAAACGATCATGTCGAACTTTGGTAATCGTAACACTGCGGAGGGTTATTCAATAACTCGTCCACCACTTTTTGATAACATTCCGTTTGATTTCTGGAAAATTAGAATGTCTACATTTTTGCAATCTATAGATTACCGCATGTGGATGTTAGTAAATGATGGATATGTTGCACCGTTTAAGATTGTTAATGGTTTGAAAACTTCTGTACCTTTTATTGAATGGAACAATGAGGATAGGGAGTTAGCCCAACTGAATGCTAAGTGCTTAAACTGCTTTTTTTGTGCATTGAAATCTGAGGACTATATGAGAGTATCTACTTGTGTTTCTGGTAAGGAGATTTGGGATAGACTGTGCATTACATACGAAGGAACAAACGAAGTAAAACAGTCTAGGCTTAACATTCTACTGCATGATTATGAATTATTTCGTATGAAACCTAGCGAAACAATTTCTGACATGTACACTAGGTTCACCCAAATTGTGACATCCTTGCATGCATTAGGTAGAGAAATTTCAAATTCTGAGAAAGTGAATAAAATTCTTAGATACCTACCTAGTTCCTATGATGCTAAGATAACTGCTATCACTGAGTCTAAAGATCTTAATGTTTATTCTATTGATAATCTCCTTGGGTCACTCATTGCATATGAGCAAGGAGTGAGCCAAAGGCAAAGTGATGCAGGTGAAAAGAAAAAGGAGCGGACGGTGGCATTAAAAGCTAGCAACTCAGAAAGTGAAAGCTCTGCAGGGGAGGAAGATGATGAGATAGCACTGATGACACGACAGTTCAAAAATTTCCTGAAGAGAAAACAAAAGCGTCATCAGAACAGCTGGAATAAAGGTAAGAGCTCAAGGTCCAATAAGGTTTCATCTGATACAATTTGCTTTGAGTGCAGGAAGCCAGGTCACCTTCGAGCCGATTGCCCTAATCTGAAGAGTCAACCAGTAAAGGAGAAAGGAGATGACAAAGTTAAATACAAGAGAGGAAAGACAAAGACACAGAAAGCTTTTTGGGCCGACTCTGCCTCAGAATCATCAGAAGAAGAAGCAGAGGAGGAGGTAACAAATTTGTGTCTTATGGCTAATGATAACCTTGATCAATTGGATCAAGATGAGGTATGTCAACTTTCTTATGATGAATTACTGCTTATTTCTGAGAATATTCATGACTCGTATAGGAAACTGAAGAAAATGCATGCTAAACTCAATATTGAATTTAGTTCCTTACAAATTGAGCATGCTAACTTAGTTAAAGAAAATTCTGATTTAGATAAAGATCACATGTTACTTCTTGATGAGTATGATGCATTAAATAAGAAGCATATTGAACTAAGTGAAGTGCATGAATCCTTGAAAACATCACATATTGAACTAGATGTAGAGTTTGAAAAACTAACTGCACTTGCATTAGAAGTAGATCATAGTGAGCACTTGCTATTGATAGAAGTTGATGGATTGACAGCTCAAAATAAAACTTATAGTGAAAAGATAAAAGAATTAGAAAATGAAATTGCATCACTCACAGTAGGCCATCCTAGAAAACCCTAGACCTGTCAATATTGGACCCGACCCGAAAACCCGATCCGAACCCGACCCGAAATTTTCGGGTTTGGGTTGACCCGAACCCGAAGCGGGTCGGGTTCGGGTCCGGGAAACCGACCCGTTTACAAAAACGGGTCGGGTTCGGGTTGACCCGACGGGTTGCCGGGTCAACCCGAAAACCCGTTTAATTTAAAAAAAAATGATTCATGCCCTTCCCCCCGCTGCCCCAGCCCGCCCTTGCCCGAGCTGCCCGACTGCCTCGAGCCGCCTGCCCCGCCTGCGGCCTGCCCAGCGTCACTTCGCGTGCGACCCGCGTGAGGCGTGACCGGCTGACCGCGTCACTTCGCGTGCGACCCGCGTCCCGGCGTCCCGGCGTCCGTGCCTCAGCCGCGGCAACCGTCGTCCGTGCTTCAGCGGCTCAGCCGCAGCTCCGCCGTCCGGCGTCCGACGTCCGGCGTCCCGCGTTTCTTCACGTCCGCGCGGAGAGATTTGGCTGAAATAGGTGGGGTCGGGTTGACCCGAACCCGACCCGAACCCGAAGCGGGTCGGGTTCGGGTCCAAAAAATCGACCCGTTTGAAAAAACGGGTCGGGTCGACCCGAACCCGATTAATACCGGGTCAATTTCGGGTTGACCCGAACCCGACCCGTAACCCGAAATTGACAGGTCTAGAAAACCCCCAACACAACATGCATTTCAAAACCTTAGGAAGAGGCACCACCATACTCATAGATTAGTAAATCCATTTCCTGGTGTTAGGTGCTTCTCTTGTGGCATGTTAGGTCACATAGCCCGCACATGCACAATTCACCGTAGGACACACTTAGTATGGAGACCTAAACTGCATCCATCACAGCATAACATGCATACATCTCATTCATGCAAGCATAAGGAGGAACCCAAACTCACTTGGGTTTCCAAATCTAATCTTTGAATGAAATTGTAGGGATGCTCTCACAAAAGACCTAGTGAGAGCATGTGGTACCTGGATAGTGGCTGCTCGCGACACATGACTGGAGATATGAAGAAGTTCATCCTATTGGAGACCAAAACTGGAGGCAAAGTAACATTGGGAGACAACACTACCAGGAAGGTGATAGGCTCAGGTATTGTTGGTAATGCTAAGAATTTTATAATTGAAAATGTTTTATTAGTTGATGGTTTAAAGCATAACTTACTTAGCATTAGTCAACTGTGTGACAAAGGTTTTGATGTTAAGTTTTTTACTGATAGATGCCTGATTAGTTTATTTGATGAAATTATTTTTGAAGGAAAACGAATTAACAATGTTTACATGTTAGACCTTGATTGCGTTGATAGTTCAAAATCATTTTGCTTGAAAACAATAGTTGATGACTCGTGGCTATGGCATAGGAGACTATGCCATGCTAGCATGAAAACTCTTAGAAATATCACTCAGAAAAACCTAGTTAGAGGTGTACCTAAGTTAGAATTCACCAAGGATCACTTATGTGATGCTTGCCAACAAGGAAAACAAGTCAAATCATCCTTTTACTCAATTAGAGACGTGATCACCTCTAGGCCACTAGAAATTCTACACATGGACTTATTTGGACCCGTTAGTACAGCCAGTCTAGGTGGAAAGAATTATGGATTTGTGATTGTAGATGACTTCACTAGATTTACTTGGGTAAGATTCTTAGCACACAAGAATGAGTCTTTTGAGGAATTTAAAGTTTTCTCCACATTGATTCAACGAAAATTAGGTTGTGAAATATCAACAATCCATAGTGATCATGGTGGAGAGTTCCAAAATGATAGATTTGAGTCATTCTGTCAAGAGATAGGAATAGAGCACAATTTCTCAGCTCCTAGAACACCCCAACAGAATGGCATAGCAGAAAGGAAGAATAGAACTTTGGTAGAAGCTGCTAGGGCAATATTAGCGGAGTATACCCTTCCTAGATACTTTTGGGCAGAAGCAGTCAACACAGCCTGTTATCTTTTGAACAGAGTAAACATTAGATCGAAGTTGAATAAAACTCCATATGAACTCCTTAAGGGTAGGACACCAAACCTTTTACATTTACATGTCTTTGGGTGTAAGTGCTTCATCTTAAATAATGGTAAACATCCCTTAGGAAAATTCGATCCCAAGTCTGATAAGGGTGTCTTCTTAGGTTATTCTTTTGTAGGTAAGGCCTATAGAATTTTTAATAAGAGAACCCTTGTAGTAGAAGAATCCACCCATGTGGTATTTGATGAATCAGATAAGGCCTCAGAATCTAAAATTGAAGATGATGAAATAGAAGCAATTCAAGGAGTAGAGACGATGACCTTAGGAGAGAGGGTCGAACCTCAGGAAGATTTTCCTAGAGAATGGAGATATTCTTCTAGTCATCCTAAAGAGTTAATTTTAGGAGACCCTTCAGAAGGTGTATGGACTAGGCATGGACTTAGGAAGGAGGTTAGTCACTCAGCTTTCATCTCTATGATAGAACCTACAAGTATAGATCAAGCCTTAGGAGATGAATTCTGGATTCTAGCAATGCAAGAAGAGCTGAACCAATTCACTAGGAATGATGTTTGGGAGTTAGTTAAGAGACCTAAAGAGCAAAGTGTTGTTGGAACAAAATGGGTCTTCAAGAATAAGGTGAATGATTCAGGAACAATAATAAGGAATAAAGCAAGGCTAGTAGCTAAGGGGTACAACCAGATTGAGGGAATAGACTTTGAAGAAACCTTTGCCCCGGTTGCTAGACTAGAAGCCATAAGAGTGCTCTTAGCTTTTGCTTGCTTCAAGAACTTTAAGTTATATCAAATGGATGTAAAGAGTGCATTTTTGAATGGGGTAATTAAGGAAGATGTCTACATTGAGCAACCCCCCGGATTTGAAAACTCACAATTTCCAAACCATGTATTCAAATTAAAAAAGGCACTATATGATTAAAGCAAGCACCTAGAGCATGGTATGAAAGACTTAGCTCATTTCTTTTGGATAGAGGATTTCAAAAGGGTAGTGTAGATACTACACTCTTTTTACAAAAGGTCAAAGAAGAAATTCTCATTGTTCAAATATATGTAGATGACATATTGTTTGGATCTTCGGATAAAAACTTATGCGATGAATTTTCAAAAACAATGAGTAATGAGTTTGAAATGAGCATGATGGGAGAGCTTAATTACTTTCTTGGCTTTAGTGTAAAACAAATGGATAATGGAACCTTTCTTAGCCAATCAAAGTATATTAAGGATATTTTAAAGAAATATGAAATGGATAGTGCAAAACCCATGAACACCCCAATGAGTTCGACAATCCAATTAGATAAGGATCCTAGTGGAAAATCAGTAGATCAAAAAAAATATAGAGGAATGATTGGATCCCTACTTTACTTGACTGCCAGTAGACCGGACATAATGTTTAGTGTGTGCCTTTGTGCCCGTTTCCAAGCCGATCCTAAAGAGTCTCACTTAACTGCTGTCAAAAGAATTCTTAGATATCTACTAGGCACCCCAAACTTAGGAATTTGGTATCCCAGACACAGCACTTCCTTTGAAATCCTAGGGTACTCAGATTCTGACTTCGCAGGATGTAGGATAGATAGAAAGAGCACCTCTGGTACCTGCCAATTCATCGGACAATCATTAGTTTCTTGGTCCAGTAGGAAGCAAAACTTAGTAGCACTTTCCACAGCCGAGGCAGAATACATTGCGGTAGGAAGTTGTGTTGCACAAGTACTATGGTTAAAACAACAAATTCTTGATCTTGGACTACCTGTTGGAACCATCTCGATCATGTGTGATAACACAAGTGCAATTTGTATCTCTAAGAATCCAATTCAACACTCTCGAACGAAACACATAGACATTAGACATCATTTCATTAGAGATCACGTCGCTAAGGGAGATATAGAATTACATCATATCGCTACAGGAGATCAATTGGCAGACATATTCACAAAACCATTAGCTTTTGACACCTTTAGCACCTTGAGAACTAGATTAGGTGTCATAAATATAAATGCATAAAAAAAAAAAAAAAAATCTTTAGGGCTGCTCCTGATCACCACACACTCACCACATCAACACTTACATTGACTGTTCATCGTACGGTACGATCCATACCGTACTGTACGATCCACGTCACAAGGATTGGGACGAATTAAAGCCGGTTGGTACGACGTTATTGAGTATCGTACCGTACGATCCATTAGTTTCGTACTGTACGATCCACGTCAGCACAGATTGGGACGAATTAAAGCCGGTTGGTACGACATTATTGCGTATCGTATTGTATGAGTTGACTGTCTTTTCCCGAAACGACCCGTCAGAATATTAATTGGATATCGTACTGTACGATCCCAGATCGTACTGTACGATATACGGAAATTCCTATAAATGCCCTTTCCTAGGCTGTTCCATTCACTCAACCCTCTCCTCACTCAGCCTTCACTTCGTTTTCTTGCCCTCCTGCAATGTCTAAACGAGATCGGATGATTGCCGAAAGCTCGTCCTCATCCCATCGTCAACCCGATCGCTTTGTGAATAGTGAGAATGAGGAAGCCTACTACCGATACAAGGCTTGCAAAATTTCTCCCTCAAAAATGCTTAATCAGGCCGCTCTAAATTTCAAGGTAATGGGCCTCTTTGTCTCCACCACCTTTCAATTTCTACTCACCCTAGCGTTTCCATACAATTCTGAACTGCTTTTTGAATTTCTCGCCAACCTCACCTACACCGTTGATAACACCACTTTTCACTCCTTTGTTTGTGGCCGCCCCGTTGAAATAATTAGAGCTGACATCGCCCAACATATTGGGCTGTCCACTGAAGGACCTATGGTTCGCTCGTTTCTTACCGATGATTTTGATTGGAGCGATGTAAATAGAGTTCTTAGGAATACTGTTTTTCAACAACACCAGTCTCTAGTCCAATCTTTAACCAGAAATGCCCGTATCATTCAACATGTTCTTCAAACCTCTATCATACCCAAAGGTGGCGACCGCATCAATCTGACCCCTACCTTGTCAGTCGCTACTTACCTTATTATGTCCAACATTAAGTTTGATGAGGTTGATTTGATTAGCAACTATATTCAGCACATGACTTTTGTTCGTCTTCCCACCACTCGACGGAAACAAAATCTGGCTCTTGGTCACCTAATAGGATATATCCTCTACCATAAATATCAGTTATCCTACCCTGGTGAACCCGACATGCTTCCTATTTTTTATACGGATGCTTCCTTCCGTATCCTCTTTCATCGGGGACATGAGCCTGAAGAACCCGTCTTTGATGAAGAAGAAGGAGAAGATGCACCAGCTGCAGCTCCAGCTCGACCACGACGTCATACTGCACCCCGAGCACCTGCACCAGCTCCAGCACCAGCACACCCAAATGATGACTTAGTCGCCCGCTTCGACCAGCTGCAGACTCGTCTCGACATGCATATTCAAGAACAGCATCACCAACACGAGACTGATATGCAGTGGTTTGGCGAACGATTCACTGCAATTGATCACCGCTTCGATGCTCTCTTTCAATATTTTCAACCAAATCCACCTCCACCACCACCAGATCAGGACCCGTCTGCTTAGTTTGTTTATGTTTGCATTGTAGTTTCTGTTTGTTTTCTTCTCTTACTTTTTGCTTTTAGTTGCTCCTCCTTTTTGTGCTGTCAAAAGGGGGAGAAGTTTGTTGTGATGTTGTAATGCCCATTTATCTAAATGCAGTATCTTTTGTTTCGTACTTACTTGTAGATACTTTTTTTTTTCTTTTTCTTGTGTTTAATTAAAAAAAAAAAACAACAAAAGAAATGTTTTTCAAAAGAAATGGTTTTCTTTCTTACTTGCAACAAATTATTTGACATCATCAAAAAGGGGGAGATTGTTGCAACCCATGACCCCGAGTTTGAGATTTTGATGATGCCAAATAATGAGTGTTTTGGAACTGCTTTTCAATGATTATTATTTTATTTGTTATTTTTCTTAAGCACTAACATTTCAGGAAGATCACAAGTGACTCAGGAAGAAAGGAAGACTCAAGACTGGGTAGATTAGGAGTATGAGTCAAATATTGTATTTTTCATTTATTGTATTTTTTACTTTATTGAGTCTGGCCACAAAATGTGTAAGAGTAAGAGCAACCATGCACACACACAGGGGGAGAGTTCTTTTTTAACTGCAAAATATAACTAAAATTCTTCTCTGTAGATCGTACTG
Organism: Dendrobium huoshanense; assembly: GCA_016618105.1. Classification (NCBI taxonomy): domain Eukaryota; kingdom Viridiplantae; phylum Streptophyta; class Magnoliopsida; order Asparagales; family Orchidaceae; genus Dendrobium; species Dendrobium huoshanense. The sequence goes on from CM028348.1 coordinate 48,514,500, forward strand.
TACAATTTTATTTCGTACCGTACGATCCAAGCTATGTGGACAATTCTGTGAATAGATCGTATTGTACGAAGTCTTTCGTACTGTACGATATGTTCAATCCAAAACCCTAGCCGTAACTTAGTTTAAGTAAGTGATTTTGCGCCGTTCGTACTGTACGAACAAGTTCGTACTGTACGATCCGTTTTTAATACTTACTTAAATTAACCCGTGATTAGTGCATGTAATCCAGGGCTAATGAAAATTTGAACATCGTACTGTACGATAGTAATCGTACCATACGATGAACAGAGACGACATCCGATCGTCCAGACCATCGTCCTGTACGAATAGTATCTTGTTGGATCGTACCGTACGATATTATATCGTACAGTACGATTTGTTTTTGTACTGTTCGTACATCTTCGTACCAGGACGACGGCTGTTTGTGAAGATCGTACTGTACGAACAATAACGGCTAATTTTGAAATCAGAGGTTTTTTGAGCTCGTTTTTAGATGTCAATCAAGTCTTTTTGGGTAAGAATTACAGAGGGGGTGAACGTGGTTAGAGAGGGATACCAAGGGAGAAAACTCTAGAGAAATTCTTGAGGGTTGAGAGAGGAAGGAGGAGGTGAGCGTTGTGAGGGAGAAGAGGTGTGAGGGAGATCACACGGTTGCTCCAAGCTTGCTGCATCTTGCTCCTCCTGTGGCCCGAGAAGGATTTGAGGAAGGATCTCCAAGGGAAAGGCTCGTCTACATCCGTTACCTCGAGGTTCTCTGCCTTCTCCAGGAGGGAGAAAAATGAGAAGGTTCTCTGCCGTCGCCAAGAGGGTGAAAATAGAGTTTGGTATTCCGCCACGCCGGGTTGGTGAAAGGGAGGTTTGTACAGGCCTCTCCGCCTTGCCGAGGGGGGCAAAAGGAGAACTATTTTGATAGTGAAAATCCCGGAGTGGAGGACTCCGGGGAGTGGACGTAGGTCATATTTTGATCGAACCACTATAAAATTCTTGGTGTGTTCTTTCCTTATCATTGTTTAATTTTTGCTTGCATTTTAAATTTGTCATATCTATTGCATGTGAAATTTTGTGAAAGAAAAATTGTATAAATCTTTGTTTTAAAGTTTCAAAAACAACAAAAAAAAAAATAGAACTCTTGTTTAGGCTTAATTTTATTATTAAGAAGAAGTTTAGTAATTTTAATTGGTATCAGAGCAATTTCAGAGTCTGCCTAGAAAGCGTTTTGAGTCCTTTGCTTACCTTTCTTAAATTTAAGTTTTTATTCACTCTTCTCCTTTCTTGGGTGAGTTTTAAGAGTTGGGAAATCAGACTTCAGGTGCCCTAGCTTCCTGCATTCAAAGCATATAACATCAAAAGAAATTTTAGAATTTTTATTATTCTTACCTTTATTCTATTGCTAATTACGTTTTTACTTTTCCTTTAAAAAGCTCTTGAATTTCCAAAGGAAATATCATCCAGTACTATTTACATTGTACTGTATGATTAGTTCAAAAATCTATTTTCTTCTAACTCACTAACTCACTTCCTTGAATGTGTACGTGCAAGGTTACTTAGCTTGACTTGACTCAAGAAAGGTAAAAAGTATATTGAAATTAAAATTACAAATAGACTCAACTCTAGTCTACCTGATCTTGAGCTGATTTATATTACAAGTAAACTTGTAGACCTAAAAGGTTAGTGAGTATGAAAACAAAATAGATATGCAATAATAGCATTAGTAAAAAAATAATAATGTTTGTTATTATCAAAATCACAATACTTGGGCCCAGATTTGCAATAGACCTGGGATCATACTAGATGATCAGAGTAGGTAGACTAATTTGTAAGGCTTTTTTAGATGCTCTCTATTTAAACTCTTTCTTAGACTTATTTCTAAGACATTTATTATTAAGTGTCTTGAGAGGTAGCATAGAGAAGGAGTTAAAGAATACTTTGGGAGAGAATAGAGGGAGAGTTATTTGAGAGAGATAATTGTGAGAGATTCACAAGGTTATTCCAAGCAAAGTTCTTCCCTATCTTTTTAAAGATTTTGCCTTGATCTTTTGGTGGCTCTATAAGACATTCTACATTACTAAGTTGTGGTTTTATGCCATCTCCTAGAGAGATAAAAAAGATTCTTTGTTCTCTGCCATCTTCAAGAGGGAGAAAAAGGATTATAGGTTTTATGCCTTCACTAGGAGGGTGAAAATGGATTCTAGGCTCTCTACCTTCACTAGGAGGGTGAAAAAGAGTAAGGTACTCTACCGCACCAGGTTGGAGGAAGATATTTTATAAAGGATTATTCTCCTTGCTGTGGGGGCAAAAGGAGAGACACTAGTTTTAGAACAATACCTTAAAAGGAGATTTTCGGAGAGTGGATGTATGTCAGATTGGACTGAACCACTATAAATTCTAATGTATTTGTTTTTATTATTTTTTGCAATTTATTTTTCTATGATTAATCATGTAATTGAAAGCTTTGATCTTTTATTATTATGAAATTAATTTGCTTCGCATTGAGGGATAAATTTTTTTTGTTTTTTTAGATATTTGAGAATTATAAAAAGATTTTCTTTTTGTTAAAGAAATTTTTTAATTACCAATCCCCCCCCCCCCACCTCTTGGTTATCCTCGGGCTTATTCATTGAGGTCTCACAACCTCCTTGAACTTTCACTGAGTAGATAGTCCCACCTTAAATAAATACTCTCCATCTAAAAATTTGCTCAAATAATGTATCTCATAGTGAAGGATGTCTACATCAAAAAGGTTTAGTATCTTTGTATATTTTCTGCTCCAACATGAAGGAGAATGGATAAATCCTTTAGCTTTTCCCAATTTTCTAATATATTATTATCATTATGTACAAAGAAGAATCCACTAGCCCAGCTCTTTTATAAGTCTCAGTTGTAAATATCCAGTCATTTGGATCTGAAAGTGATACGACTCTATATATCATAAGTAAGTCAACTCATCCAAGAAAGGCAAGCTTGGCACAACACTGCAATATGATCTCTAAAAAATACAATCAATCCCAATATAATCGACATGGCTCTATAGAAAAATTGGGACAAACTCACTTCATATGTCACTGAAATATCAATCAACTCTGAAGGAGGTGAAAATTGTAGCCATACTTGCAAGCTGAACTCATAGACAATAAAAAATCATGGAGGAAGAGAATAAGCACGATCAGACTTTTCAGGCACTTTCATCACAAGATCATTAGGAAAATAAAACTTATTCCTGAAAATGATCAAAGAGTTGTTGGTTATGGTGGAGGCTACATCACAAGCCTTGGCCACCTTGTGATATTTCTTCGAACCTTCATGTTTGGCAATAAGATGATCTCCTTTAGCCAGAAAATTTTGGTGGAGGCGTGATCACCCATTTGAGCTTCTATCATAAAGAGGAACTCTGAATTTAGATAAGAGATGCCACCTATCAAAAATAACGGAAATCTTTAAATTAAGAAGAATATAGGGAAGAGAGGAGAGAGAGAGAGAGAGAGAGAGAGGCAGGCTAAAAACTCTATCATCTACATAAGAACGGGGCTCTTATACTTGCAAGGAGTTTCCACCTATTCAAAAGAGTGGAATTCCTCAATTTTAAGAAAGATAGAGGGAGAAGGGAGAAAATGAAGAAAGAAAAACTAGAACACTCTTGCCACCAGACTCCTCGACCATCGCTCGGCCAGCAACTGACGATAAAATTTTGCCCGGCGACCAACTGACGCAGGACTTTCGCCCGGCACCAACTAACACCAGATTTTTTGCCTGACCATAGAACGTCATCGGTTTTCCATCTGATTTACAGTCACTAAATTTCAACCTAACGATTGATTCTTGTAATCTGAAGGAGGTGAAAATTGCAGTCCTGCTCGCAAACTGAACTCATAGATAGTCAAAAATCATGGAGGAAGAGAATAAGCACGATCAGACTTTTTAGGCACTTTCATCACAAGATCATTAGGGAAATAAAACTTATTCTTGAAAATGATCAAAGAGTTGTTGGTTATGGTGGAGGCTACATTACAAGCCTTGGCCACCTTGTGATATTTCTTCGAACCTTCATATTTGGCAATAGGACGCTCCTTTAGCCAGAGGAATTTTGGTGGAGGTATGATCACTCATTTGAGCTTCTATCCTAAAGAGGAACTCTGAATTTGGATAGGAGATGCCACCTATCAAAAATAATGGAAATCTTTAAATTAAGAAGAAATATAGGGAAGAGAGAGAGAGGAAGACTAAAAACTCTATCTTCAACATAAGAAAGGGGCTCTTACACTTGAGAGTTTCCACCTATTCAAAAGAGTGGAATTCCTCAATTTTAAGAAAGATAGAGGGAGAAGGGAGAGAATGAAGAAAAAAAAAACTATAACTCTCTTGCCACTAGACTCCTCGACCATCGCTCGGCCAGCAACTGATGCCAAAATTCTGGCGGCGACCAACTAACGCAAGACTTTCACCCGGCACCAACTAACACCAGATTTTTTGCCTGACCACAGAACGTCATCGGTTTTCCATCCGATTTACAGTCACTAAATTTCAACCTGATGATTGACTATTATAATCTTATCATCCTCAATTTCAAGGATGAACCGATCATTTGTAATCTATTCAAAGACTAATGAAATTATTTCAACTGGATGTGGCCTTGTGATTTTTCCCTTCAGGGTTTTCCACATGAAAAATTATGGAGTTTTTTTTTCTCTGTTTGTGTGATGAATACTCTTGCAATGCTAAGACATGAAATTTTCTTACTTTACCACTGTGAATATTCTAACCTACAACAAATATAAATAATATAATAATAATACAAATATGAGTGAATATAAAATAAACTAGTTTATCAAATAAAATACACAAAAAAATGACATAATCCTCAAAAAACTTGTGTATACCATTAAAAATAATATCATAAGCTGTAGTAGATGTTATTTGGTATCAATAAAAATGCTAAAAAAAAGTAGATTTGAGGACTTATAAACAAGGTTTGTGATTTTTTTTTGTTAATCAAAGTTACATATATCTAGCTACCTTTAAAAATAATTTACTATTAATTGATCAAGATTTGAACAGAATGGTTCATCAATCGTTACATGGATTCATCCACTAGCTCTGCCCACTCCCTTTCTATTTTCAACAAATACAATTTTGCATGTGAATGTAACCAATGGAGAGACCCAATCAAGGCTCAATTAGTCCAACTCAATTTCTAAAACCCTAATTTTAGTGGGCCCTAATGTGATATATGCTCTACTTTGTTTATATATATATATATATATATATATATATATATATATATGCTCTACTTTGTTCTGGTTATATATGTTTCAGCTCTATTAGAACTTCTTTTGTGGATAACAGCTGGGATTGATTTACTAGATTTTGCTTTAATTTTTGTTATACTTATCTTGGATTTCAGATTTTTTTTGTAGAATTTTGTTTTTGCAAATGCTTGTTCTGAGCTCCTTTTGGATGGGAAGATGGAGATGGTTGTTGCTTTTTTGTTCTCTCCTTATTTTTGGGTGCTTGTTCCTGAGCACTGTAGATTGTACCTATGGTGTTTTATATTTTTGCTTAGCAGGGACCTCGAGCTCTTATAATTTTTTTGCTTTCCTTTTGTAGCTCATTCGAGCAGTAGTGAGCTTGAGATCCCTTTAAGAACCGTGTAATTTTTTCCTGAATTAACGCGTAGGCTCTTTTGAGGGAAAAAATTATATAGAAAGAGAGTTTATATATATATATATATATATGCTCTACTTTTTGGCATCATAACAAGGACAAAAAGTTATTTAAGTGGACTTCCAAGTAGGAGAAGCAACTTCCATAGCTCAGTGTAGAAAGAGTGTTAAATTTGGCTTTAGAAAAAGATAAAGGAACCACAAAGACAAAAAGATAGGTTGGAGAGTTCCCACCGCCTTTCATTTTTAACAAAAAAAGCTCATAGATAAATAAAGGACATTAGCTCTAAATGAGTGCCAACTTCCATTTTTATCAAATATATATATTCATGAAACAAACATAAATAAGGGGATTTACATGCATACCACAATAATATATTTATTAATCTATCATCTAAATTTTTATATCTATTAATATAATATCTTAATATTTAAATCTCAACAAAATATAATCATGAAAAATACATATTATTTTAGATAAATTAACATTAACATTATTTTTAAATGATTTGAAATTTAGAAAATTATATAAGTAAAATTAAATTTTAATAATTAAATATGTAAATAATTAAAAATTTCATGATATGTATGTAAATATTTTGATATAATTATACCTAGGTTTAACTAATTCAGTTTATAAAGATCTTAAAAACAACTATTGGAATTCAAAGTTCAAATTCTACCTACACTAAATTTATATGTTGACACTCACCATTTAAAAAAAAAAAAAAAAAAAAAACATTTAGATCAAATTAAAATTTTTTTTTTTTTTTGAAAGATAACATTCAAATTAACTGTTTTTTCTAAGATCAAAAAAAAAAAAAAAAAGTCCAGCAAAATAGGCAGCAGAGCTGATGCGCCCTTTCAGAAAATTGCTTCCCAATCCAGTTTCCATTTTTTAAGAAAAAGTTGCGTGGCTTTATAAGTATTAGGATGGAAAATAATCTATCCTAACCAAATTTTAGATAAAGTTTTAAAACCTTTAAATATATTTTTTAATTAATATAAAATTAATTGATTATCTACATATTATACTCTGCCTCAAAATAAATGTAAAAGTTTTAAAACTCACCCAAATTAAATTTAAATAGAGCATCTTATCCTATTTTTCTCCAAAATTGGCATAAAAACTAATGAATTTGACCATATAAAAACTTTCCACATAGAAGCTTTTTTTTTTTTTTTTGTGTCTTTGATACATGCAATTGGAAAATTTTTATGTCTAGTAAAAAAATTAATCATTATATATCTTAAAAAAAGTTAATTTTTAAATAAATACAATATATATATATATATATATAATCAATCAAAATTCATTTCACACTCTTCTCAAATCAAATCCACTATAAACTTGAAACCTATCCTTAACAAATCTTTGGTCAGGACATCTTATCCAAAAAATTTTCCAATAAAACTTTGATACTGCATCCACAATTCAAAATTTTCACATATAACCCTATAATTTTAGCGAAAAAAAAAAAAACATATATAGTGAATAAACCGGGCAAGCACCAAAGCTGGCATTATATAATTCTCTGCATACAGATTCGATACAGCATACATTCATATTACATTGTATCTAAGAAAATAAGAGCCTTTCAACACACATAGATAGGCAGGAAAAACGATGGTGCATTCATAATAGCTCACATGAAGAGCTTCAGGTTTCATTTGGGATGATCTTTTTATTTTTTTTTAAAGCAATTTTTTAGCACAAAAATTTGTACTAAAAAGTTGCTTTAAAAAATAGTAAAAAAGTCATCCCAAACAAAACCTCAATCCTCAATTAATTTAGATGGGCCAATTCAGACGCCAGTAACTGCGTTTGTAGACAACACAAATTCTGAAGGAAAAAATCTGCAGACTTGATAAAATTATTGATGCTTATATATGGCGTGAATAAAAATATGTTAGTGTTCTTTACATGCCGATGTAAAGTACAAGATTTCAACTCTTAAGGATTTATTTGGGACATTGTAGATGTCTCTAATATAGAATAATTATGAATTTTTTTTTTTTAAATGTTGGGGGATAATATAAATATTTTTAAAAAGTTCGGACAACTTTATAGCTGCCACCTATAATGCAGTGTTCGCCATGTATTAAATAATACAGGCATCTGACATGCATCCAACACGTGTCAAATATATTGAAAGTGTCTTATTAAAAATATTGGACATGTGTCTAAAATATTTTATGATTTTTTTTTAAATATAACTTATTGTATCCTAAATTTTTATTTAGCACAAAAAATATAAACTTTTTTTTTCCTTTCCAAAACCCCAATTCAATTGCTCGCACTAATACCTCTGATACGCAAGGACCGGTCTAGAAGAGATGGACCAGTCCAATTGGGCGAGCTTAAGATATTACAGCAGGCTGCAATTCTCGACCCTCTTGGGGTGGGGGTCCACTACCTAATGGAGTTTGTATGGGGGGTTGTTTAGTCCTTTTACATTTTTTTTTTTTTTGTTATTTTCTTTAAGTAAAAGTTTTAAACACTGTCATTACCAAATCCCAAGTCCTAGATGAGAGAAGTGGAGAATTGCGTTACGTAATCGACAGCCATAATTAAAACTTATCGAATAATCATAACATGAAGCCCGTATCTTTTTGCTTTAGTCATGGATGTTCTCACTAGACATTTGCAAGAGGATGTTACCTTAGTGTATGCTTTTTGCATATGATATTCTTATTGTCGATAAGACTAGAGAGGAAGTTGAAGGTAAATTTGAATTATGGAGGTCAACCTTAGAGTTTAAATGTTTTCGCTTAAGTAGATCTACAACTGAATATATTGAATGTAATTTTAATAGTAATAAACTTAGTGAGAGAGTTGTGACTTTGGGCGATCAAGTCATTAATAAGAGTACACGTTTTAGATATATTTTAGATCTATTATTCAAAGTGATGGTAAAATAGATGGGGATATTATCAATAGGATTCAAGTTGGATGGTTGAAGTGGAGGAATGCTTCAGGCTTATTGTGGGATAAAAAAGTACCCCTCAAACATAAGGAAAAATCCTATAAGATGGTGGTGAGACCAATAATGTTTTATGGTGCCGAATGTTGGCCATTAAAAGAGAAGCATAATACTAAGTTAAGTGTTGCATTGCAGAGATGAGAATGCTCAGGTGGATGACTGGCTTTACCCTTAGAGATAGGATACAAAATGAGCATATACATGATAAGGTCGGAGTAGCTCTAGTGGAAGATAAGATTAGAGAGTCACCTTAGATGTTTTGATCACATAAAATGGCAGCCTTCTGATGACCAAGTTAGGAAAGTAGATATATTTGATTTGACTTATATTAAGAAAGATAGAGGTAGACTTGGTTAGAAAATATTAGAAATGATCTTTTTTATTAGATTTAAATGAGAATTTGACTTTTAATAGAACACAATGGAGAAAAAGGATTCATGTAGCCGACCCCATATAGTGGGGCAAAGGCTTGATGTTGTTGTTGTTGTTGCTTTAACTATAAGTTTTTATTAGGGTTAGGCATCTTTTTTGTGGCTGATTTTTTAGTGCTTTTGTTATTCTTGGGCTCTAACGGTGTCTAGAGAGTTTTGGAAAGATTGATCCTCCTCTCGAATAGAGGATCGCCTGTAGATTGGTATTTTCCTGCTCCTTTCATTAGTTTTACTTTAAGTTATGTGGAGATTTCTTGTTGATTTTCCAAGATTGATAAGTTTCGCTTGAAACTACAAGTGTTTCCTATCAAATTGGTATCAAGGCCATTTTATAGTCTTCTTGAGAGGTTTCTATAAATTACTGTAGCATGTTTTTGTTCAAAAACGTGAGGTTTTGCTATTTTTATGGTCAAGATTCAGATTTTTTAGTCTAATTAAAATCTAAGTATCGATGGTAGCCAAGAAGGTGAATGCTTCGGAAGAACGACTTGAGGGGGAGATGTGTCAGATGAAAGCAATGGAGGAGAGAATTTCCCCCATGGAAGGCAAATTCTCAAATCCTCAAGAGATGGTGAAGAAAATATGGAATGATCAAAACCAAACGGTAGCATCAGAAGAAAGAGGGTCGGTAGGGAGAAATACGAATTCTGAAATTCATAGGGATGAAAATGAAATGAAGATCGTAGAGAGAAAGGGAAGAAGGCCCAATCTAGAGCCTTTCTAGAGGTAGGAGAGAGGTGGTAAGTATGGGGAGAGGCATGGATATGTGGGGTATGAGCAAAAGGGTGCTGATTGGGGGATAAGTGATGGAAGTCAAGGTCGACGTGGGGCTAATTTTGAAGGAAGGAGGGGGGAATTCAAAGAATGGTTTGAGTATGAATGTGGAAGGAAGGATCGGGACACTTGGGGAAGTGAAAACTATGGGGGAATTAGGGGAAATGGAGGGGATCTGAATGTCCGAAAGTTGAAAATTCCTATTTTTGAAGGTGAGGATGCACATGGGGTGGATTTACAAGGTAGAAAAGTACTTCACCTTCAATGGGTTGACGGAGAAGGATAAAATGACAACAGTTGGCCTATGTTTGGAAAAGAAGGCTTTGGCTTATTACATGTGGAGAGATATTAGGAGGCCTATATGGAGTTGGAGCGAGTTCAAAGAGTGCTTACTGGAACATTTTCGAACCGACAAGAGAGGCAACTTGTATGAGCAATTCTTTGCCCTAGTACATGAAGGCTTAGTGGAAGAATACCACGAGAGATTTGAGTACTTGGTGAGTCGGCTGGATTAATCAGAGACTGTTTTTGGAGGCGAATTTCATGAAGGGGCTTAAAACAGAGATACGAGCAGCAGTGAGAATCATGAGACCTCATAACCTAGGAGAGGCTATAGAGTTAGCTCAACTAGTGAAGGATCATAAGTATCAGGAGAGGGGAACCAGAGACAGCAGTTCATGTGGCTCCTACATAATTGCCACCACTCTCTTAGCACCATAGGGGACTACACCGCACAACCTTCGTCAAACCCTAAGGGAGAAGCCCATGGGAGGAGGAAGTGGGGGGCAAAAGGGAATATGCTTCCGATATGATGAGAAGTATACTCTGGGGCACAAGTGAAGGTACTGAACTCTTCAGGTTCTCACCATTTGTGATGACAAGAAAATTGAGGGAAGTGGGAAGGAGACAAGTGTAGAGGAGGATAAGTTGTATCTTGATGTGGCGGTCTCCCTAAACTCAGTGGTAGGATTCCCCCAAGTCATACCATGAAGGTAAAGAGGAAAATAGCAGACAGGGAGATGGTGGTATTGATTGATAGTGGGGCTACCCATAGTTTATCTCCAACCATGTCGTAGACCAATTAGGGATGACAATGGTGGAGACAAGGTGCTATGAAGTGATGATGGGTACGGGGAAAGTGGAGTTGGGCCAAGGGATTTGTAGGGGAATAGTGCTGACCATACAGGGGTTCAGGTGATGGAGGATTTTCTTCCATTGGAGCTAGGGAGCACTTATGTCATCCTGAAGATGAAGTGACTATAGACCTTTGAGAAAGCCAAGGTCAATTGGGGAGCATTAATAATTGAGCTGGTGGTGGAGGGGAGATGTGTAGTGATCAGGGGAGATACAGGGCCATTTAAAGTCAGGGGTGTCATTGAAAACCATGGTGAATAACATACAGGATGTGGGGGAAGGTTTCTTGGTGGAGCTAACAAAGGCTGGAGGGGATCCAATTGGAGGAGGGCAGGGATATTCCTCCTTAAGTACAACCATTAATTCAATAATTCATGAAAGTTTTTCAGCCACCTTAGGGATTGTCAACGTGGAGGGAGAAGTAGAATGCTATCACCCTGAGGGAAGGGTTGTCACCCATAAGTGTCAGGCCATATCGCTATCCTCAAATTAAGAAAAAAGAAATTAAGAAATTGAACAAATAAATGCTTGAGGCATGGATTATCAGGCCTAGTGTGAGCCTATTTTCTAGTCCAGTATTATTTGTCAAGAAAAAAGATAGTAGTTGGAGGTTTTGTGTGGACTACAAGACCTTGAAAAAGAAAATTATATCATACAAGTTTTCCATCCCAGTGATAGATAAGTTATTGGATAAGCTGAGTGGGGCAGTTATATTCAACAAAATAGATCTGAAGTCAAGGTACCATTAGATCCAAATGAAAAAAAGATGACGTGTCGAAGACTGACTTTAAAATGCATTAGGGACAGTATGAGTTCATAGTGATGCCTTTTGGCCTCACTAATGCCCCAATCATATTTCAGTCCCTTATGAACAAGGTGTTCCAACCCTACTCAGGAGAATTGTGTTGGTTTCTTTGATGACATTTTAGTATACAACAGGTCAATGGAGGAACATTTGAAGAATTTGAGGGTGGTCCTAGAGGTGTTTACAGGAGCAGCAGCTGAGAGCCAATTTGAAGAAATGATGCTTTGTACAAGCCAATGCAAAGTACTTGGGACATGTGGTGTCAGGAGGGTGTGATTGCGGATCAAGCGAAGATTGATGCTATCTTGACATGACAACTTCTCAAGAATCTCAAGGAGCTGAGGGGATTTCTAGGGCTGACAGACTACTACAAGAGATTTGTGAGGGGCTATATCACCATCTTCTAGCCATTGATAGAACAATTGATGAAGGAAAGCTTCTTGTGGAGAGAGGTGGGCATAGTAGCTTTTGAGAGGCGGAGGTCCATGACCACAGTAGCGATCTTGGCCCTTCCCAATTTCACTCAAGTCTTTGTAGTAGAGATCGATGTCTTAGGGTATGGATTGGGAGAAGTACTCATGCAAAGCCATCAACCCATCGCTTACTTCAGCTAGAGCTAGGCTAAAGTCAGTATATGAGAGGGAGTTGATGGCAATCATGCTAGCCATCCAAAAGTGGCAATCTTATTTTATTGGGTCAACATTTCATTATCAGGACAGATCAACAAAGTTTGAAGTACTTGTTAAAGTAAAGGATGGTGACAGAGGAACATCAGAGATGACTGTCAAAGTTATTGGGATATGACTTTGAAATCCAATATAGGTCAGGGATAGAGAACATAGCAGCGGATACTTTGTCTAGATGTATGGAAGAGCTATAGGAGATGGCTATTTCGATACCACTGATGTTTGATTGGGGGGACATTAAGGAGGAGAGTGCACGGGATTAAGAGCTGGGGAAGATTACGACATTTTTATTGAAGGATAGGAGTAGTTACATGGGCTATTCTCTAGAAGGGGAGAGGCTTTTATATTAGGGGAGATTTGTGATGCCCAGGACATCAGTTCATATTTCACACCTACTCTAGAAGTTTCATAGAAAAGTTGTTGGGGGTCATTCTGGGGTACAAAGACATACAGAAGACTTGTTGCAGGGTTGTATTTGAAGGGGATGCACAAGGATGTGGAGGAATTGGTAGCCAATTGTGAGATCTATCAAAGGAAAGAGTACATAACCATGGCTCCAGGAGGATTATTACAGCCCTTAGCTCTACCAGATCGGGTGTGAGATGAGGTTTCTATGAATTTTTTAAATGGGTTACCTCGATGGGAAGGGTTTATAGTGATTGTAGTGGTGGTGGATAGATTGAGCAAGTATGCTCACTTCATTCTCCTACGACACCCTTACACTATAGTGACAGTTGCAACAACATTCATCATAAAGGTATTCATATTGCATGGGATACCTAAGTCTATAGTATCCTATAAGGATAAGGTATTTCTCAACAACTTTCGGAGGGAGTTGCTTAGGATACAAGGGGCGGTATTGAAGAGGAGCACTGTTTACCACCCACAAACAGATAAACAGACGGAGGTGGTAAATAGAAGCTTTGAGACCTACCTATAATGTTTTGTGTCGGAGGCATCTGCGATATGGGCCAAGTGGCTAACATGGGAAGAGTACTGATACAACACTTCGTATTACTCTTCCTTCCAGATGACCTCATTCAAAGTGTTGTACGGATGAAACCTACCTCACATAGTACATTTTGGACAGAGTAGCACTCAAATTTTATTAGTAGAGGAAACCTGGAGGAGAGTGTCAGGGTGTTGAAAGAGTTAAAAAGGCATCTATTGAGGGCTCAGCAGATTATGAAGACATGGGCGGATAGGCATAAGAAGGGCGTCCAATTTAAAGTGTTACTAAAGATTCGACTGTACAAACAGAGGATGATCGCTCATAGGAGAAACGAGAAGCTAGCTCCAACATATTTTGTCCCTTATGAGATAGTAGAGATAATTGAATTAGTGGCATATTGTTTGAGGTTGCCCCAACCTACACCATACATCCAGTGTTTCATGTTTCACAGTTGAGGAAAGTTGTGGGGGATCACACAACGAGTTCAAAGCAACCAGCATCATTGACCGAAGATTTGGAAGTGGTATTGGAGCCCTTAGAACTCCTATGTATGCGCTAGGTCAAGGGAGGAGTTAAAGAGGTGTTGATAAAGTGGTGGGACCTTCCCAACCATGATGTTACATGGGAGCCTTACGAAAGAGAAAAACATCAGTTCCCATCTTTCCACCTTGAGGACGAACAATTATTACGTCCTCTGACCTGACGTAGAGGTACGTTCGGCCGCCAATAACATGTCGCCACGTGCTCTTACTCTTTACCGCGCGGCCCGACGACTTGACCCGGAGCGGAACCCGGAAATGCTATGATCGCGATTTTCTCGGTATTGCTCGGTATTGCTTTGCAAAAATGAGAAATACCTCTCTGTGAAGACCAAAACTATACAAATACCGAGTTGTACCTAGTTTTTCTACAACTCGGTACAACTCGGTATTTGCTCAGGATTTGCTCGGTATTGATAGAAAAAACTCGGTACAACTCAGTATTTGCTCAGGATTTGCTCGGTATTGCTAGTGATTTGCTCTGTATTGCTAGGTATTTACTCGGTATTGCTAGAAAAAACTCGGTACAACTCAATATTTGCTCGGTATTGCTAGGGATTTGCTCGGTATTAGTAGGTATTTGTTCGGTATTGCTAGAAAAAATTAGGTACAACTCGGTATTTGTTAGGTATTTGAAATATATCCAAAAAGTGATGGGATGTTGTTCGGCTCGTCAAGGATTTAAAAAAAACGCACATACGAGAACCCAAAAAACAGCGGGTCGGGTCGGCGACTTTTCTTCATGCTACGTGGCGCTAAAACATTGGTGGCCGAACGTAGAGGAGCGTGCGTTCACCGGACCAAATAAAAGTTCCCTTGAGGACAAGATGGTTCTTTGGGAGCGAGGTATTGATACGTATAGACCGGTCTATATATTACAGCAGGCGTAAGCCTGCTGAGCCGCAAGATGCAATTTCAGCCCTCTTGGGTAGGGGTGTCAATTCAGGTCAACGGGTCGGGTTCGGGTCCAACCTGAGTTGACCCGGGCATAAACGGGTTGACCCGAACCCGACCTGTTTAGCTAAACGGGTCAGGATATACAACCCGAACACGACCAGTGCGGGTTACCGAGTAGACCCGACCGGACCCGCGAACCCAAACCGGACTTAATGGGATTTAAAAAAATTAAGTTACACGACATCGATTGGATGTATTTTTTTCTTATACGTATGTGTATTATAACCCCATTGATTGGATTATTATTTTGGTTAATTTAATGGTAAATATAGGCATATATCTTAATGTATTATTTTTTTTCAAAGAAGTTTTATAATAAAAATAAAGTTTATTAAATTTTAATTATACGACATTGATCATTTGTATGTTTAAAAATTTTAACGGAGTTCAAATAATTTCATAGTCATCATTTAAAACAATTTTACATCATTATTTTTTTCTTTAATTTCAAAAAAAATTTACAAACGGGTTAACCGGGTCGACCCGCGGGTTATCGGGTAAACCCGAACCCGACCCGTTTAAAAAACGGGTTGACCCGAACCCGGATTTGTCCGGGTCGGGTATCGGGTCGTGTCAATTTTTGACACCCCTACACTTGGGGTGGGGTCCACTACCTAATAAAGTTTATATGAGGGGTTGTTTAATCCTTATGCATTGTTATGTTATTTTCTTTAAGTAGAAGTTTGTATTAAGATTATGGTATCTTTTTTGTGGTTGATTTCTAAGTGTTTTTGGTGTTCTTAGGCTCTAGTAATCTCCAGAGTTTTAGAGAGATTGATCCTCCTCTCAAATAGAGGATCGCTTGTATCTTGATATTTTCCTATTCCTTTCATTAAATAATACAAAAATATATATTATTTTCTGGTATTACTTGAGTTTTGTGGAGATTTCTCGCTGATTTTCCAAGATTGATAAGTTTCACTTGAAAACTATAAGCATTTCCTATCAACCTCATTCTCTAAACATTCTCATTTTCATTTCTCTTTGATAAGTTGCTGCAAGGTTTCACAACTACGTTGAAGCCATCTCAATATCGACGTCCAATGTGAAAGTTCGTTAGAGATGTTAAGCCCTATAAAACTGGCCCAAGCTAACCAAAAGGGGGATGAATTGGTATTTTAAAAATTCTTTTCACAAAGAAGTAAAAATCTCATAAATCAAAATCACACCACAAGAAAAATAAGCGCGGGAATTTAAAGTGCGGAAGCAAGAAATAAGAACACAGAAATTTATAGTGGTTCGGCCAACTCGACCTACGTCCACTCCCCGGAGGCGCCCTCTAAGTATTACACTACAATCGTGACTCTCCTTTAGCACCCACAGCTAGGCAGAAAAGCCTTTACAAAGAACCTCTTTTTGCCACCCCAGCAAGACAGAGAACCTAACTTCTTTTGCTTCCTCCTGAAGCTAGCAGAGAACCACAATCAGATGCTGACTCCTTACCTCTACCGACTCTTCCACGAACGAGAAACTCTAGACGAAGAAGAAGCAGAGCGATCTTTGAAACAACCCTTGTGAATCCCCTCACAAGATCCTCTCTCTCCCTCTCTCTTTCTCTCCTCAAGGCCTTCTCAGGTCAAGGCAACAGCAAAAGATTGTTCAAAACGTTGAACAAGAGCTCTTAAATAGAGGAGCTTCAAAGGAGCTCATTAATTGCAAGTTGCCGACAATATCGTCCAGGCCGATATGGACATCGTCCTGGCCAATCATTACAAATCTCAGAAGATCGACCAGAGCATCGCCCTGAATGCAAACTGGACGATTTAAAATTGGCTTGATCGTCCAGGCCGATCTCACGATCGTCCCGGCCGATCAGTTCAAATCAGAGGAAAATCGTCCAGAGCATCGCCCTGAATTTGAGCTGGCCGATATTTATCGTCCAGAAGTAACTAAGGTATTTGAATAGATCGTCCTGGTCGATCCTGCGATCGTCCAGGACGATATGATCGTATCAATCATCCTAAATTACTCCCTTGATTTCCTGATCAATTAAGGCATAATTTATGAATATCGTCCAGGCCGATCAATGATCGTCCTGGCCGATTATTAAAAATTACATAATACCTTAATTATTTATGGCGGCAACTTCTTTCTATTTTGAGCTTATCGCCCTGGCCGATATACGTATCGTCCAGAACGATCTGTTAATGACGGCTGCCTTAATTAAGAATCCTTGTTTAGATTTCTGTTTTAAGCCCGATCGTCCAAGACGATGTAAATATCGTCCTGGCCGATATGAGTAAAAACAGAAATTCTAAGTCTCTCAAGTATATGTTTGTAGGGTTACTTACCATCAGTCTCTTTGAACATTACAAATAGACACAAGAAGAGAAAAAGCAAATTACAGACTGACTCACCCCTAAACCTACACAATCTTGAACTGGCTTCGTTTGTTCATCCGATCTTTGATTCCTGGAAAGTTAGAAGTAGCAGGCAGTCCAAGAGAGTTAAAAGTGTTTGTCAATCATAAAAACATAAGTCATGAAAAATAGATTTGCAACAATCTCCCCCTTTTTAATGATGGCAAACACAAGTAAGAAAAGCTCAGTAAAAATAGCAGTTCATTAAAATTTCAAAGTTACAAGCACATCAACTTTTCCTACCACATACTACTCCCCCTTTTGTCATCACAAAAAGTGGGACCTAGACACACAAGAAAAAATAAACAACACAATAGAAACTAAAATAAACTATAAGACAAACTACAGAAAACAGAAAACAGAAAACACAGACTAGAAGAACGAGGGATCCTGATCATCAGATGGAGGTGGTGGAAGTGGCTGCTGAAAGTAGCTGGCAAGCTTGGTAAACTGAGCATTGAACCAGGCGATGTCCTGGTCATGCTGCTGCTGGTGGTGAGTAATATAGCTATCAAAATGGGCTAAATCCTCTGTGCGGTGCTGCTCGTAGCGGGCAATGTCATCAGAATGTTGTTGCTCATGTGCAGCAACGTAAGCGTCAAAGCGGGTCTCCCATCGATCAAACCTCTCTATCAACTGATCAAACGGTGAGTGCAGGTGGAGAGGAATAGGATCAGAAACGAGAGCGGGAGCCTCCTCCTCAGCCCCCCCCGAGGTTCCTCATCCCTAGGGATGGAGACGAGTACTATGAAGGGTACTGAAGGAACTGTTTGAGTAGAAGAGAGTTGGGAGGTTGGGTGGAATAGGATACTGAAGTTGGTATTTGGTTTCAAGGACATAGGCTATGAGATGTCCTAAAGCTAAATTGGGTTTTCTCTTATGACCTAGATCGCGAATTATGGTTAAGTGATCAATGTACTGAAAAAGTAAGTCCGTAGTATTAAATTCTCTGTGTCATGATGTAGAAAGTAGTTTGGGAAAGTAAAGGAGTGATGTGGATTTGGTCCCCGACTTTTGGAATTATGGAGGTGCGAAGGACATGTTGGATTGTCCTAGTATCTTTGACTAAAGAGCTAGTCTCTCCAACATGAAAAGGTGCATTGGTCTGGCGAAGGAAGTGATTTGTCGTGGACCAGTCAAAGTCAGAATCTGAAGCGATTAAGTGCAGCTTATCCCCGGTGGTGGATAGTTGTAAAAGTTCAACAAAGTCCTGATATGTGATTTCGACGGGGCGTCGATTCACAAAGGAGGTCAGGGCTGTGAAAGTAGGATTTATGCGAAGGTTTGCAAAGAATTCACGAAGAAGCTCAGTATTAAAGGAGAAAGCAAGAGACATAATGAAACAAAGGGAAGTGTGAGCGAAAAGATCCATTACCGGATACGAAATGTAGGCAGGATTGATGATTCTGGAGACAATTATCCCACATTCTTTGTATCGATGGTAAGCAGCTTCATCTTCTGTCTCCCTAAAATGAGGGTCAATCCTAGCCCTCGAAGAACTCCCAAAAGTTTGTCGAGCACGTTTCCCACCAGCCATAAAAAAGAGTTAGCAAGAAAACACAAGAGGAGAATGGATATGAAGTGAAAATCATGGCTAGAACGGCCAGAATTTAAAAAAACGGCCATATCGTCCAGGCTGATCGCAGAATCGTCTAGGACGATATGGCACAATAATTGCGTACAAGCCAATTGGTCAAAAAGGCGGTCCGATCGTCCGGGCCGATCAGATATCGGCCAAGACGATTAGACACAAGCGATCGTCCCGAGGAGTCAAGCCGAACGACCGTTGAAAAAGCAGATCGTCTGGGCTGATTAGGTGTATCGTCCAGGACGATGCACAATAATTGATCGTACCGGCCGAAGTTAAAATATTTTAAATCTGTGCCACGTGTATCGTCCTGGACGAACAGTGGATCGACCAGGACGATTGTCCAATAATGGATCGTCCGGGATCGATTTTAAGGATTTAAACGTGCTGACACGTGGATCGTCCAGGACGATCTAGTGTATCGGCCAGGACGATGACCATCAAATGCATCGGCCAGGACGAAAAAGATTATCGACCAGGACTATCATCACGATCAATTATTGTGCATCGTCCTGGACGATGACCATAAATCTGATCGGCCCGGACGATCGGACCGCCTCTTTGACAAATCGGCCTATACGCAATTATTGTGCCATATCGTCCTTGACGATTCTGCGATTGGCCTGGACGATATGCCGTTTCTTTAAATTCTAGTCGTTCCAGCCATGATTTTCACTTCACATCCCTTCTCCTCTTGTGTTTTCTTGCTAACTGCTTTCTATGGCTGGTGGGAAACGTGCTTGACAAACTTCTGGAGAGTTTTTCGAGGGCTAGGATTGACCCTCGTTTCAGGGAGGCAAAAGATGAAGCTATTTACCATTGATGAATGTGGGATAATTGTCTCCAGAATCATCAATCATGCCCACATTTCGTATCCGGTAATGGATCTTTTCGCTCACACTTCCCTTTGTTTCATTCTGTCTCTTGCTTTCCCCTTTAATACTGTGCTTCTTCGTGAATTCTTCGCAAACCTTCGCATAAATCCTACTTTCACAGCCCTGACCTCCTATGTGAATCGACGCCCCGTCGAAATCACATATCAGGACTGTGTTAAACTTTTACAGCTATCCACCACCGGGGATAAGCTGCACTTAATCGCTTCAATCCTGACTTTGACTGGTCCACGACAAATCACTTCCTTCGCCAGACCAATGCACATTTTCATGTTTGAGAGACTAGCTCTTTAGTCAAAGATGCTAGGACAATCCAACATGTCCTTCACCCTCCATAATTCCAAAAGCTGGGGACCGAATCCACATCACTCCTCTACTTTCCTTAACTACTTTCTATATCATGGTACATAGAGAATTTAATACTGCGGACTTAATTTTTCGGTACATTGATCACTTAACCATAATCCGCGATCCAGGTCATAAGAGAAAACCCAATCTAACTTTAGGGCACCTCATAGCCTATGTCCTTGAAACCAAATATCAACTTCAGTATCATATTCCACCCAACCTCCCAACTCTCTTCTACTCAAACAGTTCCTTCAATACCCTTCATAGTACTCGTCTCCACCCTAGGGATGAGGAACCTCGGGGGGCTGAGGAGGAGGCTCCTGCTCCCGCTCCCGTTCCTGATCCTATTCCTCTCCACCTGCACTCACTGATTGATCAGTTAATAGAGAGGTTTGATCGATGGGAGACCCGCTTTGACGCTTACGTTGCTGCACAGGAGCAACAACATTCTGAGGACATTGCCCGCTACGAGCAGCACCGCACAGAGGATTTAGCTCGTTTTGATAGCTATATTACTCACCAACAGCAGCAGCATAACCATGACATCGACTGGTTCAATGCTCAGTTTACCACGCTTGCCAGCTACTTTCAGCAGCCACCTCCACCACCTCCATCTGATGATCAGGGTCCCGCGTTCTTCTAGTCTGTGTTCTCTGTTTTCTGTTTTATGTTTTCTGTAGTTTGTCTTGTAGTTTGTTTTAGTTTCTGTTGTGTTGTTTACTTTTTCTTTTGTATCTAGGACCCACTTTTTGTGATGACAAAAGGGGGAGTAGGATGTGGTAGGAAAAGTTGATGTGCTTGTAACTTTGAAATTTTAATGAACTGCTGTTTTTATTGAGCTTTTCCTACTTGTGTTTGTCATCATCAAAAAGGGAGAGATTGTTGCAAATATATTTTTTATAACTTATGTTTTGATGATTGACAAACACTTTTAACTCTCTTGGACTGACTGCTACTTCTAACTTTTTAGGAATCAAAGATCGGACGAACAAACGAAGCCAGTTCAAGATTGCGTAAGTTTAGAGGTGAGTCAGTCTGTAATTTGTTTTTTCTCTTCTTAAGTCTATTTGTAATGTTTAAAGAGACTGATGCTAAGTAACCCTACACACACACTTGAGAGCTTAAAATTTCTATTTTTACTCATATCGGTCAGGACGATATTTACATCGTCCTAGACGATCGGGCTTAAAATAGAAATCTAAACAAGGATTCTTAATTAAAGCAGCCGTCATTAACAGATCGTCCTGGACGATACGTGTATCGGCCAGGTCGATAAGCTCAAAACAGAAAGAAGTTGCCGCCATAGACAATTAAGGTATTCTGTATTTTTTAATAATCGGTCAGGACGATCATTGATCGGCCAGGACGATCATTGATCGGCCAGGACGATCATTGATCGGCCTGGACGATATTCACAAATTATGCCTTAATTGATCAGGAAATTCAATGGAGTAATTAAGGATGATTGATACGATCATATCGTCCTGGACGATCGCAGGATCGGTCAGGACGATCTATTCAAAAAACTTAGTTACATCTAGACGATAAATATCGGCCAGCTCAAATTCAGGGCGATGCTCTGGACGATTTTCCTCTGATTTGAACTGATCGGCCGAGACGATCGTGAGATTGGCCTGGACGATCAAGCCAATTTTAAATCGTCTAGTTTGCATTCAGGGCGATGCTCTGGCCGATCTTCTGAGATTTGTACTGATCGGCCAGGACGATGTCTATATCGGCCTGGACGAAATTGTCGGCAACTTGCAATTAATGAGCTCCTTTGAAGCTCTTCTATTTAAGAGCTCTTGTTCAACGTTTTGAACAATCTTTTACTGCTGCCTTGACCTGAGAAGGCCTTGAGGAGAGAAAGAGAGAGAGAGGGAGAGAGAGGATCTTGTGAGGGGGAGCTTATGAGGGGATTCACAAGGGTTGCTTCAAGGATTGTTCTGCTTCTTCTTCGTCTAGAGTTTCTCGTCCGTGGAAGAGTCGGTAGAGGTAAGGAGTCAGCATCTAATTGTGGTTCTCTGCCAAGCTTCAGGAGGAAGCAAAAGGAGATAGGTTCTCTGCCTTACCGGGATGGCAAAAAGAGGTTGTTTGTAAAGGCTTCTCCGCCTAGCTGTGGGTGCTAAAGGAGAGTCAGGATTGTAGTGCAATACTCGGAGGGCGCCTCCGGGGAGTGGACATAGGTCGAGTTGACCGAACCACTATAAATTTCTGTGTTCTTATTTCTTGCTTCCGCACTTTAAATTCCTGCGCTTATTTTTCTTGTGGTGTGATTTTGGTTTATGAGATTTTTACTTTTTTTGTGAAAAGAATTTTTAAAATACCAATTCACCCCCCCCCCCCCTCTTGGTTAGCTTGGACCAGTTCTATAGGGCTTAACATCCCTAACGAACTTTCAAGAACACAATGTCGTCGCAATATCAATGACCAACATTATCTTGAGATCGACGACATCTTGACATCAATGCCCAATGTCCATTACACAACAACGATGCTTGACTATCGAGAGCAATGTCTTCTCCCCTCTTGATGTCCAACATGACACTGACGCCTGACTCTTGACATCCTAATATTAATCATTTTAAGCATAAATCTTAGTCAAATTGCTTATTATTTCATAATTATTTTTAAAAATTTTCATGTTCAATTTTTATATACTATTTTTTCATATATAAAAATCATAATGTCAGGTACAACCCGTGCTCGTATCCTATATTTTTAATAATTGATGTGTCTCACATCTCTATCATGTCGTGTCCGTGTCTGCGCATCATAAGCTGCCACACTGACAATTTGATTTAAAATATTTTTTTAATCACAAAAAAAATTAAATAATAAAAATATCATATCTATTTAAAAAAGCAATATTTAAAAACTATCTCAAACATGAAAAATAAATATTTTCACAGTCCACTACATATTTAGTAAAAATCACATAAGGAAAATCAAGTTAAAAAATAGTAAATAGGTTAACAAGCTATATTTTTTTATCAAAAATGTAGCAAGTGGTTCTCAAATGCAGAAGACCAACCTGGAAATGATAACAATCCTCTTATGTAGGACCTATTCAAGCCATACACTATAACGATGGGACAACCCATGGATCGTTCTTAAGTGGAAGCCATCATGGATCATCAACATCTAAAAGGCAGCTGCACTGCCACTAAGCAATCTTTTTTTTTTTCACATCCTGCAAGATGAAATAACATTTTATAAAACATTAAATAGTCATATGGAAAATATCAATTTAGGTTAAGACACAATGGCCACCTAAACCATGATACTAAGGCTATAAAAATTCTTTAGACTAGATGATAACACATTTCAATATAGAATTGAGAATGAATATGAACATTTGACAAAATAAAGGACAATGAACTTCTTGCAGTTTCCAGTGCTTCTGTAAACAAAATAAAGGATGGGTACAAAAAGGCATTTAATGATGTTATGACCATAGAATCCAATGTTAGGCAAAAGCATCGTAAAAAGATACCAAGATTTATGTGATTTTGACGGAAGAATGGCTTATAATGAGAAGAGAAAAAAAATAATCCAATTCAACATTGAAAAGTCATGTAAGTGCACAAAAAAAAGTAAGTATAAGAAAACACTCTTAAACACAACTATGCTCAATCTACTCAAAAAAAGAGAAACCCCAAATCATCAAGTCAAAAGAGAAAAAAAAAAAAGGATAACACAAGAAAGAATTTTTTTTAAAAAAAATCATTAATACTAGAAATAACATACTAAAGAATTTCTTCAAAATAAAACCTTCCCTCATATATACTATCATCACAAATTTTCTATACAATCATGCTTCCACCATATAAAGATAAAACTCTGGCCATAAAAAAAGGTTTTTAATCCCTCTTCTCACTCTATCTATTTTTTCTTGGTTTCTTGCTCCTACTTATAAACACTTTCTCTATTTTTCATCAAAAGTTATCAACAATAAAAAAATTAAAAAAACAAAAAAAAATCAAAAGTTATCAACTATGTTGCACCGATACACCTATTTATGAAGGCGTGTTGTATCTGATACACCGATACATGGATACGCCTCCGATACTCCACTGATACATTTCGGATACGCCAAAGTCATATCCAATTAAAATACTATTTAATTTCAAAAGGACACGCGTATCCGATACTCGTGTCCGTTGAAAAACCAAAAGAAATCCGAGAAAAAAAAAAAAAAAGATGTCGTATTTTTTTCAGCGGTTGCGAGCAAGATTCTCTCATTTCTGAGATGGATTTGAGTCTCTTGATGATATGAAAATATTAAAAATTACTAATATTTCACTTGATGAGCCTGAATTAGGAGCTATGATATTTATTGAAGAAGATATAGAAGTTCAAAGACAAACCAGTGAAGAAGATAATTATATCATTCCTATTGAATAGTTGAAGCTTCATGTGCTAGATAATTTATGTTTATGCTTTTGTTGTTTTACTAGACATTTAATGCTTACTTATATTTTGATATTATAAGCTACAAGGCTACAAATGATGTTGTTGTCAATTTTTTTTTGTAATTTTAAATATTATGTTTTGATTGTTTTCTTAATTTTTATATATGATTTATAAATTATAATGATGTGTCCGCGCCGTACCCGTATCCGGTATTTTTAAGAATTGACATGTCCCGCATCCGTATCGTGTCGTATCCATGTCGCCGTATCCGTATCGGTGCAACATGGGTTATCAACAAACCAATGTCACGCAACACACCCACCATCAATGCTTCTTCACATACACAATGATAGCTCCTTTTGCATGCAAACACATGCCTCAATGAAGTTGTCCCTCTCATATTATTTGTAGGATTAAGAAGGTGGATTTCAAATTGAAATGAAGTTTGTAGCAATCCCAAAATAAAAAATTCCATTATAGTGTTTAAACTTGATTTTATCTAAAAAAAAAAGCATAATTTATTTTATATGAACCGCACTTCTTTTAAATCTATTGCAAATATTATCAAATTATTGAGGCAAAAATCCTATCAGATATCTCCTTCCACTTAAGAATATGGAAATAAATTCTAGATCTTCAATAAGACTCCTCTCCAATCCAAGATCCTTAAATATCCATAGCTCCAAAGGGCTAAACATCATGCAACCTTAAAAAGCCTAAATGATACATGATTTTTAACCCCTTTGAGAGGTCCTTAAAGCATATTTGTTGCACACTAAAATGATACATAGATATGAAAAGTGCACTGCCACTAAATTTGAGTACCCTCAAAGTGGTTGTCTCCCACTGTAAATATTACAAAGATAGAACTTAGCACCAGGACAAATTATGTCACAATATTGATTCACCTAATCATATCGAATGATCTACCTCATCTACTTGTGCCCTCATTCTAAAACTGGCAAAAAGTTGCAGAAGGTAAACTTTTTCATTTCCTTAAATCATGATATTATTAATACAAATGATGAACAACGCCATATAAAGTTGTAACTTGCAAGTGCAAAACATAATCCAACACCACTTCAGCTTCAGAAGAACTAATGCATCTCTGCAAGTTATACATATTTTAATCTCTAGACAGAATCTAAATCCTATTTAACACAGTGCCTATCAGATTCTTGTCAATGTCCAAATTACACTATCATCCATCTTCAATTTTCTAGCACCATAAACTCCCAACAATCCTCCATTTTACTCCCACACACTCAAGTTTAAAAATCACATTTTAGAAGTTCATAAAATTTTTAACTTGAACATTTTATAAGCTCATTTTATATCTATCATATGGTATCACAAAAATATTCATAAGAGGGAGATAAAAAGTACAAGAGTAATAAAGCTTAGTCCTCACCCTCAATCATAGCATTAATATTCTTCAAAACATAATTGAAATCACCTAATTAAAAATTCCTCAAATAGGTTACTCTTGTACATCTATAGAGTTGTCACTTTCCATCACAACCATATCTCTACTGCATCAAGATCCGGTCATAGAAAGCATTTTTTTACTTAATCCTTCTTCTCCTAGTTATATTTTCCCTAACCTTTATCATCTATTCATAAACACTTTTCTCTATTCGTTCAACAAAAGTTCCTAGTAAGCCAATGTTTTCTCATCTCATGCATAGCACCCACCTCTTGCCCGCATGCATGGCAAGAGCACACACACAGGACTCAAAGCACCCAACTCTCTGAATAATTTTTTATTTGTAGGAGTTTTAATGAACTGAATTTCAAATATAAATCAGGTATGGAGCTATCCCGAAATAACAAATTCCATTACAAAAATTTATACTTAATTTTATTAACAAAAAAATATTTTTTTCATCCTAAAAAACTACATTTAAAATCTCCTGCATTTCTATTAATCTTATGCATATCTTAACAAATTATGAAGCAAAAAATTCCCTCCACATAAATGGTCAACAATCTAAAAGCAGCCCACTATCTATTTTAATCATTCCCTATGCTGCTATAATTAAGTAATGGGGCGTGAAGAAATTTAGGTGCGGGGCCAAAAACCATCACGATTGCGAGAAATATTAGAAAAGAAAATAAGTACACTTTTATATCAATGATATAGGTACATTAAGACGAATAGTTAAGAGCTCATTTGGATAGCACCATAGGAAAACTAGGATAACTAACAATAATACAGATAATGTTATTTGACCCAGTCACTAGACAAATACAGAACATCACTTAATAATATGTGTAAATCAATTATTTCTGTAATAATCCTACATGTAGAATCTCTTAGTCAACGAAATAGAAGCCCGAATGTGTATACTCTCCAACTAACAAATTAAAAAAAAACTAAGAAATCTAAAAGAAAATTGACAAATAGCGTTTGTTAGTTCAGTGTCAGTCTCCTAAAGTGATTCTTCAAATGTTTATTTGGCCAAAATTGAATGCAATTGAATTCAAATTCTAGAAATACGCCTTTAAAAAGGTGAGAAGTGAGTTACAAACTGATAGACTACGAAGTAACTTTCATTTGTTTTCTTTTAATAATAACTTAATATTAAATTAATACAGTGATGAGTTGGAACATTGTTTTTGTATAATATTATAATATAATAAAAAGTATATGTGAGATGGATAATATAATTGTAGAATAAATTAAAATTTTAACACTAGTAGTTGAAATTGTTCCAAAATCTATTTGTCAAATGAGAGGGAGTGATTCCACTATATTTTTTGGTTAATTGAAGTTTTTGAGATGAAACAATCTTGTCATAATTTGATGTTAAAGCTATGCACATAATAATTTAGAGCTATTTAAAATTTTAAGCTTAGCGGTCAGAGCCGATCCATGTTTATTGGAATTCTATGCTTTATCGGCAAAACAACTCTGAATTTTAAGCCTAGTAATTAGAATCATTTAAAAATTTTAATTCTTCTGTCAACTCCTAAGGAGCGACCTAGTCAAAATTTATGATAATTGAAGACTTTCAATCGGAAACCTCCCATAGTATTTGGATTTTAAACTCTATAGTAGCAACCATTCTAAAGATATAAGGAATTTTGGGCTCAGATGTCCCAAATAATCCATAATCTTTGGAGAATTTGAACTTTAGGGTCAGGGCCAATACAATTTCATTAAAATCTTTAGTATTATATCATCGAAAAATTATCTTGATCGGACACGAATCTCGAGGCAAAATCAAATTGGAAACTTCAAAAATTAAATCTGGGATCACCTGAACTCCGATTTTAACAAACTTATAGTCGAACTGATCGTCTCGGAAATATGAACCCTACGACACCAAATTCAACTCAATCCGAGCTCAAACGAGTCCAAATCAAGGACCCGAAGCGCTGTTGGAAAGTTCGAACCACAATTTGGGTTACCAAACGGTTTCCAAACATAACGTGCTTATAGTCGAATCAAGCGGCTCGACGAGACAAATCCAACGAGCCCAAGATCGCTGAATTCCGACATTATTAAGACCTTCAAATGTCTGACGAATGGTCCACGATCAAGGGATTCAATATCGGCCGTCCATTCAAACCACTCCCGATTCGCCCCTGATCTTCCTCCTATTTATTGGTCATATCACTCTCAAAAAACTATAAATAGCCCCTTATTTCTCTTGAAAGGGAGCTCCAAGCAAGAAGAAGAGAAGGAGAAGAAGAGAAGAAGAAAAAGAGAAGAGTAGGAGAAAAAACTCCTCGACCACCGCCGGGATTCTGCTCGACTTCCAAGTGATGTTAGAATTCCGCCCGACTTTTCAGTGACGCTAGAATTCTACCCGACTTCCAAGTGACGCCGGAATTCCGCCCGACTTCCAAGTGACGCCGGAATTCTGCCCGAATTCTAAGTGACGCCGGACTTCTGCCCGTTGTCAAACTTTTTCCGGACATCTATCCGATGCTAGATTTCTATCCATTGTTGGACTTCTACCAGACGTCATACTTCTAACATCCGTCTCCAGCCGACTACGGTCCTCCTGACTTATGTCGCCCACCGACTATAGTCATTCCGACCTCCGTCGCCAGTCGGCTACGATCCTTCTAACTTACATCTCCCACCGACTACAATCCTTCTAACCTCCATCGCTAGCCGACTACGGTCTTCCTGACTTTCGTCACCCACCGACTACAGTCCTTCCAACCTCCGTCTCCAGCCAACTACAGTCTTCCTGACTTACCTCAACCACCGACTACAGTCCTTCCGACCTCTGTCACCTGCCAACTACGGTCGGTCCTCCTGACTTACGTCGCCCACCGACTACAGTCCTTCTGACCGTAGTCGGTTGACTATAGTCCTTCCGACCTCCGTCGCCCGCCGACTACGATCCTTCCAACTTACGTCACCCACCGACTACAGTCCTTCCGACCAAATAAACACATCAACTGTGATTATTTGTATTCACATTATGTAATGTACACTATAAGATGTACATCAAGCTAAGGTCTTCCCCCAAGGAAGGGCCTCATTTATAATCAACTGCAATACTAGTGGATTCATTCAAACTGGGCTAGGCCCCGTGGTTTTTCCCCCTTTTCAGGGGTTTTCCACGTAAAAATTTTGGTGTCTCTAATGAATGCTACACCTTCTCTCTTATCTGATTGCGTGCCGGATTTTCATACAAAATTAAGACGTTAAACTTTATATTCCTCTACCGCCGCGAATACTCCAGGACGCAACAAGTATAGTGATCAACATTGTTTTAAAATTTGGTTTCGTAAATCAACTCCTCAAGAGTAATCCTATCATGATTTCTAGTTATTCAAATTTTGGATAAAACCCCAACATATTGTATAAATCCAAAGAATTTTTTATTCATTAAACCTGTCATGGTTTGTGCTCATAAGGAATTTTAGAGTTTATACCATGTTTTTTCCTTGAGTTTTATCTTCTCTTCTTTTTGTTTTGAGGAAGCTATCAATTTAAGCTTAAATTTACTAAATTGGACATCTAGCCAACAATCCATTAGGTTTCATTTATGTCTGTTCGTTAGGGATGTTAGGCCCTATGAACTGGTCCCAAGGCTAACTAAAAGAGAGGTGAATTGGTAAAAATATATTTCGATCAAAACACAAAACTCAAACCAATATCACCACAAAGAAATCAACAATGCGGAAATTAAATGCGGAAGTAATAAAGGAAAGAACACACCAGATTTATAGTGGTTCGGTCAAACCTTGACCTACGTCCACTCCTTGGAGGCACCCTCCAAGTATTGCACTAAACTAAATGTCTCTCCTTTAACCCCCACAGCTAGGCGGAGAAGCTCTTACAAAATCACTTCCACCTTCTCCGATGCGGCGGAGTAGCCGGATCCTTTGACACCAAAGAGATCTTTTTTTTTTGTGAACTTCCCTCAAGACAAGTCTTGAATCCGACGGTATTAAGGTGCAAGCCTGCCGGAGCAACCGTGTGGAATCCCCCTCTACACTCCCTTGAGTCCCCCCTCACAGGATCTTCTCCCTCTCTCAAACTTCACCCGTTCCTCACTCCCTTTCAAGCTCTCTCTTCAAGTTTCCCCAAAAGAACGAAGCTACAATGGCTGTCAAAGACATTCTTCAAGAGAAAGAAAGAGGTCTTTAAATAGATTTGCAAAACCGACATTATCGTCCAGGCCGATATAAATATCGGCCTAGCCGATCAGCATAAATTAAGCTCAATCAGCCCGATCGGTTAGGGACGATTAGACAATTTTTTGGTCATATCGTACAGGCCGATAGGATATCGTCCTGGACGATTAGTTCAAATATGAGAAAAATCGTCCTGAACAATACCCTGAAATGAAGCTGGCCGATGTCAAATCGGCCCGGCCGATGTGATTATGCAAATCACCATTAATTGCTTTTCCTTGATTGCCTGATTTATTTAAGAAAAATTGTGTTGGATCGGCCGGGCCGATCCTGATAGGCCAGGCCGATCCACCGGGACGATGTCCAAAAATAAGTAATTCCTAAATAGATCTGGCGGCAAATTCTTTCTAAATTGAGCCTATCGTCCTGGCCGATACAAAATCGTCCAGGACGATGTGTTTAATGACGGCTGCCTTGACAAAGATGATGCCCTAATCAAGGTTTCTGTTTTTGAACCGATCGTCCAGGCCGATATAAATATCATCCCGGACGATGTTACCAAAAATAGTAAACTCTATGGAACAGTCGAAAATTCTTCAAGGTGTATGTGTGCAAAGTTACATAGCATCAGGAGCCACACCAAATACAATAGACTCAAGAAAGAAAAAAGGGGTACAAACTGACTCAGACCTAGTCTACCCAATCTTGAGCTGATTCCAAATTGCAGTTTGATTTTGTGAACCTGAAATGTCAGTAGATAAGATAGTAATAGAGAAATAAAAGTATTTGCTATCATCAAAATCATAAACTAGAAAATAGATCTGCAACAATCTCCCCCTTTTTTATAATGGCAAACATTGATATTTGAATTTGCAAAGAAGAAAATATTTTTTCCTAATCTTCTCCTCACTAGAATAAAACTTTTAAAAATAAAGGAGATAATTTTTTTTTTTAAGAGAAAAAAGATACAAATACAACAACAATAATACGTTCTCCCCCTTTGACATTATTAAAAAGAGAAGGGACACAAACAATAAGAACAAAATGATTAAAAGACAAAAACAATCCCTGATCTAGTGAACAAAACAATTATTCTTAAAATAAGAAAGTTACCTCTTAGTTTTAATCAAAAACCTTAGTAGAATTGTGTTGACAATGCATAACCCAGAAAATGTTAGAAATTCAGAATTTGATAATCCAAACTCAAGTTCTTTTAAAAGGCTCATAAACGTTTTAATTCAATATCTAAATCAAAGAATAAATTAGAAAAAGAAACTGTCATTTTTCAAAACTCCTTTCATAAAATATATCTAATAGAAGATTAATGCACGAATTATTGAATCAGGAATCATGATTTTCAAACTCAAATATCGAAAGTATCAAGGGTTTTCTTAAACTTTAAGAAGTACAAGAATGATAAGCATTAAATTTTGTGGGCTCATTTTATGCCTCTTGTCAGTTTTTTGACGCACTTTGCGCATCTTTTTCTTTTGATACACTTTGTGTATCTTTCTCAATTTGACGTCATTGCGCATCTTTTGATTTGGCGTCATTTGTTACTTTTTTTTTAATTTGGCATCATTGACCTTTTTTTTTTAATATGCTACATTTCTGAAATCTTAAAAACAAAAGTAAATTCATCATATTGACAAAGCGAATTTCTTGATAAAAAAAATTATGAGTTAGATTCAATAATTTGCAAAAGATCCCTATGCGATAAATAAAATATAGGGAGATAAAAAATTTTAATTTCAAAAACTAATTTAAAATATGAAAAAGATTTTAAATCAAAAGTAAAATAACCTCTTTTAAGAAATAGAGATTGAGAGTCAAAAACATGAGTTTCCTTCCTTTGACTGTTTTTAGAGAAGTTAAACACAATTTTCATAAGAATTCAAGAAAAAACATGAGGTAGGTTTTTCATTTTTATAAAGGTGATGTATGTGTTAGATCAGAGAAAACACATAAAAAAGAAGATTAAAGACAGATTAAAAAATCTAACGAAATAAAAAAATCACAAAAACAAAAGAACAAACAAATCATGTAAACAAAATAAGGTACACAAAATAATTTAAGCATCATCTTGCTCCTGATCAGATGATTCATAATCAAGATCTGCCCAAGAAATTTTTTGTTTTTCATTATTTCCCCACTTTATAATTTGCTTTGCTTTACCCATTTCTTTTGTATGAAGATTTCTCAAATTAGACCACTGATTTTTCATATGTTCAGGCTTCCTATATCCAAAGCAAATAACGTCAGAAGAAATATTAACATTTTTACCATTTTTATCTTTATTCTACTTTTGTTGATGCTTATACTTTGGTGAGCTTTTTTATTTGCTTGTCAAGTTATTGCATTCGTCACCAACAAAGCTACCTTTTTTCGTTTCTTCAATTTTTAGCACAATCGTCTCACCTGCATCCAAAAGTCTTTGACCCAAACTTTGCTCGTAGGCAATGAGTGAGCCAATCAAATTATCAATAGAATATTCATTCAAATTTTTTGATTCAAAAATAGCAACAACTTTAGCATCAAACTTATCCAGTAGACAACGAAGATTTTATTTTCTTTTTCAAGGTTTGAAAGTTCTTTTCCTAAGGCATGTAATGATGCATAATTTGAATAAACCTAGTATACATGTCTAAGATCGTTTCATAAGGTTTCATGGAAAATAGTTCATAATCATGCATTAACATATTCAATTTGGATTGCTTGATTTCACTAGTGCCTTCATAAATGGTGTGTATTTTATCTCAAATTTCCTTATCAGTAGTGCACGTGAATACTAACAAAAAAATTTCAGAATTTAAGGCACAGAAAAAACAATTTAAAGATTTTGCATTCAATTGAGCATCGATTTGTTCATCTCTATTCCATTGATTAAAAGGAATATCAATTTTAACTCCATCTATAACACGTGACGGTAATGAATAACCATTTAAAATCATATGCCACATACGAAAATCAATCTATTGCAAAAAAGTAGACATGCGAATTTTTCAACAATCAAATGTAATATTTTCAAATAAAGGTGTTCTTGTGATTGAATAACCTTCCGCAATATTATGATTAGAAAAATTAGCCATGGATCGAAAATTCAAAAGTTTTCAAAAACTTGTTTTTATGAATCCCGCTCTGATACCACTTGACAGTTCGTTAGAGATGTTAGGTCCTATGAACCGGTCCCAAGGCTAACTAAAAGAGAGGTGAATTGGTAAAAATATCTTCCGATCAAAACACAAAACTCAAATCAATATCACCACAAAGAAATCAACGATCAGGAAATTAAATGCGGAAGTAATAAAGAAAAGAACACACCAGATTTATAGTGGTTCGGTCAAACCTTGACATACGTCCACTCCTTGGAGGCACCCTCCAAGTATTGCACTAAACTAAGAGTCTCTCCTTTAGCCCCCACAGCTAGGCGGAGAAGCCCTAACAAAATCACTTCCACCTTCCCCGATGCGGCGGAGTAGCCGGGTCCTTTGACACCAAAGAGATCTTCTTCTTTGGTGAACTTCCCTCAAGACAAGACTTGAATCTGACGGTATTAAGGTGCAAGCCTGCCGGAGCAACCGTGTGGAATCCACCTCCAAACTCCCTTTAGTCCCTCCTCACAGGATCTTCTCCCTCTCTCAAACTTCACCTGTTCCTCACTACCTTTCAAGCTCTCTCTTCAAGTTCCCCCAAAAGAACGAAGCTACAATGGCTGCCAAAGACACTCTTCATGAGAAAGAAAGAGGTCTTTAAATAGATTTGCAAAACAGACATTATCGTCCAGGCCGATGTAAATATCAACCTGGCCGATCAGCATAAATTCTGCTCAATCAGCCCAGTCGGTTAGGGACGACTAAACAATTTTTTGGCCATATCGTCCAGGCCGATAGGATATCGTCCTTTACGATTAGTTCAAATATGAGGAAAATTGTCTTGAACATCGCCCTGAAAAGAAGCTGGCCGATGTCAAATCGGCCCGGACGATCTTGCAATCGGCCCGGCCAATGTGATCATGCAAATCACCATTAATTGCTTTCCTTGATTGCCAGATTTATTTAAGAAAAATTGAGTTGGATCAGCCGGACCGATCCTGATAGGCCAGGCCGATCCACCAGGACGATGTCCAAAAATAAGTAATTCTTAAATAGATCTGGCGGAAGATTCTTTCTGAATGGAGTCTATCGTCCTGGCCGATACAAAATCGTCTAGGACGATGTGTTTAATGACGACTACCTTGACAAGGATGATGTCCTAATCAAGGTTTCTGTTTTTGAACCGATCGTCTAGGCCGATATAAATATCGTCCCAGAAGATGTTACCAAAAACAAAACTCTAGAGAACAGTAAAAAATTCTTCCAAGGTGTATGTGTGCAAAGTTACATAGCATCAGAAGCCACACCAAATACAATAGACTCAAGAAAGAAAAAACGGGTACAAACTAACTCAGACCTAGTCTACCCAATCTTGAGCTGATTCTAAATTGCAGTCTGATCTTGTGAACCTGAAATGTCAGTAGATAAGGCAGTCGTAGAGAAATAAAAGTATTTGCTATCATCAAAATCATAAACTAGAAAATAGATCTGCAACAGATTGTGCCTCTAGTCTAAGTAAGAGTATAAGAAAGACGGCTCATAACAGATCTTGTTCGTCACAACTTAGCCTGTTAATGGACGATTTCAATAGCTCATACTCTTAATCTGCTTCATGTGGCTTCTACCTTTTACCTAAGAACAGATCCTAGGTTTCTTAAGAGGCAATTCATCTTGTTCAATCATCTACCGTCTTCAAGGGAGTATTCTTGCATCTATCAGATGGCGGTACAACAACCCTCTTAGCTTGATTCCTAACATCGTCTGTAGGCTCACTACATTATATTCACAACAATGCAAAAGACAAAGAGTCTTAAGAAGTCATGATGTTTTATATCGTTCTAAGTTACTTCATTTTGTTTAGCTAGTTTTATGTTTTGGTGAAATCTCCTTCATTTGGTATCCAATACTCAGTCTATCGTGTTAAAAGCAAATGAATATAATCTTGCTGACATGTGCTTTTTATAAAATTTGGAAACTTTGATGTCAAGGTATTTGCATACAATTATTCTACTTCCAATGGCATCTCCTCTAAACAAAATTTAATAAGCCACAATTTAATTAAATTCAAACAATGCAGTGACCAGCAATGCATTAAAATTGCATGGGTTACAAATTAAATCCACCATTACATAGTTTTTACAATTATGATTATGAAACATGGAAACTATTATATAGACGCCTTTGCAAGGTGAATGTCTTGAAAGCTCGGATTTGGAAAAATATTGCATAAGAGGATCATAGGGAGCAGCTTTTTTTTTTTTTTCATGGGAACAAAAAAAATCACCTTTTGATCATAAAAAGCACCACTCTAACCAACATTATCAAAAAAAAAAAATATCAATAACTGACATTCTTCCTCTCTATCACTTCATATAAATATCTTTCCCACAAAATTTGATGTATTCCTACATTTGTTGTCAGAATATATGCCACTCTAACCAACTTTATACCAAATAAATTTCAATTTGGATTCAATTACTACTATAAGTTTGGATATAAATATATTTTTAGGCATATTCTTAATAAAAAAGGTAAAATATTTAAAAGATACTTGATATTTTTAAACATTTAATTTCTTGAATAAAATTAAAATAATAAGATGCAAACTTCAAATTAAAAAAATAAAATAGGATCTTCAATTAAGCGTGACAATCATTCAATCGTTTTCTTCTAGAGATGCCCTCCCATGCATTGAACATTTTCTTTTCCCCCAACCCAGCTCCCACTCCTTTGGATGCCATTGATCATTTCCTTAATCTTCACAACCACCATTTTCTTCCTCTCCATCACTTCACGTAAATATCTTTCCCATATAATTTGAAGTATTCATAAGTAATCACTTAACTGAATAACCTATCTTTTCTTATGTAAGTAAATCTTTCAGTTGATAACATAATTTATATAAATTAAAAATCACCTAATGGGGATCACAAGTCTTTTAGAAATTAGAAGAGTTATTGTGTCCCATATCGGTGTAATTTCATATCGACATCTAATATCTATATATGTATTTCATAACTTCAGAGGGAGAACCAGCAAGAATCATGAGGTGCATTTGTAAAACTAAGACAAACTACTAAAGCCTATAAAAATATAACAATAATCGTAACAACAACGACACAACACGAATGGATCATGAAAACTATTATTTTACTTATAGAAAGCTCATTCAAAAACGTTTAACATAAATTAGGCTTTAATAAAAAAGGTACACAAGTCTTTTAGAAATTAGAAGAGTTATTGTGTCCCATATCGGTGTAATTTCATTTCGACATCTAATATCTATATATGTATTTCATAACTTCAGAGGGAGAACCAGCAAGAATCATGAGGTGCATTTGTAAAACTAAGACAAACTACTAAAGCCTATAAAAATATAACAATAATCGTAACAACAACGACACAACACGAATGGATCATGAAAACTATTATTTTACTTATAGAAAGCTCATTCAAAAACGTTTAACATAAATTAGGCTTTAATAAAAAAGGTACAACCGAGAGTTTGAGCCTTATTAGTCATTCTCTCCATTCGCACTACAAATTATGGAGTTCAAGCTTTGTACTTTCTAAGTAATTTAGATGCTCATTCATTCATGTCCAAGTATGTTTATTAATACCTTATAATAACCTCAAGTCAACCCAAAAGTTCTAACTGAAACAACATTTATGACTGCAAAACGTTATTCAAATCAATTATCCTACAATTATTTGTATATCCTCACTTCAAAGTGTTCCCTAAACTGTTTAACACCAAATATTTATCTAATTTTATTAAGTTAATACAAACTCTACAAAACTAAACTTAGATCATTACAAAAATAAATTTCCAAATAAATGTTTTTTTTTTTTTGGGGGGGGGGGGGGAATTTGAAAGCGTTCTGCCAACACGAGATAGCTTATTTCATGAAACAGAAACCTTGATGGGGACATTAGATCGTGGAAGGTTTATCAGAGACGTGGTCGTCAATCTACGACCACGATTGAGTCATTGTATTTTTTATTTGTTTTATGCATTTTCTAGTTTACGAATTTTCTTATTTATGATGTCATATTGTATTTGCTTTATTAGTTTCCCGTTGTACCCTTTTACTAAGGGAGGTCGTATGAGGGGCATTGTCGTCATGTTATGTTCTGAGTCATTGTAAGAGGCTATTTATTGCCCCATTGTGTTTCTTTTCAAGCTAAGGAATGATTAATCGAAAACTTTATTTCTCTTGTTTGAATTCTCTTGAGAGTTTGAGAGTTTGGAGTGAAATCCCTAGGAGAGGGAAGCTTGTGCAATACCCACCAACCTAGACGAGTCGGGTTCGTGGTTCTATCTTCTATCTCCTTCCCTTTTTCCCCCTCTACCATCAACGGCCGTACCACCTCTCCCTCCACCGCCAGCATCCCCCCCCCCCCCCCCCCCCCAAACGGCCCAAGCTTCCCCAAGCAAGGAGCCATCGTCCCCTTGCCTCACCGTCTCTCCCTCTCTCCCTTACCCACCGGCCACCACCACCACTCCACGCCACCGGCCCACTTCCTCCCACCAAGCCGACGCCACACCCTATGCCCTTTCCTAAATTAGGTTGTTTTAATTTTGGAAATTATTTGATTTCAATATTCAAAAGAATTTGAAAAAAAAAAACTTTCCTAAATGAGATCATCTCAATTTAGAAATCCCTCTTAATTAATAATCAATTCCCAAAATATGGAATTGATTATTTAATTAATTACAATTTCCTCACATTCAACGTACCTAGACACTCACCTCCTCCCCTCTCTCCTGGTCGAAACCTCAAACACTCCACATCTTTAATTTTTTTTCAAAAGCTAGCCCCCCCCCCCCCCCCCCCCCCTCATATGGAATTAATTACCTATTCCCCCTCTACACTACCCGCCCCCTCCTCTCCCTCATATTTTCCTTAAATTCTTTCCTAATCAACAGGCTTTGATTGGAGCAATTAAGTTCAGATTTTTCCTCCCAAATTCAAAAGAAAATCCTCACAAATCTCAAACATAATTCCTCAAAATCTGAACTATTTCTCTCCCAAACCTTTCATCTTGGCCGAACCCTTCCCCTCTCCCTCTTTCTTGTCTCATGTGAAGATCACCTCTTTCTCAAGAGATCTTAGAGCCTTGAAGGACGTCGCCGCTACTACTACTACACACAACAAACCAATGCATGGCCGATCCGGATCTTGACTACAAAATCGTGTACGACTAACACTGCTTCGTGCATATCTTCCATTCAACCTTCTTCGACGTCAACCCAAGGATTGATCATACGGTTGAAGACTACATAGAGCGCATCTTGGACACCTTGGTCGAGGCTATTGAAGAACAACTTGAGATCGTCGAGTGGAGGATTGCAACCGATCCTTGATGAAGGTTTTCTAATCTTCCTCTTCTCGTATTTCTTAAAGTCTAATCTTTTTTTTGTGATTCGATTGTAATCATGAAGGCCGAGTTTGCCCGATTCCGCTAAGCTTAGTAAACGTAGGGATTTGAGTGCATCAATTTGTTTTCTAATATTATTGTTAAATGTAGGGATTTGAGTGCATCCATTTGTTTTCTAATCTTATTGTTAAACTAGGGATTTTCGTTGAAAGCTACTACTTTGCATGATATTGTTTTTCCTATGATATTTTGATGATTCAAATCTCTTGATATACAACTTAGCCTAAACGAAAGTGACCGCTCTTATGTTATGATTCATTGTTTTATTTGCTAATAGTTATATTTGTTATTTCTCTAATCAATAAGTTGTGCAAGCTCTTAATAAAACCATGCAAGCATTGTAGTCCTACATCACACCTATTTAGTGAAAAATAACAATTTTACAGTCCAGTATTTGCTACATCTAATTGCATGGCACTTGGCCACCCATGTTTAAGCAGTCAGCGATTGTACCACCAATATCAACACCACGCCATTGAGGAACACTCAGACAAGTTTATGATAATCATTTTCATAACTTCAAATCAACTTTGCTTCAATTTCAAGTTTTCTTTCTTATGCTTTCCACAATTAAGCTCTCTCTCCCCTGTTAACGCATGTTCTACTCCATAACACGTACCCAAACCAACAAAATCTATTTTCTAAAATTTATCTTCAAAATATACTGTAATCTGCATTCGGTGTCAATTAAATGGCACATAATTATCTTGTATCACCATTAATTGTTCTTCAAATCTGATTTGATATACTTACAGGATTGGTATATTTTCACAGCTAGTCGCCTAACAAACTCCAAGACCCAATTATGTTAATATGATTCGTTGATATCTAACATACAGCCTAGTTTAAATTCTAACAGGTAATAACAATTATATACCATGTTCTCATAATCTGCCACCCATTAAAAAATGCAACTTTTGTTCAGTTTTCAATGCAAGCTTTCCATAATCAATGTAAAATTGATATCACCCTTCCTTTACGGAGGGCAATCAGTTGGTATGATCAAAGGCCGATTCCCAACCCTATATTACCGGGAATTAGGCAAAAAAACAAGCTGATGAGATGAAGAATTTCAAGTTTGCGGGATCCAGGAGCAAAGTTTAACCGCCTAGCTTGTGAATTGATGGACGTAACTCAGTAGGAGGAATCTAACAAAGTACTTAGAGCATTTATGTCAGATAAAAGGTCAACACAAATTAATGAACATGAAATTATCCAAATAAAATTATATTTATACTGAGGGCAGGTTTCATTGGCTTCTCTAACTTAATAAAAGATGTTTAGAAACTATTGTCAGAACATTGATTTACAAAACTGTTTCAAAACTCCATTCTAATAATGTAAATTAAAGCAATGGTGGAAATAGAATCAAATTTAGAAAATATCATAAAAAAATGCCTCCGGCTATTACACCCTACAATTTAGGTGATACGAGACTACTGCATAGTGATAGGAAGTGGATGTAGAAATTGAAACCACTAGAAAGAAGAACACACAAGAACTTTTTATTGAAAGATATATGAAAAAAACAAGATACAATTGGATCTTCAATTGGAGAGAAAAATCCAATTATCCCAAATCACTAGCCGCCAGCTAGAGCACTCTCAAAAAAAAAAAAAAAACTACATAAAACACAAATCACCTCTCCCCTAAATAACAACATAGTTAGCCTTAAATTGGCTCTCCCCCCCCCCCCAAAATTCGCTCACAAATTAACCCCCTTTGATTAAGAAACTTCCTAAACTACTCTCTCTTGATTAGAAAAATTCCTAATTTCATCTCAATAAAATCGGTCGGTCCATCAATACTCCCCTCCCAAAGTCCCACCTTGTCCTCAAAGTGGAAAGACGGAAACTGCTGCTCCATTCTCTTGTACGTTTCTCATCATCACAAACAGTGAAAACCTGAAGAATTCGGTCCTTAGACCCGTGTCATGGTGTATACCTCTCTCCACATCTGAAACACAGCCCATTCACCATCTTCTCCAATAACTCCATTTTTGTTAGCTTCTTGAAGTTTCCCCCAAGTCTCCATCATATAGTTGTCTCCTTCAAGGCTTCCCTAAGAATATCTAGTGTCGACTCCTTGGATGCTAAAAAGGTAGTGGTGAACCTATACGAATATCCTTAATTGGTACCTCCAGCCCCTCTCTCTCCATGTGCCTCTGATCCTCCATTAATTGGATTAGCTACATAGCCTCTTCCAAGTCACAAAGTCTATCACTCTAACTGTCGCCCCAATATATGGTTTGAGTCTTTTCATAAATTCCACTCCAGTACAGTCCCTAGAAGCTGGTCCAGTCTACCGGTCATGTGTTCAAATTGTTCATGGTACTCCACAACTGGCCCCTCCTACATCAGAGCGTAGAACTACTCATAAAAATCCCCTCCCCTGCTAGTTCAGAAACATTCCAACAAGCAGTTCTTGAACTCCCTCTCGGTCCTTATAAGCAGCCTCGTGTCCCTTCATTAGTACCATGCCAATACTTTCCCTCCAAGCACATCCCGGCCGCAATCAGTCTCTCTCTTCCTCCGTCAACCTATCAATAGTAAAGTATCTTGCCACCCTATAAATCCACCCATGTACATTCCTCTTACTCAAAAATAGGCATTTTCAACTTCGTCGCCATCAGATCTCTTCTGTTCCCCCTGTTTCTTCCATAATTTCTCATTCCCCAAGGGGATGGTTCCCCCTAAGTTTCACAATCATCTTTTCTATGCTCTTACCCAAACCTTTGTTCAAAATAACAAATTCTCCTTTTAAATTCAACACCCCTTGGTTCGTGCCCGACCCCCTCACACCTCTCCC
Organism: Dendrobium huoshanense; assembly: GCA_016618105.1. Lineage (NCBI taxonomy): Eukaryota > Viridiplantae > Streptophyta > Magnoliopsida > Asparagales > Orchidaceae > Dendrobium > Dendrobium huoshanense. The sequence goes on from CM028348.1 coordinate 48,555,970, forward strand.
CCTACCCTCTATGCGACTCCTCCATTTTCCTAAATAATTTCCTATTAAATTTTGAATTCAAATTAGATCTCTTGCCCTAAATAATTCCCTCTAAATTGTAATTAAAACATTCCTAAACAATTCCCCTTTGATTAAGAATCTTACTAAACAGTTCTCTTTTGATTAGAAAACTTCCTAATTTCCTCACAATCAAATCAATCGGTCCATCACATAGCTTTCATTGGCAAGTCCTTCAGCTCGCTTGACTTTGTACAAAACTGTAACAATTGTCCGTGAAATACAACTTTGATTCGATCCTTTGGACGTTACTTCGTTACAAAAATTTTTTCATCCTTATTGGGGGTTTCGTAAGTGTTATAATAATTATATTAGGCATATAAAAACAACATGTGCTAAATTAAATTTTATTCTCCATGCGTCAATCCTCACCCTCTAGAATTCTATTTCTTCAAGTGTGGGAACTAAATAGTTTGAAAGAGATTATCTCAATTTACAAATTTGAGCTTTCATTTTCAATTATTTCTTCATCTCTTTCTTATTTCTCTTCGTCAAACTCTTCAAAAGGGGGTTTATATTGACTAGACTTGTTTTTCATCATTATTTTCCCAAAGATTATTTTTCATCAATTAGGATTTTATTAGAGAACTTAAGAAATTGATCAATTCTCTAAATATAACAAACGAGACTTAGTAGAAAGTTTTAAAATTGAGGGATTTACATTATTACCACTTTATATCATGATATTTACATATCTAATGCTCAAAACTTTAATATTTCATGCCTACCACCCATAGATCAAATATGGGTGCAAGAAATGAAATATTAAAGTTTATAGGATGATATGGATAATATGAATGAAATATATGAGTGGCATATTTGATATTATAGTTGTTTATTAGTGTTAGGCATGAAATATTAAAATTTTGGATGCAAGATATATAAATAGCATGATTTAAAGTTGTATGCACGTAAATCCCCCTTTAAAATTTTAAAAACATTGCTTGATATTTCTTAAAAAAGGGCTAAAATTGAAAGATTTGATAATATAACCAGTGAAAATTTACTTGTTGAAATTATCCCTATATCTAATAAACAAACCAACAATGATTTTATTTTGGGTTTATGGTTTAATAATTTACAAACTGTCAAAAAGATTTATTCAAAGAGTTGACTGTGCCAATCTCCCAAACGACTTATTCTAGGTAGTTTATTTCAGGAAATTTTGTAATACAAAACTTAATTAGTCGAAAATACATGATTCCTCACAATGAATTTTAAAACATTGGGTTACAAGTTAAAAAAGGTTTTTAATGATATGATAAATATGCTTTATTTAAATCAAATGTATCATATATGATTTGCAACTTATCAATGGAATACTACTCAATCTTATAAATATCCATTTTAAGTTTTCCTCAACATTTCCTGCTCTGAAAAAGTATATTAGAATTATATAATTTGACAAAATGTATCATGAACCATCAACTAATATCTTAAATTCTTCTTTCTTTCATTTTTTTATAATTTCACGGCTAATACAACTTATGAGCATTTCCCAAATAATCATACTAAACTTCATGAAACTATTATTGATGATGAAATAATAAGTATCTTTGTTAACCTGCAACTACCTCACGACCCTAACCATCGGCAAACCCACGATAGCACATAACTTCCCCCACGATCCCATATCCCGCTCCGGTAACTCCCACTCACGACAAAAAAGACCTCCTTAGTTGTTCTCGGGCTCTCACGCACAGCGGAACTCAGAGAATCGGAAGAAATCGCTAGGAAAGGGAGACTTACCCGCCGATCTCCATCGACCTTCGCTACCTCTGCTCCCGCCAAAGATCGCCGGCCTCCATCGACTCCAAAGGTCGAATCCGTCGTGCCCTGGCCGCTTGCAAGCCAGAACTTCTGCCCGCGATCAAGCCGCCGTGCCTTCTACCTCCCGGAATCCGTCTGCAAGAAGGACTCCGGACCCTCCGTCGACTCCGACCTCCCAGCCGGCCTCCGACTCCGACGCAACCCTTCCGGCCGACTCCGATCTCCTTGCCTGCCTCCGTGCCCTAGTCGACCTCGCCGGCCTTGCCCGCCTACGGCCTGACCATCCGCCTGACGCCCGCCGACCAAGACCCGCCAAGACCCCCTCGACCTGCTCCCGGTCGGCTCTTCTTCCCGATCCTCCTCTCCTTCTCTCTATTAAAAAAAATGGAAAGTTTACATACATACCGCTTTATTTAATGTTATTTATATATCTAACATCTAAAATATTAATATTACAAGCATATCATTCATAGAATAATTTTTTATACATAAAATAAAATATTAAAATTTATATAATAATATGAATGATAGAAAAAAATTATAGGAATGATATATTTGATATAAAAGTTGTATATGAATGTTATACATATAAAATTAATATTTTATGTATTAGATATGTAAAAAGCATGAAATAAAGTGGTATGTATGAAAATTTCTCAAAAATAATATATTATATGATATATTATACATTACATATAAATTATATTATAATATATCTATATATATAATATAATTTATATAATATATCCTTCTCCAGTCGAGTCGAGTCGAGTCGAGCCAAAAGGGCAAATGCCCTCCTTACCTCCCGGCGCTTGGGAGGGGACGTCAGAAGGCTACCGGATTTTTTAGAGGAGTAAAAGTATTTTTTAAATCAAAATTAAGTCACTTCATTATAATATCACAACAAAATGGAGAAGATTGAAGGAAGTCCCGAGGTTGTTACGGTCCCTCGAAACCCTCGGTCGTTGAGCTTATTCGACCGAGGAATTGAAGACTTGAAGACCACTACTAAGATCGATTCGCTCTTCCAATCTCCTCGCCATTGATTCGCACCGGTCGAGTCGAGCCAAAAGGGCAAGTGCCCTCTTTACCTCCCAGAGCCAGGGAGGGGAGGCTGCCAAAATTTACTTAAAAATTCGGGACTTAGCCAAAATTTTAAAAGGCAATTGTCGACAATCATCTACAATCTATCATCGTCAATTAAAGCTTTTAAAGACCAATTCCGGGACTCGACAATGTCCCGAAGTCCTTAGCTGTTGATTCGCTCCAACTGGACGGACCTAAAAGGGTAAATGCCCTCCTTACCTCCTAGTGCCGGGAAGGGGACACAAGAAGGCTACTGAAATTTCCAGTGAAAGCAGAAGACCTAAAACTAAATGAACTTATATTTGAATGAATTCTAAAAGACTTAGTTTGGACTTAACTTTTAATGAATCACATGCAATTAGATATAAACACAGGGCATTGAATTTTAAAATGACAAATGCATATTAAAATCACGTGTTAAATGGTCCTGAGCATCCAAATAAGTTAAAAGAATGAATAAGGAACTCACAGTGGGCAAAGAAATTTAAATATAATTGGCTTACAAATCACAAACCTGAGATCTCTAATGAATGCTACAATTCACCTATGAACAGAAGTAGAAAGTTTGCAATGCCCATAACAACTAGCCTATGAGCAAGAACAAGAAGCTTGTATCGAACAAATCAATCAACTACGAGGGAGAATAGGTGAATTTGTAGCAAGCAAGATAATTCTTCTATGAGAACGATATAGTAGCAAGCAAGAAATCTCGGCATTTTTCTAAAATAAAAAACCACTTGCGTAAATTGATCATATTTAAATATTTTAAAATGTCCCATATGTATTAAATATGATCCCCTAAACTGAAATGCTACCACCATGTATGTGCTCCGATCAACATGTTAAAGTTACAAATATAAATATTCGAGAATGCTACGCAATGTCAAATGCTCGTTAATAGAACATTCAATTTGAAAAACTAAATACACCATGCATGTGCTCAGGTTAATGTATTAAAAATATAGACACCAATGTCCAAGAATTTGCGTAAGGTCAAATGCTACCACCCTGCATGTGCTTTGACAAACATATTACAGGTGCAAACACCAATGTCTGAGAATGTTGCGTAGGGTCAAATGCTCATTTTATTTTCAAATTAAAGAAAACTCGTATGTGCTCCGATCGTCACATCTGAATCCAAAATTCAATTATTCGAGAATGTTGCATGGGCTAATATTCAAGTCTCATCATCCTCCATGAAGGGACTGGAGTTGACATGACTTGAATTGCACAATGCCCCCCAAAATCCTACAAAAATACAAGTGACATTAACGTCACCTCGATGATGGCCGTGTTGATCAGAAATCTCAACAGGGGGTCAAATCCCAAAACCAACAAAAGTCTAAATCCCTGAAATGAAATCTTTCACCTAAAAAAACTTAAAACTAAAATCAATCCACCACCTTCAACTATTTGTCGGAGGTGATAAATTTAAAATTAACATCAGCTCACAAAGATCAAATATGTGTTGGGTGTATCACTAAGATTCATCCTCAAAAAGTCTCTTGCTAGTAGGGACGTGACACGTACTCTCTGATCAAATGATTTTGCCGTAAAATGACACCATTATATTATGATCATGTCCAAAGCCCGTATATTCCATAAAGACTTCAAACTCTTGAGTTATGAATTAAAGGGTATATCTGATAGCCATAAAACCCTCTATTAGCTAAGGTGGATTTAGATTTATCCATTTAAATAAATACCAACCAAGGTCTATAAGGTATTCTTGGATGAAGCAACCCATGGCTGGCGATAAGGTACCTTCTATCAGGTTGGGTCAACTACCTCCTCTGACTAAGTTGACTAGGGATCATAACAGCCCGGGACGATGGAACCATAGGATCTTGATCGGGCTCGTCTTCATTCCCTTCACCACTAGTTTTAAATTCATAGTGATAAATTCAAAATCATAAAATAAAATTCAAACCCTAAAATTGTTACTATTATACGATGAGTTTATAACATATGTGACTACTTTAACAAATAAACCTTAATTAAAAGTTCTCTCTTATTATCAAGAGGGGTAATTAACTATACGTGCTTGTGCCTATAAGAAAACAGAAATTATATTAAAAAGTCCTCACAAACTGAGGGCAAAATCTCTGTGTAGTGTCTTATCTCAAACTCAATCTGCCTTCTGAAAATTCACCTGAAACCTAAGCTCCTTAAAACTCTCTACCATCATCATTACACTTAAAAGAAAAATAAATTGATGGCGCGGAGAGGCCAGGGTACGCACCTATGGAACTTTCGGAGCCCACAGATTTTTAGATACTCCGGTAGGGATTGATTTCTCTTTCCATCCTTCATATAAGGGAGATCCCAATTTAGTTTCAATGAAACTCGGTATGGGTCAACAAAACCTAAATTCTCAAATCTTTCCAAATTGGTTGGAGTCGACTCAGCTTCTCACTTTAATTGATAAATTTGTTCATACTTGTCATTCTGATAGGACCCAAATCGTTAGAGGAAATTTTCCAATAGAATTAATAAATTTTCTACTCTTGATAAAAATTTAAATCTCGTCCTTGAGGAGTGTATGAGTCCTTACGTGTAGGCATCTTTTCCTTCAAGGCCTTCTTAATAAAATTACACTCTATGTTAGGTCTAAGATCAATCCCACTAGAGGAGTATTTCATAATGCTGGAAACTATCATTCAAGTTCAAACTACGAATGAGTAGAGTGCCCGAGTCTAGTTGGATGAGCTCGAGGCCTTGCAGAGCATCATCTTTAAGGCTCAGTAAAACTCGGAGTCATACAAAGCCTGAGTGATTAAGCTTGTGATAAGATAGTGCGATTTAGAACCTTCTAAGTAGGAGACCTGGTTCAGGTTCTTCGGATGCCTATCTAAGCCTACCGAGGGATCGATGGAGTTTGAACCAATATAAGAACATCCTCTTATTGTAGAGATGATCTTTGAGGGAATTTCAAACATTAACTGATAAACCCTGAAGGATGCCACCCAATATTTCAAACGTCGAGGCGGCTCTTCATGAAGTACCATGTCAGATGAGTGTAAAACATAAATTTAAATTCAAAACCCTTTAAATTCACTATCAATTTCAAATTGCAAAAGCCAAAATCAAATCAAAACTTAGATTCAAAACCCTTCAGATCAAAAATCAAATTAAGCTTCAAATTCAAAATTAAATCAATTCAAATATCAAATTTTACAAGTCAAACCCGATCCTCTGTGTGGAGTAAGTTTCCTACACATATAATCAAGACTCGATCCTCTATGTACAGCAAGTTTCCTCTACGTATGATCATCCAAACTCAATCCTATGTATAGAGAAAGTTTCCTCTATACATGATCAATTCAAATCCGATCCTCTATGGTTAGGTGTAAGTCTCAGTGCTTCCTTCCCACATGATCATCTAGTCTTCTTTTCCTTAAGGTTAGGTGTGAGCCTCATTGCTTCTTTTCCTTATGATTAGAATCATTAGTGATGGAGCATGACAGTTAAGACACCATCCTAGTTTCAAATTTAAATTTGATCATCTATGATTATGTGTGAGTCCCAGTGCTTCCTTTCTACATGATCATTCAATCTTATTTTCCTTAAAGTTAGGCGTGAGTCCTTCTGGTTCCTTTCCTTAGGATTAGAATCACTAGTGATGGAGAATGGTCGTTGTGGCACCATCCTAGTTTCAAATTCAAAATCGATCATTTATAGTTAGGTGTGAGTCCTAGTGCTTCCTTCACACATAATTGTTCAGTCTTTTTCTTAAGGTTAGGTGTGAGTCACAGTACTTTCTTTTCATAGGATTAGATTTACTAGTGATGGAGCACGCCCTCTGTGACACCATCCTATTTTCAAATTTTAAGTTCGATTCTCGGTGGGAAGCAATGCTTCCTTCCCACAAGATCTTTCAATTTTATTTTCCTTAAGGTTATGTGTGAGTCTCAATGCTTCCTTTTCTTAGGATTAGAATCACTAGTGGTGGATAACGCCCTTTGCGGCACCATCCTAGTTTCAAATTTGATCCTTTGTGGTTATGTGTGAGTCCCAGTGCTTCCTTCCTAGAAGATCTTCTAGTTTTCTATTCCTTAAGGTTAGGTGTGAGTCTCAGTGCTTCCTTTCCTTAGGATTTGATCCACTAGTGATGGAGTGCGCCCTATATAGCACCATCTTAATTTTAAATATCATATTTGATCTTTCGTGTAGAACAAATTTCATCTCCATAAGATCTCCCTCTAGTGATATAGCATGCCCTCTATGACACCATCCTAAATTTAAAATCCAAATCCAATCCTTTATAGGAAGCAATGCTTCCTTCCTACAAGATCTTCCAGTTTCTTTTCCTTAAGGTTAGATGCGGGTCGTCGTGCTTTCTTGCCTTAGGATTAGATCTACTAGTGATAGAGCATGCCCTCTATGGCACCATCCTAGTTTTTAAAATCTTTATATGATCTTTCATGGGAAGAAATGCTTCCTTCCCACAATATCTTCTAATTTTTTATTCCTCAAGGTCAAATGTGAGTCATCATACTTTCTCTCCTTATGATTAGATCAACTAGTGATGGAGTACACCCTCTATGGCACTATCCTAGTTTCAAAATCTAGATCTAATCTCCTGAGGGAAGCAATACTTCCTTCCCACAGGGTCCTCCAGTCCTCTTTTCCTGAAGGACAGATATGAGTCATCGTGCTTTATTTCCTTATGACTATATCATCTAGTGATGGAGCACGCCCTCCATGACACCAACATAGATTCAAACTCCTGACCTGATCATCTATGGAAAGCAATGCTTCCTACCCACATGATCATCTAGTTTTTTTTCCTTAAGGATAGATGTGAGTCATCGTGCTTTATATATTTAGGATTAGATATTATAGTGGTGGATAATGCCCTTTGAGACACCATCCTAGTTTCAAATTTAAAATTACAAGCTTGATCTTCTATGAGAAGCAATGTTTTCTTCCTATGAGATCATCCAGTTTTCTTCTTCTCATGGTTAGGTGTTTTCTTTCCCTTAGGATTAGACTCCCCAGTGATGGAGTATGCCCCCTGTGGCGCCATCCTAACTTCAATTTCAAATCCCAACATCAACCTTTCTTCTCCTTAAGGTTGGGTTCTTTCCTTCTTTAGCATTAGATTTACTAGTGGTAGAGTACACCCTCGTGCCAATACCCTAGTATCAAATTCAATTTCGATCCTCTGTAGTTAGAAATTCTTCCTTCCTATACAATCATTCAAGCCTTCTTCTCCTTAAGGTTATGTTCTTTCTTTCCATAGGATTAGATCTACTATTGGTAGAGTACGCCCCTCGTGGCACTACCCTAGTATCAAAATCAATTTCGATCCTCTATAGTTAGGAATTCTTCATTCCTATATGATCATTTAATCTTCTCTTCCTTATGGTTTAGGTTTTCCCTTCCCTTATACTCAAATTTTAAACTCAATCCTCTAAGTTTAGGTCTTCCCTTCCCTTGGAATCAAAACTCAAACTCGACCTTATGGACCTCCAAAAGGACACCGCCGGTTGTAGAGCGCAGAGGGTATACGACCGCACCACCCTGAGGGATAGAGACGATCGCAGGCCTCCGTGCTCCTCGTAAACAAGACAATGAAAGGGCAGATTAGATTATATATATGACTAACCATTAAAGATAGTGGCTCTCGCCAATGCACCCCGATGGGTAGTAATATATACAACCTGATAAAAATAACGGATTTCCCCCACCCGATACATTAGCTCGAGTGGGGTTTATTTGATGGTGGAGTTCTGTTTCTCATGGGCACAAGCTCCCGTGATTAATTATATCTTGAGTATGGGGCCCAAGAAGACTCTTGATTAAGTATCCAATATTATTCTTCTCAAAAGGGATTAGCACACAAAGGGGGAGACTAGAAAATTCCTACTCAAAAAGAAAAAAGGACTCAAGTGGCTTAGTCAACATGCATGGCTCACACTAACATTCGGAAGGACTAAGGCAGTAAGGAGAGAAAGAATATCAATCACTCAAAGCATACATAGAGAAAGGATGGAAGTGACATCATCCATGTGACGCGAATAAGTAGGATTTCTAGTCCCTGAATAAAAGTAACTTACCCACTACGAGACACCCAATATAGTAGCCTTAAATCCTAGATCTAATGTGGGTTTAGTGTTCTACCCAACACTAATACCCGTGTCCTAGCTAATACACCAAGGCTTATATCCTACCTGAAAAGGAATGCCATCTAACCACCTAAGCGTGTAAAATTCATGTTATCCAGTTTTTATGAAAGATGGGTAGGTAGTTTGAGTATTTTGGAAGTATGGTCGATGTCTAGAGAGTTTCCTAATTGGCACTGGACTTATGTATGGTGAATGCTTCTAGAGCTAATGCAATTAAATTTTTAATTTAATAAGCTTCTAATGCAATGCATGTTGGTTTAAAGGTCCAAATCAGGAATGTTTGAGATTTTAAAAATAGGCTTATAGAAAATAATTTTTTAGAATATACTAGACTTTCCCAAGTCAAGCACCTCATACTCATATGCCAGATTATTCAGACTCTACCCATAGGCAGGGAAGTGTCTTATAGAAGAAGAAGAGAAAAATGCATTAATATGCATGTGACTCCGGATGGCTATGGCTATTTCCTAGGTTGTTAAGTTTCTATGTTATTTAATTCTTAAAATTTTAGGATTTAATTACTAGTAGAAAAAAAATTTTTATCCTAAAGATCCTAGTGCAAATCTGACCATACATATACAAGAAAGAAAACTTAAAAAAGCAGGCAATTTCTAATAAGCAATCAATAGCAAACACATCAATATAAATCCAAAAAAATACATTAAAGTAGGAAAGTTCACGGCAAGTGCCGTATAAATACAACCCAAGGTCTGCAGAAAAGTAATAGTGGTCAGGCTCCACCAACAACAATATGGATTCTAATCCTAACGAATGACGCAAGTATTAAAAGCTTGGCATTTCATCTTCAAGTCTCTATCTTCGAGTGGATCATCTTTCTCCTGGTCTTCTCGCTTCTGATCATCTTATTCGGGCTCCGTCTAGTTCGTCCTCTAGAAAGGTACCCAAATGACTAAGAAATTCCTCGATAGGGGCCTTTCTTATTCTCTTTGGGTACCGAGTATTTGAAATACTGGACTTCTAAAGACTTTCACAACTAAATAATTACAAATTATATTACATTTTGAAAAATAAAATCTATACTCGGACTCCTACATGGTTATCCTAATAAAACTCATCTCAAACAGTTTAATGGATCACATCACAAGTAGTTAATAATAGTGCAGAAAAGTAAACACGTTTGGTCATGCTCTTTTAATTTAAAGGAGGTTAAGCAGTCTTATGAGCATCTGTAGAAAATAGCGTTAGTATTTAAAGCTTAATCATTACTGCCTCCTTTATGTTAGCAATGTATGAGCGTGGCCACATGCATAAGATTGAGTTAATATAAAGAGGCCCTAGCCCATGGGAAGTCTAATGCACACATCACATCATAAGCGGGAAATATAGTAGTAAAACATCACAATAATCACAACAAGCCAAACAAAAACAAATCAAGCAATCACACGTGCCACACACAATCACATCACAGAAAATAGAAAAGAAAGTAAAAAAAGTAAACACCGACCCTAATCCTAGAGCTAAAAGTGGTGCCCTAGCAGATCTATATGTATGTGTTGCAAATCTGTTTTCAAGGATTATGATTTTGATGATAGCAAACACTTCTATTTCTCTACGACTACCTTGCCTACTAATATTTCAGGTCCACAAGATCAGATTGCAATTTGAACTAGCTCAAGATTGGGTAGACTAGGTCTGAGTCAATTTGTATACTTTTTCCTTTCTTGAGTCAATTGTAAATGAAGTAGTTCATAATGCTAAGTAACATTGCACGCACACACTTGGGGGAATTTTTTTGACTGCTTTTAGAGTTCTCTATTTTTGCTAACATCATCTGGGATGATCCAAAAATCGTCTTGGATGATTAGCTAAAAATAAAAACCCTAATTAAAGCATCCTTGTTAAGGCAGCCGTCATTAAGCACATTATCCTGGACGATATTTGTATCGGTCATGACGATAGACTAAAATCAGAAAAATTCAGCCGCCAGATCTATTTAGGTATTATTTATTTTTGGATGTCCTGGATAATAAAACACAATTATGCCTAAATTAATCTGGAAATTAAGGAAAATAATTAAGATTTGATTGCTCAATCAATTCGTCCTAGATGATTGTAGGATCGACCGGGACGATCAGTTCAAAAAACCTTAGTTGCTCCTGGACGATTAATATCGGGCAGCTCTTATTCAGGGAGATACTCTTGGATGATTTTCACGTATTTGAACTAATCGTCTGGGATGATCGTGAGATCGGTCTAGACGATCAAGTTATTTTTCCATCGTCGAGATATCCATTCAGTGCAATTGTCTGGATGATATTCACTGATTTGTACTAATCGTACATGATGATTTTATATCGGCATGGACAATATAAACAAATTTCTTCTGATTATCCCAGATCTTCCTGACTGATTAAGCTTAAATTGCGCTGATCGTACATGATAATATTTATATCGTCCCGGATGATAAAGTCAACAAGTTGCAATTAATGAGCTATTCTGAAGCTCTTCTAATTAAGAGCACTTGTTCTACCATTTATAACATCTTTTGCTGCTATTTTGACCTGAGAGAGCCAAGACAAGAGGGAGAGCAACACAACTTTCCTTGGTCTATTGGTTGAGAGCTTAGGCTTCCAACTAAGAGGTCCAAGGTTTGAGTCTATGTGTATGCGTTGTGTGTGTGAGTTTTCCTTAAATGGCCTAAATGTTCCCAAAAAAAAGAGGGAGAGCAAGGGAGAGAGAGAGAGGATCTTGTGAGGGGGAGTTTGTGAGGGGGAGTTTATGAGGGGGTTCACAAAGGTTACTCCAAGCAAGGATCCTTCGTCGTTTTCTCCAGTTATTGTCCTTAGTTCAGTGGGGGTTCTAGAGAGGAAAACTTCAGCATCTGATCAAGGTTCTCTGCCTACTTCAGAAGGAAGCAAAAGGAGTTAGGTTCTCTGCTTGCTTCTAGAGAAAGCAAAAGGAGTTGGGTTCTCTACCTCACCTGGGTTGGTGGAAAGGAGGTTTGTAAAGGCTTATCCGCCATGTTGTGGGGGAAAAAGGAGAGACAATAAGTTTAGTGTAATACTCGGAGGGCACCTCCGGGGAGTGGACGTAAGTCGTGTTGATCAAACCACTATAAATTTATGTGTTCTTTAATACTGCTTCTTCATTTAATTTTCGCACTTTGATGTTTATGGTAAATCTTGGTTTTTGGTTTGAGTTTGTGTTTTGATTGAAAGATTTTTTAAAAAATACCAATTCACCCCTCCCCCCTCTTGGTTAGCCTTGGGACTAGTTCATAAAGGCTTAATATCCCTAACGAACTTTCAGTATGTAGTAAGCTTGTGTGGCTTTGGATAGGTCATAGGTAGGATAGTTAGTTCAAGTTGCCTAAGGTTCAGATTTGTTGAAGGTCGGAAAAGAAAACTTTATTTAAAGTTCAAATATTAATGGATTAGAATCCATTTTAATTAATTTAATTTATGAACCAGTTTTAAAACTTAGGATAGTTATCTTTGATGTTTAAGTTATATTAGGCAATTTTGGAAGGTCTCAGGTCCTCCTATACGCTAGGTTATAGGGGTCCAAAAGGCCACTCTTGCAAATAGGCTATGTTTGGGGGTTCTATCATTTTAATTAAATATTAGACCTTAAGAGAAGTAGTTAGGCTTTATGTTTTCTATATTTAGAGTTTTTCAGGCAAAGTTATGAATTTTAGAAGTTTTGAACAATTAAGAAATTAATAAAATTGGTTAATTAATGGTGCTTTAGGGGTTTTGATAGAAATCAATTCTAAACTGATTGGAATCACCCCCAAAGGTCTGAAATGACCTAAAGAACTATTCCCAAGTGTTTGAGAAAATTTTGGAATTTTTAATAATTTTTATTAGGGAAAAAGGTAATTTTTAATTAAAGTTAAATTAAGGCTCAAATTAAATTCTAATTAAAGGACCCTAATTATTTAAGGTTAAGAATTGAATTCTAAAGAGTTTGAGGTATTATGGATAATTTTCTAAGATGAAATGAATTTATTACAATTTTTTGAAGTTATCAGGACCTAATTATCGTGTAAATTAGCGTTTGTTAATTAAGGGGTTTCAAGGCTTCTAAAATTTTCTAAAAAATTCTGGGAGATTTAAGATGTCACTAAAATTAAATGTTGAAAGTTTCATGTAGATCAAAGATCTATCCTAGCTCATAGAACTTTCCAAAGTTCGTTAGAAGGGTCCTTAATTATTGTCCTTAAGGTGTCGCTACGCTAAATGGGTTTAAGTAAGTTTTAGACTAACCCTTAGGATAACATGCAAGGAATGTATAAAAAAATAGTAAACACACAAATCCTAAGATTTAGGAGGGCCTAAGCTACGTACTTGTGCGTCCTATGCATGCAACAAACGACATAAAGAAAAGGTAAAATGCACTTATAAAAGCGATTAGTGAATGATTGAGACTCAACCACACACTAATCCTCTCTCCCATAAATGCTAATCATGAACATAGCCCATGTTTAAAATTTTATCAAATGGATCTCCCAAAAGGAGGGATTTAAAATATAGGTAATTTTAAAATATTTAGAATACTTATAAATATAGAAATTTTGGAAAATAACATACTCAAATGCATTTCAATTAAAAGGAATACCTAACTATAGGGGAGATTCACTGGTCATCCAAGCAAGGCTTCAAAATATCTTGAAAAATAATTTTAGAATTTCAAAATAATTAATATGTTAATATTTAAGTATTATTGAAATAGTCAACTAATTAAATAGCACATAAATATGACAGAAAAATGAATTTTGGTTACTAAAAATAGTTCTAAAATAAAATTCATAAAATTTTGAAAAGAATGAGGTATTACTCGTCGAAATCTGATTTAAAATGAAATTATTATGAATTTCTAAAGATTAAAGTAATTAAAGAAAAAGTATTTTGAAATAACATAAAATAGTAAGTATTAAAAATAGTTGTTAATTTAAATTAAATTAAATATTAAGGTTTTCTGAATTTAGAATTATTTAATAAAAATAATTTTAAAATTTTGAAAAGTGGTTGTCTTTTAAAATTAATTAATTATTAATTAAATAATTTAAGTATTTAATAAATTATAATAATCTAAAAATGAAAAAAGAACAAAAAAAATAATTTAAAATTAAATAAACAAAAGATAATTATCAAATATCTTTAAAATAATTTTTGAAAAATAATAAAAATAAGTAAATTAGTAATAATAATAATAATAATAATAATAATAAAATTAAAAATAAAATTAATAATAAAAATAGTAAAATAGTGATAATAATATTAAAATTAAAATATAAATAATAATAATAATAACAATAATGAAAATATTATTAACATTAATATAATAACAATAAAATAAAATTAAAATTAGAATTTCAAACTATATTATTTTTAAATTAAAGGAAATAATTTATTGAAAAATTTGATATATAATACCTATATTTTTAATTTTAAAATAATTTATAATTATTATTTAAATAAAAATCTATTTTAAAAATGATTTAAATATTATTAAAAAAAATTAAATAAAAAAATGGCGAAGGCAGCTCTCGGGCAGCCATTTGGCACACTCGGATTCGCTCCGCACGTCCGTGCCAATCATTGCCTGGCGGCGCAATCATTGCACCACCGGCAATGATTGCCGCATGATGCGACAATTAAAATAGCGGAAACACGATTTCAATTAACCACGACAGCGTAGCTAACAACTGTCTTATCCAGTGCGTTTTTGAATCAACAACCTAGATCACACTAGATGGGAAGCGGGAGCGTGGGATCAAGTCAGCGGTCGAACAAGATCGCGGAATGACCAAATCTCGACCGTTGATCACGAGATCAACGGTCCATATCATCCCTCGATGGACAGAAGCCTAACCTGAAGCCCTAAACGCTTTTTTTACTCGTTTTCATGATCAGGTGCACCAAGTCGATTAAAATTTTAAACATGAATTGCCTATGTGAAGAGCATTTGTGGAGAGTGATTTTCACTATCTAAAAAGCGCTTTTCGAGAAGCTATTTAGGGCTCGTTTGGGACGGCGATACTCTTACTTTACTTTATAAAAAGTTATGAAATTATTGTTTGGGGCATCGCGGCACAACAGCGGCAGAAAAAATTCGCGGCATGTAATTGCTTCCCGCAACCTTACACTCTCTCTCGCGGTCCGCTGCTTTCGGCAAAAAAATGACGAAAATTCCCTGCAAATATTCGCAACTACCACCGTCATCCTCCTCGAGCTCTCCCTTGACATGGCTTCACGTGAGATCCTTTGGCCATTCGTGAATGTTATTGGAGAGCAAATAAAGGCCATTTACTTCCTTCCTATCCACCATGAGGCTCCTGCCTTTGTTGATCAAGCAACAGAGCAGCAAATCCGGAAGGTCGCAAAATGCAAAAAATCTCTGGAACACAGTCGTGCTCGCTTCAGCTTTTTCTTGTTCTCTTCTAGCTTCCTACGGCGGACCTCCCCATAAGTTATCGCCTCCGTCGCCGTCGCCGTTGCCGTCGCCGTTGCCATCGCCGTCGCCGTCGTCGTCGCCGTCGCCGTCGCTATCTGACACTGTTCGTGGATGAGCAGCGAAGCAAATTGGAATGTCGGAAGCAGCGAGGGAGGGCCGGTTCTCATCGGCATAATCACTCCTCTGCTATAATAATCACGGTCAACTATGGCGTGGAGAAGCGGCTGATTGCTTCCAAGAAGGGTAGCTCTGAACAGTGTTTCGGAGGAGGAAGAGAGAGCTGAGATGGACAAGTATGAGGTAGTGAAGGAACTCGGGTCCGGCAACTTCGGCGTGGCGAGGATGATGCGGCACAAGGAGACGAAGGAACTCGTTGCCATGAAGTATATTCCAAGAGGCCAGAAGGTAATTTTTCATCATGGGCTAGGGTTCTTATGGTACGATCTTACACTTTTTATTGTTCTCTTCTAGATCGACGAGAACGTTGCAAGGGAGATCATTAATCATCGCGCTCTCTGGCACCCCAACATTATTCGATTCAAAGAGGTAGGGTTTTTCTTTGGACAGCGATTCTTTTGTGGTTTTTGAGTCTGGCAGCGCATCAGCTCTAGTTTGTCTCAAATTGTGTAGGGTTTTGTTGGTTGGTAGGTAGTGTTGACGACGACGCACCTCACGATCATCATGGAGTACGCCGCCGGTGGAGAGCTCTTCGCGGGGAGATTCAGCGAGGATGAAGTATTTTCCTGAAATTTTATCCCCTAATCCCATAATTTTTATACCTAATATCAATTGCTTTTCTACTAATCCCTCATTATTTTATTGTTTTATATTTAGGCGAGATATTTCTTCCAACAATTGATACAATTTTTATTTTTTATTTAGAATGGTTAGCATATAAATTTTTTGAAAAATTTGACATTTACATTTTTTTTATCTCAATATATCAGGGTATAAAGGTAATTTATTCGCATACAGCTGCAGCACAACAACTTGACAGTTATACTTCCCAAACAGAATATAATGATTTTTGTACAGCAATTTTTGAAAGCAGATTTATGTACAACAATTTTGTAACCTACTTTACCGACATCTGCAGTCGTCCCAAACGCACCCTTAGATTTATTTTTCTAAATAGGGTTTTAATTTTAGCTCAATCCAATGAATGTATTCTGGGGATCTCGATACGGCTGAGCTTGTAGACTGTCCTCGTACAATTTTCTAGTTGAAATCGGGCTTTGAAACACGTTGGATCGATGGGAAATTACTTGGGAACTCGTTTGGTCTCGGCTCGCCGGAGATCTCGCCGCCAGTAAGGTATTGACGGCAAGTTTAGGTTGGGAAAAGTGGAGGAAGGTTGTGGGAGCTCTCTCACAAAGTTTCAAGAGCTGAGAAGGTCTATGGAGAGAGAACGAGCAAAAGTCCCCTAAGGTTAACCTAAACTCCCTATTTATACCTCAAACCCTAGGACCAACTGCTTAGATCTAATCTAGAGTTAATCAAGAGGCTGAGAAGGTAATTTAGAAGGGATTTAGCTCTAGGGAGCAAAAGGAATGTGTTTGGATTTAAATGTAGACTCAAATAGGCCATGTGGGTCAACCAGGTTGACCCATGGCACATGTATGAGCTCAATGGGTTGGGTCTGACCCATTGGGTCCACTGGAGGTAGGAATCGAGCCTAAGAAGGGTTTGAATTGATTTAAAATTGATTTTGGCTTAAATGGGCTAAATGGGTCAACCGGGTTGACCCAGGGCATGGGCTTAGGCTCCACAGACTTAGCTCAACCCATTGAATTTAATGAAAGGGGTCTCAAGACCTGACTTGGTCAATTTGACCAATTCAACCCTTTGACCAAGAGTATGAACAAAAAAAAGGTCAACAGTGATAGTTCGTTAGGGATTTTAAGCCCTTGTGAACTAGCCCGATGCTAACCAAGAGGGGGGGTGAATTGGTATTTAAAAATTTCTTCAAACAAAATCACAAACACAACCAAATAATCACCACAGAAATTAAAGTGCGAAAATTTAAATGCGAAAAAACAATAAGAAAGAACACACCGAATTTTATAGTGGTTCGGTCAACTTGACCTACGTCCACCCCCTAGAGCCTCTCCTCTAGGTATTGCACTAAACTCAGTGTCTCTCCTTTTGCACCCACAATAAGGATGAGAAGCCCGTACAAAAACTCATTTCCACTGACCTCGATGAGGCAGAGAACCCAACTCCTTTTGCTTTCTCATGAACTCCTCACGTGTTTCTCTCTCTCTCCCTTACTCTTCCTCTTCTATTGGCTCTCTCAGGTCAAGACAGCATCAAAAGATATCCTCTTGAGAAAACAAAAAATCTTAAATAGAAGGGATTCAAATTTGCCCTAATTTGCAACTAATTGTTAAAGATCGTCCAGGACAAACGACCGATCGCCCTGTACAATTAGTTCAAATTCAGCTCAAACAGCCATGATGATTTGAGAGAGTGGACGATTAAAAGGGTCCTTTATTCAGATCATCCAGGACGATAGGATATCATCATGTACAATTAGTTCAAGTTGTCAAATATCATCCAGACCATCGCCCTGGATGGATGTCTAGATGATGAAAAAGTAACTTGATCGTCCGGGTCGATTAGTACAAAATGTCACATATCGTCCAGAACATCGCTCTGGATGTATGTCTGGACGATAAAAAAATAACTTGATCATCCATAATGATTTTGGATCGTCTAGGACAATTTTAGATCGTCCCGGACGATTAGTTCAAATCAATAAATGTCGTCTAGAGCATCGCTCAGGTCGTCCAAGAAGAACTAAGGTTTGCTTAACTGATCGTCCCGAACGATCCTGCGATCATCCAGTATGATATAATCGAGCAATCAAACCTAATTGCTTTCCTTAATTATCAAATTAATTTAGACATAATTGAAGTCCATCATCCAGTACGATGTCCTGGACAATGTCCAAAAATAAAACATGCCTAAAAGGTTGTGGCGGCTGATTCTTTCTTATTTGAGCCTATCGTCCTAGACGACAATAATATCATCTAGGACTATTTGCTTAATTACGGCTGCCTTAACGAGGATGCCCTAATTAGGGTTTCTGTTTTTAACTGACCGTCCAAGATAATTTGGGATCGACCCGAACGATATGATCAAAAATAGGAAATTCTAAAATAGTCAGAATTTTTTTCCTAAGTGTGTGTGTGCAAGGTTACTTAGCATCATGACCCACATTGCTACAATGGACTCAAGAAAATGTAAAAGATACTTAACATACATTACAAGCTAACTCAGTCATAATCTATCCAATCTTGAGGTAATTTGATTTACAATTTGATCTTATGGACCTGAAATGTTAGTAGGCAAGGAAATCGTAGAAAAATAGAAGTAACATAAATATTTGCTATCATCAAAATTATAATTTCTAAATCTAGATTCACAACAAACATACCCTTTGTAGTTAGAAATTCTTCCTTCCTATACAGTGACCTATGCTTTTTTTTCCTCTAGGGATGGACTTTTCCTCCCCTTAGAATTAGACATGCTAGTGATAAAGTACACCCTCTATGCCATTACCCTAGTATCAATTTAAAACTTTGATTCCTCAGGGATAAACTTTTCAATCCAATAGGATCAAAATCCCAGATTTGATCTTTCAATTCATCAATGCCAATATGTACAATAGAATTCCATTACATCACACTTATTAGGGGTCCATTTGTTGACCTCATTTTTGTATGAGGTCACTTAGACCAATCCAAATCCAAGATCTATTTAGACCCTAGGATTTATCTAGGCCCTAAGATTCTTCCAGACCAATCTAGATCTTAGGATTCATTTAGACCCTAGGATGCTTCTAGACTACAGACCCTATGATCAATCTAGACCCTAGGATTCTTCCAAATCAATTTAAACCCTATGATTTATCCAGACCCTAGGACCTATCCAAACCTTAGATTAACCCAGACCTTAGGATCTATCAAGACCTTAAGACATGTCTACACCCTAGATCAATCCAGACCCTAGGATATATTTAGACCCTAGGATCTATTTAGACCCTAGGATCAATCCAGTCCTTAGATCTACTTAGACTCTAGGATCCATTTAGATCTTAGATCAATATAGATCCAAGCCAATCCAAATCCTAATTCAATTCAAACTTTAATCAAATCTAGATTTCAAACCTACCCATGCTTTAAACATATCCTGATCTCAGCTCTAGTTCAAATATTGATCTTGTCTCTAATCAAGCTTTAACCTTATCCTATCACTTATGATCATCCAAATAATCATAAATGATATGGGTAATTCAAATCCAATCATCCAAATTCAAAATCCAGATCATACCCAAAAATCCAATCTGAAATCTAAGGATAAAGGCCCATGTCTTGAAACTCTTTTTTAAGGATTTTTCAAATAATTCAAACTCTAGTCAAATTACCTCTGATTCAAAGTCTATAAATTGCATATTGATAAGAAATGTCTCTAGAGGCAACTCTCCAAATTTGAGCTCAATCTAAGGCCTTTAACCCCATAAATTGGATCAAAATTCAAATATTGTAAAACCTTTAAATATTTACAACATATGCCACTGAACCTGCCACCTAGTGGATCCTGACCTTGGAGCCTTCTCCAAACCCTCTAATCACACCCAGAACCTTGATTATGAATTGTTAAGCATTAAACTGTATTTTGGTGGACCTATTTTGACTCCTAGTTGACTAGGGGTCAAAATGACCAAAGTACCCCTTAAGGGTTTGAATAAATATTTCAAACCAAATGATCTCCAAATTAATTGGATTCACTTCCACCAATTTTCATATATCCAACCAAACTTGTTGATCTCATTCCTAGCTCCTGGGTCAAACTGGTTGACCAAGTCAACCTAGGTTAACCTAATGACCCATTAAAGGCCCAAACAAGTGATTTGACCTATATGACAATTCCAGACCCTAAAACCACCTCTACTAAACCCTATTCATCATTTCAAACCCATTGAGCCTAAACTAGGGTATTGGGTCAACTTGATTGACCAATTCAACCTAGGTTGACCCAATAGTCCTTGAGGGTTAAAATGGGTTATTCCAACCCATTTGCCCAAGTCAAACGTCTCAAACCCTCAAATCCACCCTATTAAATGTCTTGAATATTCTCAAGTTCACCATGGGTCAAATCATGGTCAAGTTGACTAAGTCAACAAAAACCCAAGCTTGATCAAACTTGACTCAATTGAATCAAGTCAAGGTCTATGATTCAATCAAACCTTCTAAAACTTCAAAACCATTCAAATGCATACCTTGAGTCATCTTAAACCCATCACAAGTCAAATCATACATTATTTGACTTAAACTCTCAAACTTGGTCAAAATACTTCCCATACATTCAAACTTCAAGTCCCTAGCTCTCAAACTCCCTTCAACTCACCCAACCAGCTCAAACCCACTTCCTCCATGCCCCTTAGCTACCATGTGGCATAGGGACCAGTCAAACCATCAAACATAGGCTTATGGTGGTCAAACTTGGTCAAATGACACCTTAAACCTAATGCCTTCTAATCTAAACCTCTCTAGCTATTTGAAGGGACTCTAGAACCTTCCAAGGCTGCCTCTCAACCTTTAGATCTAGATTAAATGGCCCTAAACATCCCCACATGCTTGTATGAGGACAAGGACACCTTTCTACCTAGGATGTCCTTATGTCCTTTGATCCTCCTGCTCCCAACAAACTCCAGGACTTGGCAGCCATCAAGGAAGCCTCCAAGCTGATCAGGACTGTCTCCTAGAGCCAGGGTATTTTGAATAGGGCTAAATCCTTCAATCGAGCCTCATTCATCACCCTATCAATCTCTCTCCACTCAAGCCATCCCATACCAAACACTCTTTTTGTTTGAGCTTCTAACATGTCCCTCGACCTTTCTCAAGTCAAATCCAGCCATCAAAGGCCACCGGTGGCAAGCTTTTCGATCAACTGAAACATATTTCGTCCAAGCTCTATATCCCGAAGGTTACTTAGCATCATGACCCACATTGCTACAAAGGGCAAGCTTTTTCAAACTGTGGCTTCAATAGGGAAAACGAGCGTGGACAGTCAACAAGCTCAGAGATATCCTAAATTGTTTAATCCATCTACAAATCAAGGTGAAAAGCTTAACCCTAGTTTAGGACACCTAGATTTAAATAGCTTTTATTTAAGCCCTTTTTAGACCATAAAATTTACTCCCCACTATTCAGTAGATTGAACATAAGCTCTGTTTAAATTTTCAAGGCTTTTGATCCAATCGTTTGTGAGTTTTAAGCTTTCTTCATCTCTAAGGCTTCAAGTTAATGCATGCATCTACTGGACAAGTTTTGGATAGTTGATCTCATGATCAATGATGCTCATCGAGTCATATAATCCCCTGGATCAATCTACGGTCTGGTTGTCCGTTGAATTAATCATTCGGCTCAATCTGAGTCGTTCGCTCGAAACAACAGACGATCAGATGGTCTGCGGTATATGCTGACTCGTTTAAGTAAAACGAGTGGGCCCCGTTCACAATAATACCAATGATTGTCGACGGCGTAATCATTGGCATTTAATCCCGCCGCCGACAATCATTTTCCACAGTATGAACCAACCAATGGAAAGACACCACGTGGTCCACCCACAATCGTCGATTCCATTTAATTAATTTAAATATGTTTTAATTACAGAAAAATTAAAAAATATATATATAAAATTTAAATATAAATACAAAAAATACATATTTTAAATTAAAATTTTTAGAATTTAATTTTTCTTTAATTTGAAATTAAGATTAACTTAAAATATTACATATATATTTTAAAGTTTTCAAAATATAAAATATTTAATATTTTAAATTACTATTGTAATAATATATATATAATTAAAATGTACCAAAAAATATTTTCAAGATTTAATTTTAAAATATTTTATTTAAATCACAAAATATATTTTAAATATTTTAAAAATTAAATTAAATTTAAAATTTTTTATACAATTTAACTTATTCATATTATTTAAATATAAAATAATCAATTAGTATTTAATTAGATAAATATTTAACATTTTAAAAATTTAAAAATTTTATATCAAAACATTTTAAGTAATTCATGAATTTAAAAAATATATAAATTCAAATATTGAATTAAAATTAATTTAAGGTATATTTATTTTTTTTAATTAATTAAATATTTAATTACAATTAAATTTAAATAATTTTGAAAATTTAAATAAAATTATTTTAAATAATTTTAAAATTTTAGAAAACATTTAAGATTTAATTAAATTTGATTTAAAAATTATTTTAAATATTAATTAATTTTATATTATTTTAAATTCATTTAATTGACTTAAAACTTTAAATATTCAAATAAAATTCAATTTAAATCAGAAAATTACATATAATATATCAAATTTTTCATAGTTTTAAATACTTTCATTTAAAATTAATTTCAAGATTAATATCTTAATTCATTTTTAATTAATTCTAATTATTCAATAATTTTAATATTTAATTATTATTTAATTAAATATTAAATTGAAATATGTTTAAATTTTAAATATTTTATTTTCAAATATCTTAAAAACTTCGAGGATCTCTTATTAACATTTTACAATTATTTTGATATTACTTTTAAATATTTTATTTTAAAACTATATATATATATATATATATATATATATATATATATATATATATATATATATATAATATTTGAGAGATCCCTTGAAACTTTAAACATGGATTGAGCTTGAGATGAATTGATTTAATGGGAAGTTGATTAGTGAATAATCATGATTTGGTTATTCACTAATCTAGCTATAAATTATTTGCATTATCCTTATTTTTTTGCATGCTTAGGGTACACACACTCACCTAGCTTTAAGGCTCTCCTAGATTTAGGAATTGATTGTGATTGTGCATATATATATATATATATATATATATATATATATATATATATATATATATATATATATATATATATATATATATATATATATATATATATATATGTTCAAGGCTTAGTCAAAACATCTATTTTGGACCCAGAAAACTTAGTGACATCATTATGTACAATAATTAAGGACCCATGCCTAAATTTTTTTAACAAATTCTAAAAATTAGGATACACTTCCTATTGACTTAAAACTTTGAACACTCAAATCTAATGACATCTTCAGTCCCTAGAAAAATTTCTAGCAACTTTAAAATCATTAAGCCCCTTAATTATTTAACTTAAAATTAAACCATTAATTAAGCATCTAAAAACATTCAAAATTCTAATAAATCAAATTTAAACCCAAAAAATACATATAATATCTCAAATTGGCCAGAATTCAATTTACAGCTTAAGAACAATAAAATACCTTGAATTTGATTCCATATTTAAGTTTAATTTAATTTTAATTTAAATTCAACATTTAATTAATTTAATTAATTAAAAATAATTAAAATTTTTTTTTTTTAAAAAAATCTCAAATACTTGATAATCCCTCTTTAGATCATTAATAATCTTTGGAGGCGATTTCAAGAAGTTTGTAGTTCATTTGGATTCAAATCATAAAAAGCCCCTTAATTAAATTAATTAAATAATTCAAATAAATACTCAAACTTTAAAGAATCGTAAATAATTCCAGAAAAATCCAAATTGATCAAACTCAAAGGCATTCATTTCCAAATAAAATCTAATATTTATTAAAATTTTGAAACCTTAAAAAACCAATCAAAATTAAAAAGTCAACAATCCAATCAAACTTAAATTAAAACCAAGTCAAAACTTCAAACATACATAACTAAATATAGAAAATCCAAATCCAGTAAACTTACAGTCTAAATGATCATCTTAAGATCTAATATTTTATAAAAATATTAATTTTTTAGAATTAAACCTTAATAAAAAAAATCAACTTTTAACCCTTTAATTAAATAATTAAAATAATCCAAAAAATGCTTAAATTTTTATAACCAACTTTAAAATTCCAGAATCTTTTAATCAACCTTAAAGCCAACAATCAACCAACCTTAATTAAAAACTAATCAACTTTCAAATCTTAATCAACTTAAGCCACTTTATTATACTGGTTACCACTATGTAACCCATATCTATAAGCCTATTAGCTTAGTCATAAGAAATGTGAAATAAACTTTTCAGCCTCACTGAGAAACAAAGGTGGTATCCAACAAATAATTATAAATAAATCTTAAAATCAATTTCAAATCATTAATATTTGAACTTTAATTAAATATTCTTTTAAGCTTTTCAACCAACCAGAACTTCAAAAAACTTTAATTAATTATCCTATATAGGATATATATCCAAACTACACAGCTTACCTTACACACTTTAGATTGTTTGCTATGACACAACTTCAAGATCTAGGCTAGACCGATGTTTACTTTTCTACTGTGTGCCAAGTTTTCGAGTTTTCACTACATGCTGATTCTTAATGTTGATGTGATTGTTTATTTAATTTCTGCACTCTGTGATGTGATTGATTGTGCGTTAGATCTACCCTTAGGTTATGGAAGATTTATACTAATTCAATTTTATGCAGGTGGTCGTGCTCATACATAGCATAAAAATTAAGGGGGCATAAAATTAAACTTTAAAATTAACAATATTTTATGTAGGCACTTTAGAAATTGTTAAATCCCCCTTTAAATTGAAAGAGCATGGCCAAACGTGGCTATGAATTTGAGCAAATATTAATGATTTGAAATTGATTTTAAGATAAACATCCGATTTAGAGTCTAGATTTTTTATTTTTCAAATGTAATTTAATTCAAGAATTGAGTTGTATTTTTAAAAGTGCTTTGAGAATGAGAAAAACATCTGATTTAGAGTCAAAAGAAGAAGGGACACCTTTTAGAGGAGAGTCCCTTTCCATTTCGAAATCCAAATTAGGATGACTTTAAAGTATCCAAAGAGAAAAGATAACACCTCTTTCGAGGGAAGAGTTTCTTTTCATTTGGATATCCGAACCTAACAATCCAAGAAGCCCTACATAAGGACGAATAAGTAAAGAATGAGAAGACCCATTCTCAAATTCACTTGAGTCTTAGGAGTAGAATCCAGGATGTAGTTAGTAGTATCCAGCCACTTTACTTTTCCTGCAGACTCTAGGTTATAATATTAAGTGGCTTTTGTTACATGGACTTTGAATTTATTTAATTATATGATTGATTGATGTGTTGATTGCGATATAAAATTTCATTTTTTTAATAATTTTTTGGCGCTCTTGCATGTCGTATTTATTTTAATCTGGAACCCGATCGAAGGCTCATGAGGGATCGTTAAAACTTTTCTACTTTAATTAAGTTTAAAAAATTTAAGCTCACATAAAAACTTTAACGTTTTAAGAAGTAAGGCTGAGACTCCCAGGAGTTCTCATATGCATAATTATTGCATCTTTTCTCCTTTGTTAGGCACCTCCCTGTCTGCAGGTTTTGGAAGATCACCTTGCCTATGAGGGTGCAGATCTGTCAAAGGGAATCTATGCATTCTTTTAGGATAAAATCTATTTTCTAAGCTTAATTTTAAAATTGCTTCATTTTAATTTTTAAGCATTTAATCGAATCAACTAGCATGCATCACATTAGAAACAAATTTAAATGTCTCTAAAAATTTAATTGCATTTAATTAAGCATCATGTCACCCAATATAAGTTAAGGGACTAATTAGGAATTTGCTCAAGATGTCGGCCTCAATTCCTTAAACTCAATCTAATCAACTTCCCTACCACTCTACATTAAAAGACCGAACTCATAGTTTTGACACACTTAGGTGGTTTAGTTGGCTCCCCAATCCAGGCCGGGGTAAGTCTATATCTACATTGCATTAGTTAGGTTTGGGTTACAGATTTTTAATGTCCATTTTAGAATTAGATTCTGAACCGAGCTCAGGCTATAATACCTCAACCTTCAGGAATCTAATACCAACTTTTTAATAAAATTGAATATTTAACTTAAATATCTTTGAATCAAATTCAAGTCCAACACTTAGGATAGGCTCGAGTATTTTTGAAGCGATTTAGAATCTCAAAAAACCTCATACCTTTCTTTCTTTGATTTCAGAAATACGTGCTCAATTTTGAACCATTCTCGATTGAAATTTTCAATCCTTACCTCCTTTGACATCAAACTTTAAAATCTCAAAATAAAATTTCTACCGCTATTTTAATCGAGAGTATTTGTAGGAAACTTTGATTTCCCTACAATATAATTAACTACGAGGGTTTGCGCTCGTAGGATATTTAGAAACCTGGATTTAATTTTCAAAAGCCAAAATTTTCAAAACTTAAATTAATTATCTTTGGGAAAATCAAATATAATGATCATTATCGTCATTTTCAAATGATTGATAGTAAATGATATATTCTTCCTCCAGGAATATATATCGTTCTATTATCACAATTTTAATTATAAAATTAATAATCCGTTTATCCAGATTAACGTAGTCAAACACTCGATCAAATTTCATTTTGACTCTCTGGGGTCATATGTGATTTTTCCTGAGTTTAACTATGATAATCAGGATGAATTCAAAGTTCTGAAATTTAAACTCATTAGAGAACGATATATTCTCCTCCCGAGCCAATATATTATTCATGATGACATGTTTGATTTCAAAATTAAAATATCAGAAATTAAACTTTCCCAAAAAAATTAATATTTTTTAAATTTACACTTTTTAATCAAACAGAGCTGAAGATGTTTTGCCACTTGAAGTTGAACTGACATCACTTTGGGTAGATGATTAGTACGACCTTACAAAAGAACAAAATGCTCACCTGCGAATGGAAAAGCTTGATGCAGTGGATGAAGTCAAACTCCAAGCTCAACAAAATTTAAAAATTTATAGGGCAAGGATGGTCAAATCTTTCAATCGCATCGTACGTCATCAAGCATTTCAAGAAGGACAATTGGTCAGAGTGCTGAGAAGACCAATTAGTAAATTTGATCCAAACTAGGAATACTTTTTTGTTATTGAGAAAGTGTACCGAGGAGGAGCCTATCAACTCATTGATATGGAAGGTCGACGACCTATGCCTCCTCCGATCAATGAGAGATATCTGAAGAAATATCATTCTTAAGAAAGCAAGCTGAAGATCATTACATGCAAAGAAAGAAAATATTTTTAAGTTATTTTAAAAATTCTCCCACAAGATAGTGGGCATTTTTAAGTTTAAAAATGCTAAAAATCTGATGACTGTTGAATTTTTCTTTTAAGACAGGGGGTATTTTAAATATTTATTTGAGTTAACATTAATCCTCAAATAAATATTTAAAATCGTTTAAGAAGCTACCACTGTATAAATACAGGGAAGAAGCTAGTGTCTTCAAGCAAAAAAATATATGATCATTATAAAGATTGAAGATTTATCTTCACATTCTGTCAAGATCTCGAAGTTCAGATTGAGAAGATATTTTGATATAATAATCTCAACAAATCAAATTTGACAAGTATGAGATGTTATAGTACAAATCCAATGCTCAAACAAGTATAATATCAAACTCAACAAGTCTATATGTAGCCGAGGCACTAACAATTTTGCCTACTCAACAAGCCATGATAAGAGGTTGTAGTAGGAAAGCACATATTTTACTAGCCTGATGAAAAATACTTCCAAGTTTATTATTTGTCAAATTTAACAAATCAAAGTAGTTCAAAAACAAAAGAGCCTCAACGAACAAATGGATTAAGGTAAAATTCAGACGAAAAATCTCAATCAACTCAAAGGCACTAAGCTACAATAAAATTTTTATCAAATTAAAGGCGTCATTCCTTCAACAAATATGTCAAGCACAAAGTTAAGATCGAATGAGCTTCTTTCTTCAGCATGTCCAATAAAACACAAAGCTTATGACTGAAGAAGTTATCCACAATTCTTATAAAACAATAGGCAGAACTAAAAGAATATTTTCATTATCAAAGTCCATCATTCATAAACCTTTGGACCGATAATGATGTGTCATTGATCTACAGAAAGCCTAAAGAGTTTAGGTCACTAGCATACGTCCATTCGTCAAGCTCATAAAAGCACAAAGCTAGGGCAAAAAAAATGTTAATTCCTGACAAATCGAGAAGATAAATCAGGAACATCTAAAAGACCCTCTACGTGACATCTAAAATTAAATTTTATATATCTGTAGGGTCAAATAGCTTTCAACAGACATGATATGTTATAGGGTACATATTATATTTGTTGGGAGGTATTTGTTGACCTACAACTACCTCACGAACCTAACCATTGAGAAACCCACGATCGCACATAACTTCCCCCACGATCCCATATCCCACTTCGATAACTCCCACTCACGACAAAAAAGACCTCATTAGTTGTTCACAGGCTCTCACGCATAGAGGAACTCAAAGATTCGGAAGAAATTGCTAGGGTATGGAGACTTACCCGCTGACCTCCGTCGACCTTCGATACCTCTGCTCTCGCCGAATATCGCTGGCCTCCATCAACTCCAAAGGTCGAATCTGATGTGCCCTAGCCGCTTGCAAGCCCGAACTTCTACATGTGATCAAGCCGCTGTGCCTTCTACCTCTCGGAAGTTGTCTGCAAGCAGGAGTTTGGAACCTCCGTCGACTCCGACCTCCCAGTCGGCCTCCGCCTTGACTCCGACCCCTACGACTGAATCTGATTTCCCTGCCTACCTCCGTGCCCTAGTCGACCTTGCCGGCCTTGCTTGCCTCTAGCCTAACCAGCTGCCTAAAGATCGCCGACCAAGACCCGCCGAGACCCCCGCGACCTACTCCCGTTCGACTCTTCTTCCCGATCCTCCTCTCCTTTTCTCTGTTTAAAAAATATCTATTATATAATATATTATCAATATATTATATGATACATTATATATTATATATATATTATATTATAATATATCTATCTATATAATATAATTTATATAATATAATATGTATATATTATAAAATATTATTATAATAATAAATATATATATATATATATATATATATATATATATATATATATATATATATATATATATATATAATATTATGTTATATTAATTAATATAATATTATATATATAATAAAAAAGAAGCAGATAATATCCTGATCAACAAATAGAAGATTGAAGGAAGTCTCGGGGTTCGATTTGGTCCCCCGAAGCCCTCGGTCGTCGAGCTTATATGACCGAGGGATTGAAGACTTGAAGATATTTATGGGATCGATTCGCTCTCCCAATCTCCTCGTTGTTGATTCACATCAGTTGAGTCGAGTCAAAAGGGCAAATGCATTATTTACCTCCCGGAGCTGGGAAGGGGACGCCATAAGGCTGCCAAATTTTTGAGGGGAGTAAAAATATTTTAAAAATCAAAATTAAGTCACTTAATTATAATATCACAACAAATTGGAGAAGATTGAAGGAAGTCCCGAGGTTGATATGGACCCCCGAAGCCCTCGGTCGTCTAGCTTATCTGACTGAGAGATTGAAGACTTGAAGACCACTAATGGGATCGATTCGCTCTCCAAATCTCATCGCCGTTGTTTCGCTTCGGCCGAGTCTAGCCAAAATGGCAAGTGTCCTCCTTACCTATCGGCGCCGAGGAGGGGACGCCGGGAGGCTGCCAAAATTTACTCGATAATTTGGGACTAAGCAAAAATTTTGAAAGGCAATCGTCGACAATACTCTGCAACCTATCATAATGAATCAAAGCTTATTAAGGCCAATTTCGAGACCCGACAACATCCCGAATCCCTTGGCCGTTGATTCGCTCCGACCAAGCGGACCTGAAAGGGCAAATGCCCTTCTTACCTCCGGGAGCCGAGGAGGGGACGCCGGAAGGCTGCCAAAATTTCTAGTGAAAGTAAGAGACCTAAAACTAAATGAATTTATATTTGAATGAACTCTAAAAGACTTAATTTGGACTTAACTTTTAATGAATCACATGCAATTGGATATAAACATAGGGCATTGAGTTTTAAAATGACAAATGCACATTAAAATCACGAGTGTTAAATGATCCTGAGCATCCAAATATGTTAAAAGAATGAATAAGGAACTCACAACGGGCGAAGAAATTCAAATACAACTGGCTTATAAATCACAAACCCGAGATATCTAATGAATGCTACAATTCACCTATAAATAGAAGTAGGAAGTTTGCAATGCCCATAATAACTAGCCTACGAGCAAGAACAAGGAGCTTGTATCGAACAAATCAATCGACCTATAGAGAGAATATGTGAATTTGTAACAAGCAAGATAATTCTTCTACGAGCACGGTCTAGTAGTGGTGATTGAGCAAACACTCTCTACGAGCTGTGCTAAGTGATGCTTAGAAGAGTTAAAACAAACTAAATGCAATAATTGAAATATAGAAAGCTTTAACGCCACTGGATCCACAACATGTGTACAAGCAGATAGAAGGCGTTCGTAGGCACTTCAAAGAAATCTCAAGCATTTTTCTAAAATAAAAAACCACTTGCGTAAATCGATAATATTTAAATATTTTAAAATGCTCATTCTGTATTAAATATCATCCTCTAAACTGAAATGCTACCACCCAGTATATGCTCCGATCAACATGTTAAAGTTACAAACACAAATATTCAAGAATGCTTCGTAGGGTCAAATGCTTGTTAATAGAATATTATATTTGCAAAACTAAATGCATCTTGTATGCGCTCCGGTCAACGTGATAAAAGTATAAACACTAATGTCTGAGAATACTGCGCAGGATCAAAAGCTATAACCTTGCATGTGCTCAAACAAACATATTACTAGTACAAACACCAATGTATGAGAAAGCTGTGCAGGGTCAAATGCTCATTTTATTTTCAAATTAAACAAAACCCGCATGTGCTTTGATCGTCACATTTGAATCTCTAAATCCAACGATTCGAGAATGCTGCAGGGGCCAAATATTCAAGTTTCATCCTCCTCCATGAAGGAACTGGAGTTGACATGACTTGAATTACACAATGTCCCCCAAAATCCTACAAAAATACAAGTAACCTTAACGTCACCCCGATGATGGTCGTGTTGATCAGAAATCTCAACCGAAGGGGTCAAATCTCAAATCCAACAAAAGTCTAAATTAGACCTATCAATATTTGACCCGACCCGAAAACCCGATCCGAACCCGACCCGGAATTTTCGGGTTTGGGTTGACTCGAACCCGAAGCAGGTCGGGTTCGGGTCCGGGAAACCGACCCGTTTGCAAAAAAGGGTCGGGTTCGGGTTGACCCGACGGGTTGCCGGGTCAACCCGAAAACCCATTTAATTTAAAAAATTTTGATTCCCGCCCTTGCCCGCTGCCCCTGCCCGAGCTGCCCGCTGCCCTAGCCCGCCTTGCCCGCTGCCCGCGTCCGCTGCCCAGCATCCGCTGCGGCGCTGTCTCGAGCGGTCGAGCCCGCCTGCCCAAGTCGCGCTCGTGACTGCCTCGAGCCGCCTGCAGCCTGCCCCGCCTGGCCGCCTGCACCGAGGGCCAAGGCCATCAGGCTGTGTCA
Organism: Dendrobium huoshanense; assembly: GCA_016618105.1. Classification (NCBI taxonomy): domain Eukaryota; kingdom Viridiplantae; phylum Streptophyta; class Magnoliopsida; order Asparagales; family Orchidaceae; genus Dendrobium; species Dendrobium huoshanense. The sequence goes on from CM028348.1 coordinate 48,587,909, forward strand.
CGCCGTGACGCCGTGTGGCCCGCCGCCCGTGTCCGCGCAGACCAGCGGTTCTGCGACACAGTGACAGTTTCGCGTCCGCGACAGGAAGCTTTTCCGGCATCCGCGGCTGTTCCGTGTCCGGCGTCAGGCTTACGCGGGTCGGGTCGGGTTGACCCGAACCAGAAGCGGGTCGAGTTCGGGTCCAGAAAATTGACCCATTTGAAAAAACGGGTCGGGTCGACCCGAACCCGAATAATACCGGGTCAATTTCGGGTTGACCCGAACCCGACCTGTAACCCGAAATTGACAGGTCTAGTCTAAATCTCGGAAATGAAATCTTTCACCTAAAAAAACGTAAAACTAAAATCAATCAACCTCCCACAAGCGCTTGTCGGGGGTGATAAATTTAAAATTAACATCAGCTCACAAAGAGCGAATGTGTATCGGATGTATCACTAAGATTCATCCACAAATAATCTCTTGCTAGCAGGGACGTGACACGTGCCCTCTATCGGGTGGTTTTGCCACAAAATATCACAATTATATTACAATCATGAATAAAGCCCGTATGTGCCCTAAAAGCTTCAAACTCTTGAGTTATGAATCATAGGGTATATCTGATAGGCACAAAGCTCTCTATTAGCTAAGGAGAATTCAGATCTATCCCCTTAGAAAAACACCAACCCAGGTCTACAATATTTTCTTGGACGAAGCAACCCATAATTGCTGATAAGGTACCATCTGTCAGGTTGGGTTGACTACCTCCTCTGACTAAGTAGACCAGGGATCATGACAACCCGAGACAATGGAACCATGGGATCTTGATCGAGCTCGTCTACATTCCCCCCACCACTAGTTTTAAGTTCATGATGATAAATTCCAAATCATAAAATAAGATTCAAACCATAAATTGTTGATATTATATGATGGGTTTATAACCAATGCGACTGCTTTAACAACTAGCCTTAATCGAAAGTTTTCTCTTGTTATCAGGAGGGGTAATTAACTATAGGGACTTGCACATATAGGAAACCAAAACTCAGATAAAAAAATCCTCACAAAATGAGGGAAAAATCTTTATGTAGTGTTTTATCTAAATTAAAATCCAATCTGCCTTCTGAAAATTCACCCGGAACCTAAACTTGTTAAAACTCACTGCCGTCATCATTACACTTAACAAAAAAATAGATCAATAGCGCGGAGAGGCCGGGGCACGCACCTATGGAATTTTTGGAGCCCACAATCTTGTGTGGTGAAGAAACAAACCGGCATAATTCATGGCCAACTCTATATGAAATTCACAGTTAATGCCAAATTTTGTCGAAAGAATATTGATTAAACAAATCATATCCATTTTTTTCAGTGGGTAGAACTATAGTAAAAAAGTAGCTCTCCATTGACTGCAACTCCTTTGGCATTGTTTCGGCAGCTCGTTCCTTGGTGCTTATGGCTCCTCAGTTTTATTTGGTTCATGCAACTCCATTTATTCATTGCATCGAAGCATCTATTATGATATTTTGTAATTGTTCCTATAATTATAGATATCCAACATCATTATGACCCCATATATATAAACGTACTCTAGTGTATATTAGATTCAAAGCATCACCAATTTGATCCTGGAGAAATACTTGCTGATCTTTTATCAATTGAATATCATATACTTAATTTTTACTTTGCTACCTCTAGGTTTCTTATCATCTGAAAATTTTCAAAATTTCTCATTAGCATTCATTATGTTGGAAGATGCCTATTAAAATTATATCATCTGAAGCATAACTTCAATTATCCTCTATAAGCATACCTACAACAACTTAAAAAAAAAAAAACAAAACAAACTTGATATTGTTCCAGATGTAATCTTATCATGATTGAAAATCTCATCAGTCATAATAAATCTCATCATTCATATCTTTGATAATTTCAATATAACTATTACATATTATTCTATTTCACTAATACCCACCAAAGCAACACATGGTATTTTAGATGATATGCCATTTTTCTAATCAGTGAAATCTATATGAACGTCAGTTCATTACCCCCTGCACTTTTTCACTAATTAGCTAGGAGTTATCTTAAAAAAAAAGAACTACATGAGCAATATTCCGCTTAGGGTGACATTACAATCATGTCAATTATATATTGCAAGATCAAATATAGACAAAAAAAAAAAAAAACTAATACTAGCCAAATAAAAAGGCTTTTCAGTTAAAACATAGTTACAAGAACCGACCAAGTAAGAGGATGGTGCAATGTTCGAAAAAGTATATTGATTAAAATCAAAAACATTGGTTAATAATACAAGGTGTCAAGGTTACCATCAAACACAAATCAGCTGCATTTCAACGTTCTAGACCCTATATGCTTTCAAACTTTGGATGAGAAAAGATTCTATAAATTGTTCAGACTAAACAAACCTGATCCATTCAACAATGGCTTCTGTCCAATGCAAACGAGTACAACTCAAGCACAAGTGTGAATCTACGTGCAGCACTATCAGGAACTGTCAAAAGGACAACTTCTTGACCAAGTAATTTTACCATAAAAGATAAAAACCCTTGGCATTCAGCAATCATATACGCTAACTTTAGTCAAATTTTCAGTTCGTTTTTATCTTCTTCCTTTTGAGGAACTTTAAAGTTATCAGCATTTGAACTTATAAATTTCTTATCGTCATTCTCAGCAATAGCTCCACTTGATGAATGGTTCTTTACAACAACAGAAATGTCTGCTTCAGATGCGCCAGCTAGCTTGAACCTCTCCACAGCTCCATCAAGAGTTTTCTTCCAATCACCAAACCCAAGCTTAAATTCAACTTGAGAGCGTTCAAATAGCAAGTTTCCCCAGAACAGATGTATCTGAGATCTCATCATGGTAGCCTGCTCTGCTGCCTCCTCAGCAGATAGTTCCCCTTGACCATCCACTATCCCTTGTTTTTTTTTCCTCTTCAACAATTCATCCTTTTTGTTGAAGCTAGGGTCTTTGAGTTCATTAATCCTCTGCTCTTCGGCCTTCTCCCACATCGTGGTTGCAGCCTTCATCTTCTCCTCTGCACTGTCAAAAAGTTTGATTGTCTCAGAAGAATCCCATGTTGTCAAATCCACTTTACTAGCCAGAGCAAAGGACCAATGCAACTTTGCAGTCTCAAAATGTTGCTGTCCAAGTGCAAGCAATCCTTCATAGAAGTCTGGCTTTACCTGAAGTGCCTCCTCATATTTCTGTCCAGCAAGAACATATCTTTCCTTAACCCAATCATATGCTTCCTGAAGCCGAGCATCCATTGCTTCCTTTTGCAAAGACTCATCCAAAGGTATACGCTTTCTTGCAGCACACATATGTACGTTTCCCCAGTTGAAGAAGGCAAGTGCTGCCACCTCTTGGAATTTAGCAGCAGACATCTCAAAAAGCGCCTGAGCTTCTTTACTTGTTATTGTCTCCTCAAGTGCCTCAGAGCACAACTCCATCCCAAGCTCATGAAGATCCAAGTGCGCATCTGGGTCAATACCAACCTGCTGACGGAAAAGCTGGGCAAACTCATAAAGCCAGTCATCAATATCAACTTCCTTACACTCAGCATGATCACACCCTTTCCGCTCATTGTCCTTCACCACCTGTTTCGCTGAAGTATTATTAATGGCAAAATCATCCACACCCTCCACAGGTAAATCCCCGACCAAAGAAGGTGACTGATTCTCATCACCCTTCACCAACACCTCCTCAATATTATTCACCTCTTCATCTGGTACAGAAGGCTCCTGCTCAGGGCTCACCTCCACAACATAGAGCCTTAAAACCTGAAGCTTTTCTTTCACCACCTGCCCATTTTCTTTCTGCAAATTCTTCCCACCAATTTCTTCAGCACAAGACTCTGCCAGCCTGAGCTCCCGTGTGCTCGTAACAGTAACAAGATCGCCATCCAAATCCTTGTACTTGACCAGAACCGACTTTGAAGAAGGAAACCTTTTCGCCACAATTTCTCTCAATGTCTTGAAGCTGCAATTAACTGGCATCTCAGAAAGCCGAATATCATGATCATAAACCAGCTTCAGTGGTCTCACTCTAGTGATGACCGTAGATTTTGCTGCTGCATCAGAAGAAAGATTATTCCCATAGTCTGCCTTCACGGCAAGCCTGGGAAGAGATGGAGAGGAAGACTCTGATTTCAACTGAGGACCATTGGGAAGAGATATTGTCGCAGATACTCTCTCCTTCTCCGCTGCGAATTTTTGCAACGGCGGAGGGGAAGAGGGTTTCTTGGACACGGGACGAGAGGGGAGGCACGGTCCCAGGCCAGCAATGGGGGCCGCTGCACGAACAGCTGAAGCGCCCAGAGCTGCGGGCGAGGGGCGACTGGCGAGGGACTGTTCCACATGGTGCGAGGGGGAAGGTGAGAGGGCAACACGGAGTCGGCGTGCGAGATCTAGCGCATCGGAATGCGAGGGCTCCAGCGCGAGCAAAGAGTTGACGTCCTGGAGGGCAAGGTCGTAACGCCGGAGTGCCTCAAGGGCTCGTGCGCGTCGGAGAAGAGCACGACAGTAACGCGGCTGGGCTTGAAGGGCGAGAGAGCACTCGGCGGCGACGGCCTCGTGGTCAATAGGACGCATCTGAAGTAGGCAAGCGGCTCGGTTCGAGTGGAAGACGGCGCGCTCCGGGTGGCCACGAGGGAGAAGCCTGAGGGCTAGTTCGTACTGCTCCAGCGCGCCGGCGTAGTCCTTGGCTTGGAAACGTTGGTTTCCCTCCTCCTTGAGCTCGTGAGCGCGTTTGAGGAAAACAGAGGGGTCGCCTCCCAGCCCATTCAACTGCATGGCAGCCGTTGGCAGTGAAGCCGATGTGGTGGAAAACTGGTCGGCAGAGTTGCCAGATTTCTTCCTCCGCCCACCGGATTTCCCCATTCCTACGCTGCTTAAACGGAGAGATGTGGTTGATAGCGGGCAAAATGCCTTTTCAGGGTAGAGAGGCGGCGATAAATGAAACCCTAGAGAGATGTTAATTGGCCATGGAATCGGAGAAGGGATGTTAATTGGCACCGTTCAGCTCTGTGCCGATGCAATCCATCTAACAATTTAGCTATTTGCTTATATAATTTGTTCATGATTTTGCTACAATTCATTTATAATTCAATCAAGACATATAAGCAAAATTAAATTTTGATCATTCTATGTAAAATATTTTGTGAATATGTTAGAAATGCTAAAAGCACCTATGTAAATGATAGGAGGAATGGCAAATTCAATCCAAAATAAAAAGAAAAAAAAATCTTGAAATAAAATGAGAAAGACTTCGATAGTGATTATGAAAATGATGTAGGCCAAAAATGATAATAATTATATAAGAGGAGATTGGCAATGTCAATTTTGGTATGTCGCATGGTCCGGTAAGATGTGATTAATACAAGGAGCATGTGGCTAAATCCTTTTGCTTGGATTATTTAAAATTTGTGGGATTTTGCTTGAAACAAAACCATATTTTCATAAGTCTCAATTTGATCAATATTTGAGTTAAATTTGAGGTGCGGGCTTTGGTGCACTAACCAAGAGATGCTAAGTAGGCTTTGAGTAGTCTTCAAATGGTTCTCTAGCATAATCCAAATAGTAGAGATTTGGTTGCAAACTTCTCAAACAAGCATACCAAACAAACAAAATTTTGTCTTGCCATTTTTGTTAATACAAGTGTGTCGGAAGAGTAACCAAATATGAGTAATTTGATCTTAGCATTTTATTGGATGAGGTTGAATGCCCCTTCTGCAGACTTTTGAGGAGATGTCATATTCATACATGATTGCTAGAGAGATCAAGCAGACATAATCATAGTGAACTTTTGAACCTTTTGTTGTGAAGGCTATGTGGATATGGACTCATTGGTAAGGGGATAGGAAAGTCTTGAGTAATGCACATAGCTTTGGATACATCTTAGATAGGTTGAGCTAATGGAGCGTTCGTCTCAAGCTACTTTACGAGAGAACAATCAGCAGTCTTACAAAGTGGCTTCGTCAAAGAAAGTTGTGATTATCATAAATATACCTAGTGAGCATTTGGTTGAAAAGCATGTTGAATGTCCTCAAACACTTGCTAATGAAACTAAGGCTTTGTTTGGGGCGGCTTTGTTACTGCTTCTTGAAGTAGCTTTTTAGCAAAAAAATAAAAAATTTCTACTAGAAAATTACTTTAAGAAGCAGTAAGAAAGCCATCCCAAACATAGCTTAGTTACATAGTAATTATTTGTTATTAATAAAATTAAAGATATTTAACTCATTTTAGCAAATTTAATACAATATAAGAACCATTTGAAATCATGTTAATTTGCCAAAATGAGAAACACTAAATTTAAAAGAGATTAATTATATTTAAATTAAACCATTATATTAATTAAGTGATTCATAATACATTACCATATTAAATATAAGTAAATAATTGTATAATGAAGCATGTCAAATTTATTGAACTTTCTAACACATATTTTATTATTGTAAAAATAAAATAATTAAAAATTTGAGTACATTCTCAACAATCACCTCCTATTTAATGATAATAAATAAATATTAATATGAAGGTATAAAATTAATGTATCAATTTGATATTTCTCCCCTCATTAGATACATAGATCAATTCTCTCTTTCTCTATTAATTATTGATATATGATGTATGTCAATCATTTATATTCGATGGATATCCATATTAGCAATTACTGTGTCTATCATTTTGAGCTTCAGTCAAGATAATAACCAAGTATCATATATCAATGCATTTCGATAAATTTTGAAATTCCCCTTATAAATTAATGCATTTAGCCAACATCATTTGCGACATAAAATTCTCATTCTTTTGATATTATCGAAAAAAATTATTATAAACATAAAAATAATACATATTAAGAAAATATTTTCCTCAATTTTTAGATTCTCCTCAACCAAACAAGTGGACAATTTTTTGTTTAATTTCATTTTGAGTAGGTTTAATTTCATTGTGAATAGCAAAGCGAAAGAAATTCTTGCACTCAAACATTTAAAATGAAAGGTTCTGGAAGTCAAAACGATGAAGCAAAAGTTTTTTTTTTATGTTGACTTTCTATTGTTAATTTATCTGGATTTGATTTGTTGCATGTTGGATGTTTTAAAGACCTAGTTGACTTGTCAAATATTATGTTTGATTTTTAATTTTAGTGTTTAATTTTTTATACATGCCAAGAAATATTTTGACTTTGTCTTTGCACTCCATTTAATAATTGATATTTTAGGGATTACAAATAAATTATCACAAGCCTTACAAAGAAATGACCAAGATATTATAAATGTAATAAAAATTAGTATAAGTGTCCAAGCAACAATTTCAGATGATGAGGAAAAATAGATTGGAGCCTTTACTTAAAGAAGTGTCACATTTTTTTTAAGTTTTAGAAATTGAAGTCAAATATGGATTATAAATTCAATGCTTGTGGACAGTCACTATGAAAAGGTGCAGAAATAATAAACTTTCATCATTATTGAATTGATTAATTCTACACTATTGTTGATATAAAACTTCAGGAACTGAATAACTGGCTCTCTAAAACTAGTACCGAGTTATTTCTTTATGTGACATGTCTAAATCCAAGTAATATGTTCTCTTCTTATGATAAGGGAAAGTCAATTCATCTTGCAGATTTATATCCAGTATATTTCTCTATGATTGATTTTGTGTTTCTTAAACATCTCCCGTCTACTTATATTATTGATATACGTACTAATAATGAGTTTATATCTTTGACAAGCATTGTTGCTCTTGCAAAATGATTATTAAGGCCAACAAAAATATTGTGTATTCACCTGGTTTATAGACTTATTGTGTTGGCACTGACTTTACCAATTGTATAGTGGAGAGAGTATTTTCTGTAATAAAGATTATTAAGCATCGACTGCATAATAAAATGGGACATGCCTGACTCAATGACTGTCTAGTGTCATATATTGAGAAAGAAGTATTTGACTCTGTTCCGAATGAAATCATTATGCAACATTATCAGAAAATGCTAAGTAGAATGTAAAGTTTATAATTTTTTTATTTCATAAATTATAATAAAATATGAGATTTTGCTTAAAATTTTGCTAATTATATATATATATATATATATATATATATATATATATATATATATATATATATATATATATATATATATATATATATATATATATATATTGAGTTTACCCACCCTAAAAAAAAGACTGGATCCGCCCCTATTTTTATTGGATGCAGTAAATATCAACTTTACAAATGATATCTTATTATGAAATAGTAATCGTCATATTAAAAATATAACACCAATTAAAAAGTGCTTATAAAAAAACTTGAAAATTATATGCATGTATGCAATGGAGTGTAGGTCGGTATAACCCTATTAGAAATTGGCTAGTCAGGTCAACACACCCTTAGAGTGATAACTCTATAAAAAATGATTGGATTTTCTTAGGTTGGTGTTTACCTTCACGTTAAAGAATGTTTAACAAAATCTGACCATGGTTATATACATATAAATGTACATATATATAATGAGACATGAGCCAAACAATTAATGATAGATGGATCATATAGAAGTATGATGATATCCAGTATAATTGTATGTGAATAATTTTTATTGGCATTGACATGCACATTTGCAAAAGCAACATATTAAAAAAAATTGTAAGATCCATGACACATGACATTGTTGCATTGATATAATGATTATTCATTTCTACTCTTACCTGTTGATTTGATCATATTGCATGCCCCACTCTTTTGTCATTTATATTTTAATAAATAAGAGTTACTTGATAGGTTTGAGTTATCATACTCATTCATTGTTCTTTCTTTCCACAATAGATCCTGCCGAAGTGCTTAATGAACCATCACAATAGGAGCAAACATATTAGCAGTCGAGAATATTTTGTATTTTTTTATAGTAAATCATTTATATATTTGATTTGATGGTTGGGTAATTTCTTTCTTGTTTCTTTTTTTACATTTCTTTTGTTTGTAGTAATCATATTATATTGGTGTACTATTATTTGAATTTATATTAATGAAATAAAATTTCAGTTTCCCTTCCATTAATTATTTTGATATGTACTTTTATTCTTGTGAACCCTTCACTGCGTTCCATATTACCGATGTGTACCGCCTTTCAGACCCGAGACATGACATTAAGTAGTTAGACTTATATTGTAAGGTGAATCACCATTCATAATACTTTTCTCACCTCTTAGGCTATGTTTGATTCTTCATTTTAGTATATTTGTTCCCCTCTTTTCAAACTACTTGAAGTTTTGCATTCTCAAATATTCAGTTATGGCATTTTACATCAATCTGGAATAAGCCTAATTTTACCCTAAGAAACATCATTAACTACACTAAATTTTTATTTACATGTTAATAGATTAAAAAAATTATTAAATTCCTATATAATTTGTTATCAATGATATCAAGAAGGGGAATGATTCAGGAGGAAAAGAATAAAATTTTGGAAAGATGGTGAAAAGCAAGCAAGGTATGCACAAAGTTAGGAACTAAAGAGGTTATATGATGTTAGACATTTAAAGTATAATATGAAATTTAATAAACACATTACATATCATTAATTTATAAGATAATTTAATATGTGCAAATGCATTATATGTAATATTAGGTATTGAACTATGGAAGAGTTGAATAAGGATCAACATCGAAGTGTAAGAGTTGGTTCTTCCAAAAGGTTGAGGCTGAGATACCTATTTAAATTATAAGTAATGATATTGTTTCTTCTAATTCGAACGATTCAATTGATGTTAATATTTGTTCAATTAATCAAGTTTATTTATGATTTATTTCTATTATAGAAAAGATTGGCCACCTTAAGATGAATGATATAGAGATCTTGGCATGCTACAATTGTTTATCTTATATCATGAACTGTTCACTATACACAAAGATTGAATGATATTGATAATTTAAATGAAATGATTTATATAAAAATGTTTATATGTGCATGTTGATAGATAGAGTTCACTCTTTATGGTACTAGATGGGAATATTAATGTACCCGAGTATAAAATGATTGTCTGTTTGCATGTTTGGGAAATGATATTGTTATTGAAATAATTGACTAATATAATTAGATGTTGCTCTTTTGATGGTTGTAGTATAAATGAAATGAAATAAGATATGCATATTCCTTAAAGAAAGTGAAATGCATTATAATTTTATCATCATGCATATTTGAGAACCAGCATATATATATATATATATATATATATATATATATATATATATATATATATATATATATATATATATATATATATATATATATATATATATATATATATATATATATATATATATATATTATTTTCTCAATTCCTTGCAATAAAATATTTAGAACTATAAAGGACACTAAATTGTGTTCGTAACTCACCATTGTATTAAATCAATATTTACATGACAATATCTTGAGAACTGTTAAATCTCAGCATCTCTTCGCATATTGATCCCATGGCCAAGAATAGCGATCCGTGAGAAAGTCCCGCCTGACTCACGTTGTTTTCCATCCATAGTGAGACAGATGATTTAGGAAAGAATATATGAGAGAAATAATACCTGATTTTGTAAATTAATTATTCATTTATTTGATGTGTTGTAAAGATCTATAAATAGAGATAAATTTTTATAATAAAGTAAAAGTTGTCCCCTCTAGAACTTATTGATTTCAACATAGTATTAGAGCCACGTGTTGACCTCATTTTTGTATGAGATCACTAAGGCCCTTCCAAACTCCAGATTAATTTTAGATCCTAGGATCCACTCTAGACCTTAGGGTTCTTTCCTAGAGCCAGACCTTAGAGCCTACTCTAGAGCCTAGGATTCCCTTAAATCCTAGATATTAGAACTCCTCTAGATCTTAGGACCACTCCAACTTCAAATCAATCCCCACCCTTGATCAACCTCAACCTCAAATCAATTCCTACATTTGATCAACTCCAATTTCAATTTGATTCCTACCTTTGATCAATTTAAATCTCAAACTTCATTCAACTCAAATTCAAATTAATTCAAGTTTCAAACATATCCAAACTTTGATTCAATCAATTTGACAATTCAACCTTCAACTTAGACTTTGATCCAAACTTCAATCTAGCTTTGACCTCATCCATTCATTAACAATCACCACATGATTGTAAACGATTTGGATACTTCAATACTAACCATTCAAACTTAAAATTCATTCCAAATCCAGAAATCCAAACTCAAATTCAAAGTCTTAAGGTCTTGTCCTAAAGACCCTTTTCAAAGAATTTTCAAACATTTCAAAACCCAGTCAAATGGTCTCTGATCCAGGGTCTATCACTTGCAAAGTGATAAGACATGTCTTTAGAGGTTACCCTCCAACTTTGAGCTCATTCTGAGGTCTCTAACCCCAGAATCGGAATTAAAATCCAAAGGCTGTAAAACCTTCAAATATTTACAGCCTATGCCACTAGGCCTTTCACCTAATGGAATTTGACTTTGGATCCCCCTCCAAATCTTTTGATCCCTCTTAATACCTTGATATTAACTTATTAAGCAATGATCTACATCTTTTTTAGATTCAATTTGACCCAGAATTGACTTGAGTCCAAAATGACCAAAATGCCCTTAAATGAAGATTTTTGGACTTTTGGCCTAAACTCAACTTGATTTGACTTATCAACCTTTGAAATATTATCCAAATGTCATTTCAATGGATCCTAAATGACTTTAGGAATACATTGAACCCAAACTTACTCTTTGGTTTGACCAAGTTGACCAAGTCAACTATGGTTGACCAAATCAACCCTTAACCTACAAACTTGTCAAATTCAATCATTCAACCCATTTGAATCAAATCAATCCTTCAAAATCATTCAATTGGACACCCATGACATGTCCAAAGACTTTCAAGTCAATCCTCCTCTTAAGTTGACTTGGTCAACCCATTTGGATAAATCAAAATCCTCTCCAACTTTATATATTTGCTTAAAACTTTAAATCCTTGACCTCAAACTCTTGGCCACATCATCAAGCCATCTTGGCAATCCATGTCTTAGTCTAGAACCTGCTCAAACATGATGTGATGTGACCCATTCCCTCCCCTAATAGAGCTTAAACCAACCCCCTTTAACAAGGCTTGGCATTGGTTCATCCAAATGGGGAAAAAGGTGTGGTCCCCTCTTCCCATGGACCAAGAGAAGTCACACTCACCACCAACTCTATTCACTAGCTTTGGGCAGCATAGGGGACACTTGGCACTCATCCAAAATCACTCCAAATCAAATCTCAACCATCTAATCCAAAAGCCAAAGGTAAAGTGAGGGAAAACTTGACCTAAAGGTGGCTTCTTGATTATTCCCTATGATATGAACAAAATCTCCAAACTCCAGCAGCCCTCAACCTTCTAAGAGCCCCTCCCATACACTCCAACACATTTCAAGTCCTTCCCAAGCTTTTCCCAACCATTTCCAAGCCTCAAATCACTATTTTAGTGAGGAAAGAGCATTCTAGAGAGAGAAAGAGGACTTTCCCATATAACTTTCGATCCAGCAAGATCCGGCTTTTGGAGTCTTCAGCAAAGTTGTAGAGGATTTCTGCAGCTTTCCAACAAGCCAAAAATCCAAAAATCCGACGGTTGGATCGTAAGTTATGCTCATTTTAAGTTTAAATTTCAATTTGAAACTGTAGCGGTTTTACAATGAATGGAGCCTCCAAACTCCAGGCATTGTAAGATCATATTGCCCTCTAGCTACAGTTCAAATTTCGTGCAATTTCGTTGAGTATTTTGAAAGATATGAGCGTTTAAAGATTTCTATTCAAAATGAACTAGAGCAGATCTGGACCGTCCGAACGATGATCAGACGGCTCAGATCTGGGTATACCGTGCGGCTTCCTCCATGTTTGAATGTGGGTCATCCCGTGGTATGGGAGGGTGACGTGGCGTCACGCCACGCCGCCACGTCACCGTCAGCTGATTTGACCCAAATTTGAATAAAAAATGCTTTAAATGCTCCAAATCTTCAAAAATTCACAGAAAATCGAGTTCTCCACCAAATGGGGCGTTCTTGGGCTCGTTGGAAAGATAATCTAATGTAGTATTTATTAAAATTAAAATTATATTGATTTGATATCTGTATTGTGAGATATTTGAGTTTATGTTAATTTCATTTATTGCTATTTTCTCACAATCCAGTGATCAAATGAAGCCCAAATTTTGGTGGATGATTATTGAGTATCTTAGGCATGTTTAATAATTTTTTTATATTTATATGCTCAATAGATTTCTGTGATATGAATTTTTAAGGTAAATGGTCTATTTTGGACCCTAAACTTTGAAAATTCATAACTCTTTAGGGTTTTAGTATTTTGCTGTGATATTTCTGTGGTATGCTTAAATGTATGTCAGGGTTAGACACACCAAGTTTCATGCCTATTTAAATAGTAGAGACACCTAGGAAAAATAATTAAGGAAATGTCTAGAAAACTTAGAAAATTCATAGGGGATTCTACACAAACCCAATAGGGGTGAAACTTGAACATAGTAAACTTAGTGACATCATATACCTTAGGTTCAAATTTGACTCAGTTTGAAGGTCATTAGGTTAGAAAATTGAGCATGTCAAATTTCTGCCCCTTTAAGGACTTAGAAAATTCAATAAATCATTATAAATTTATATTAATTCCAAAAAATACCCATAATACGTCTAATCAACCATATTTCAACTCTTAATCATTGAAAATTGAAATTACTTTAATTTTACATTAAAATCCATTTTAATTTAATTTTAATCAAAATCAATGTTTAATCAACTTTAATTAATTAAAAATTATTAAAAATCCCAAAAAATCTTTAAACACTTGCTGATCTCTCCTTAGATCATTTCGGATCTTTGGAGTTGATTTCAAGAAGTTTGGGACTGATTTGGGATCAAATCACTAAAATGACCCTTAATTGAAACAATTTAATAATTTCAATAAATATCCAAACTTCCAAAATTCATAACTAATTTTAGAAAATTCCAAATCAATCAAACTCAGTAGCTAATGACTCTAATTAAAATCTAGTATTTTACAAAAATGTCAAACCCCCAAAATATGGTCAATGTCAAAAAGTCAACAAATTGGTCAAACCATGCTTAAAAACTAGTTCAAAACTTCAAACCTTCGTAATAAAATATAGAAAAATCCGATTTCAACGTACTTACTGTCTAACTGATCGTAGTGAGGTCTAGTATTTTAATAAAATACAAACATTCCAGAAAATACCTTTAATCAAAAATTCAACTTTTGACCCTTTAATTAAATGACTAAAATATTCAAAATTCTTAAAAACTCAAAATCATTCTAAAACTCAGAAAATATTGGTTTAATGCTTAAAACACTTAACAAATCCTTTAAAATACAACAACCACCCTAAAGATGAAGTTTATTGGCTGGACTACTCCGGGCTGCGGGGCTAAGTGTCCTAAGGAGGCTGGTTCCTCGAGCCTGGTGGCACAACGCCACGAATGGATTCAAAGGGGTGTTAAATATTAAAATAGATTAATTTTTAATTATTTAACATTTTAAAAATCTCTAATTCAATTACATTAATTTGGTTTATCGGCTGGACTACTCCGGGCTGCGGGGCTAAGTGTCCTAAGGAGGCTGGTTCCTCGAGCCTGGTGGCACAACGCCACGAATCAATTAATGACAAACTTAAATTAATAAAACTTCAAAAATCAGTAACTAACTCATTTTTATATTAATCCACTCTTTTAATTCTAACCAATTTAAATAACTTAATCAACCCTGATTGCTACTAGGTAACCCAGGCCTACGAGGCTATTAGCTTAGCCCCAAGGAAGGTGAAATAAACTTCACGGCCTCGGTGTGAAACAAAGGTAGTAATCAATTAATTTTTAAAATATGTCTAATTAAAATTCTTAATTCATTAATACTTAAATTGTAATCTAAATCCCCTTTTAAGCCTTAACAAACCTAGACTTTTAGAAAACTTCAATTAATAACCTACTTTAGGATCTATCCCAGCCACACGACCTTTCTCACACACTTTAGATGATGTGCTAGGACAATCAACTCTAGATCTAGGTTAGACCGGTGCTTACTTTATTGTTGTGTGCCGGATTTTTCGTAGTTTTCACTGCATGTTGTGGATGAAATTGCTTTGCAGTGTCTGCTTACTTTTTCTGTACTCTGTGGATGGATTGATGTGTTTGACGACTAGATTACCCTTAGGTTAGGTACGATCTGGATGTTAACACAGTCTTCTGCAGGTGGCCACGCTCATGCAGGGTAATATAAAAAGGGGGCAAAATCAAAAAATGCATAAATATTATAAACTCTTTGCACAGGTGCTTCAGCTGCTAAAGCCCCCAAATCATAAAAAGAGCGTGGCCAGTGTGTTTACTTTCTTTTCTGCTCATATACAACTGCTTGGGAATAATTGCTTTTTATATATTAATTGTTTAGGATAACCCTGCAGGTGAGTCTAGATTTTTATTTTGATATCAATGTAATTTGTGTAAGTGTCAAGTGTTGTGAAAGTTGATTTTGAGTTGGGATACATAGATCCAAAGCTTGGATTCCAAAGAGGAAAAGATACCCCTTTAGGGAACACTCCTTTTCCATTTGAAAATCCAAATTTGGATCATACCTTTTCCTTACCCAAAGAGGAAAGAGTGGCCTTCCCCCTTTGAGGGAAGTGCCCTCTTCTCCATTTGGGTAATCCACTACGAAGACTCCAAGAAGATTGAAGAAAAGGAGTCTAAAGAAGAACGAGATTGAGGATTTGAAGATTTGAAGATTGAGAGTATCCCACTCAAAATAGCTTGCGTCATTATTAGTCTTGAAATCCGGGTTGTTGTCAGTGGTGCCCAGCCACTTTACCTTCTGCAAAACTCTGGTTTGTAATAAGCAAGGCAATTCTGCCTATGGACATTTATTAATTAATTTATATTTGATGTGATGATTTGATTTCCTTTAGGATTACTTGCTTTTACTAGTTTTTTGGCGATTGTATGCCGCTTTTTGTTTTCGCCTGGATACGTGAGACTCGTGAGGGTGTGAAAGTCTTCTACTCATAACCTTAAAAGTCTAAAATTTTAGTGAGTCTAAATAACATAGAAAGATAACAAATCTAGAGAATTAGCCGGGGATCGACCCCGGGGTCGCATGCATATTTCTGCATTATTCTTTCCTTGCTTTAGACCCTTCCCCGCCTGCGGGTAGAGTCCAGATAGTCTGACCTATGAGGACGAGGTGCCGGACCTGGGGAAGTCCAGTCTTCTAAAAAATTATTTTCTAAGCCTGTTTTTAAAGTTTCAAGCATACTTGATTTAGGAATTGTTAACTAGCATGCATTGCATTAGAAACGAATTAAAAGAGTCAAAATTTTAATTTCATCAGTTTAAGCATTTTAGCACCCAACATAAGTTAAAGGGGCCAACTAGGAAAATTTTTAGATGTCGGCCCCAACTCTCCAAAACTTTAATTACAACGTCCCTATCACTCTTTCATAAAAGACCGGACTCATCTCTTTTAAATCGCTTAGGTGGTTAGCTGGCTCCCCAATCTAGGCCGGGGTAAGTCCAGATCTTGCACTGCATTAGTTAGGATCGGACGACTGTGGTCTAGTGTCCAAAATAGATTTAGGATCCGGGGCAGATCTTCGATTATAAGACCCCAAACTTCGGGAATCTAATCCCAAATTTCTAATAAAATGTTCAATTCTAATCAAAGCTTCATTTCAATCCTAAAACATAAAGCCCAACACTTAGATTAAGTTGGGACACTTCCGGATGGTTCTGGAATCTCAAAGTGTCCCCTACCTCTCATCCTTTAACTCCGTTAATAACTGCTCAATTTTGATCCATTCCCTGTTGAATTTTCAAAAATTCACTTCCTTTTTGATATCACTCCTAGAAACTCTAACAAAATTCTACCATTATTTTAATCGGGAGTTTTCGTAGGAGATTTCATCTCCCTACGATGTAATTAACTACGAGGGCTTGCGCTCGTAGGAGATTTAGAACCACACACACCTGATTTTAAAATTGATTTTTCAAAGTTCAATTGGATTTCTTTGAGAAAACTTAAAATACTAGTGATCGTTATTATAACAATCAAAGAATTATCATTGAATAGTATTTTCTCCCTACGGGGAGATACACTTTTCTTTAATAAGGCTTTGGATGTGAAATCAACGATCACACTTCTTGAATATTATGGTTGGATATTCAGTAGAATCGCATTTTGACCCTTCGGGGCCATATGAAGTTCTCTTTAGCATCCGATCACGATATTCAAGATGAATTTCATAATTCTAAATCTGAATAGCGTTATGAAATTTTATTTTCACCTCTCGAGGTGAAATACTTTTTCTAACGAGACAATTCGATTTTAGAATTTAATTTTAAGTCCCAAAGAAAACTAATATTTTCAAAATATGTTTTCAAAATTCCACCAACACCACGACAGACGGCCTTCATCACTACTGAAGAATGACATGGTATAGCTCATCAATCGTCGGCCCACCATACATACACAAGCAAGCAGCAAAATTCTCGCAAGCGGCTCGTTCTATCACAACCCAACTCGATATGACCCGATATCACACATGTCATACCGTATTTGATTGTGGCAAGAATGACCCCGAGATCTGGTTAGAGTAGTACTGAATATAAACTTCTAATTTATATACTATACAAAGCCAATATTGAATGCAATATAAAGCAGAAGACTACTGAATCTCAACATGTTTTTTTATATATCATCCAAAACATATATAATATGAAATATATCTACAATAGTGCTTAGCAACATAGAGCACAAAAAAAAAAAAAAAAAAAGACAAGCCTGCAAAAATCAAAACTAACAAAACATACCTACATTACAAATTAGAGCCTGCTATCCCAACTACTTAGCTCGCTCCTTGCCCTTCCCCGGGCCTGAAAACAAAAGCAAAAGCATGAATGAGCTAAAACAACTCAGTAGGCTATCATAGCCTAAAACTGAAATCAATAATCAAAATAAAAAAAAACTAAGAACATTGTGCTGAATCATATACTGAAATTAAATACAATTAAATAAATACTGAAATGAATTGAATTATAAGCAAACACTTCATAACAAAATCCCACCTCAGTAGCCTATTGGCTCCGGCATAACATCACTTAGGTAAATAAATCTCACCAGCATAACAAAATCCCACCTTGGTCTCCCACTGGCACCGGCATAATAGAATCTCACCTCGGCTGCCCACCGCCGCCGGTGTAACAGAATCCCACCTAGGTCGCCCACTGGCACCAGCGTAATAGAATCTCACATCGGTCGCCCACTAGCGCGACATAACATAATCTCACATCGGTTACCTACTAGCTCTGGCATAACAGAATCCCACCTCGGCTGCCCACTGGCAACGACATCACATCACAACTATTTCTGAGAAGGCATAAAACGCAGTTTTTTTTAAATAACCTGGTAAAAAATCTTAAATAAATACTAAAAATGCTCATAATCAAAATTTCTACAATATATAAAAAATTACACAATGAAAATTTTACCAAAATAAAGTTATCATTATTTTTTTCTAACGAAAATACAAATTTTAGTGAAAAAATATCAAAAACGCAAAATTATTGAATTTTGAAATAGGGAAAACGTAACCTACATCGAGACAAGCAAATTTTTCAACTAGACCGACGGACAAAAATCGCTCTACGCGCGGCTGCCAAAACCCAAGTTCCCTCCTCTCTCTCTCTTTCTTCACAAATCTGAAAAATCCTTATCAGTTAACCGATGCCATGCATTAAAAAGCTTTTAATTGGATTTAAATAACTTTAAAATCTTAGTGACTTTAGATATTTTACAAAATAATAATATTTTAATAATTTTTTTAGTATAAAATCATAGAAATTATTTTAAGGATTTCAAAATTTACAAAAAATATCCATAAATTAACTTAATTTATTTAGAAAATTTTGGTGAAATCAGTTTTTAAAACAAACACCTGATAGTCCTAAAACTTATACTTATACCGTCAAGTGCCAATTTTTTAAGAAATTTCACTGGTTCCCAAATTTTTTTTAAAAAATTAGGGAAACGAAAACACAACAAACGGAATGTTATGGAGAAGATGATTTATGATTTGGGCTTATAACGACTTCAGAATAAATTCTTGACTGTTACAGGTAAAAATACAGTTTCCAAAATTTGAGTTATAACAATCCACCCACCTTAAAAAATGTCGTCCTTGACATTCCCAAATTAAAACACGTTAGAATAAATTTGGATAAAGATGTCTCATCTTAAATTCCTTCTCCCAAGTAGCCTCTCTAACAATCTTATGCTTCCACTGCACCTTGACCATTAGAATATGTTTGCTCCTTAATTTTCTAACATCGTATTCCAAAATCCTATATTGCTCTTCCCTATAGTGTAGACTCGGATGAACTATCACATCATTAGCGGATAATCTCTTTTTAGAATCAGCTACCCACTTCCTTAGAATACATGAAAACATTGTGTATATAGGACATATGATCAGGTAACAATAACATGTAAGCAGAACTACCAATCCTCTCCACAATCTCAAAAGGTCCAATATATCTTGGACTTAGCTTACTGATTCTTCCAGATATACTAACAACTTTCATCGAACTTAAATCACCAACTTGAAATTCCACCAACCTGTGTTTCTGATCATAATACTTCTTATGTCTATCATGTGCAGCTCTCAATCTTTCTCTGATCAGTTGATTTTTTATTATAGTATCATCAATAAATGTTGATCCTATCACGTGTCCATCCCCACTTCTATCAAAGATTAAGGTGTCATGTACTTCTTACTGTACAGAGCTTCATAAGAAGCCGTTTCAATGCTAGTCGATAACTGTTGTTATATGCAAACTCTATCAATGGGATATGATCCTCCCAACTATATCCAAAGTTCAAAACAAAGAGTCTCAAAAGATCCCCCAATACTTGATTAGTCCTTTCGAATTGGTCGTCTATCTGTGGATGAAAAGCTATACTAAAATGCAATTTTGTAACCAGACCCTGCTGAATGCCTTTCTTTAATCTAAAGGTAAACCGTCCATCATGATCATATACAATCACCTTCAGCGCTCCATGCAATCTAATAAAATCTCTAGCATATATATGTGTCAATGTCTACTGGATCAGTTTGTTGGATCGGAATAAAATGCGTTGACTTTGTCAAAGGATCAGTAACAACCCAAATGACATTTTATCTCTACCTCGATATAGGAAAATCCATAGCAAAATATATCATCACCTCCTCCCATTTCCACTTAGGGATAGGTAATGACTGTAGAATACCACCTGGTCATTGATGCTCTGCCTTCACTAACTAACATGCCTAACACTTTGAAACAAACTCAACTATATCTTTCTTTAATCTAGGCCACCACAACATACCTTTCAAATCTCCGTGCATCTTACTGCTTCCTAGATGAATAGTTTAACTCGAGTAATGTGCCTTATGTAGGATCTCATCTCTAAAATCACTAATAGATGGAACTCAAAATCTATCCTTACAAAAAATGACTCTTGAATCAGATAAAGAGAGTTCAGGTCTCTTACCAACCTTAATATGATCACTCAACTTCAAATACTCTGTATTTGATTTTTTGAGCTTATTGAATTCTTTCCTGTAAAGTATGTTAAGTAATCATCTGAGCTAACAATTTTAGATCTGTATCAATAGATACCACCTCTATCTCTAATTTCTCCAAATCTCGAATAAAAAATTCCACAGAAGTAAGCAACGAAAGAGAAGTACCTGAAGACTTCTAACTCAAAGCATATGCTACCACATTCGCTTTACTAGGCTGATACTGAATATATAGATCATAATCCTTGATAAGCTCTAACCATCTTCTCTGCCTTAAATTTAGATCATTCTGAGTAATGATATGCTTTAAGTTTTGATGGTTAGTAAAAATTGCACATCTGACTCTGTATAAGTAGTGCCTCCAAATGTTCAATGCAAATACAACAGCAGCTAACTCATGATTTTGTGTCAAATAGTTTTTCTCATGTGGTTTCAACTACCGAGATGTATAAGCAATCAATTTACCATGTTGCATTAGCACACATCTCAAACCTCTCAATGATGCATCAATAAAAGCATGGAACACCTCAGTGCCTGAAGGAATAGTCAAAATTGGAGAAAAAGTCAAACAATCTTCAACAGCTGGAAAACTCTCCTCACACTTCGAAATCCATATGAAAGCTACTAACGTCTGAGTCAATCTCATTAAAGGAAATGAAATATGAGAAAACTCCTGAATAAACTTCTAATAATAGCCAGCCAAGCCTAAGAAACTACGAACCTCTGAAACTGTATTAGGCCTTGGCCAATCAGAAATAGCCTGAATCTTTTGGGGATCTATTGAAATGCTTGCACTGCTCACTACATGCCCCAGAAATGAAATACTACTCAGCCAAAACTTACACTTGGAGAACTTAACATATAATTGATGTTGCCTTAGAATCTCTAGAATAGTTCTCAAGTGTGTTGCATGCTCCTTAGATCAGAATAAATTAGAATATTGTCTATAAAGACGATCATAAACTGGTCCAAATACTTCCTAAAAATTATGTTCATCATATTCATAAAGACTGTTGAGGCGTTAGCATTCAGAATGGCATGATTAAAAACTCATAATATCCGTACCTCGTATTAAATGCGGTATTCACCACATCATCTTCCCTTACTTTCAACTGGTGATAACCAGATCGCAGATCAATCTTAGAAAATATTGAACATCCCGCCAGCTGATCAAACAAATCATCAATCATAGGCAAAGGATACTTATTTTTTATAATGACTTTTTTCAACTCCTTGTAATCAATACACATCTACATCATACTGTGCTTTTTCTTTACAAATAAAATAGATGCTCTCCATGAAGACACACTAGGGCGAATGAATCCCTTGTCAACTAACTTCTGAAGCTCCTTAGGTGCCATTCTATATGAAGTTTTAGAGATCAGACCAGTACCCGAAAGAAGATCAATAGAAAACTCTATCTCCCTGTCTGGCAGTAAAGTCACTAAATCCTCTGGGAAGATGTCTGGAAACTCCAAAACTACAGGGACACTACCCACAACATCACAAGAGAGTCTACCATCTCTAACATATATTGAAAATACTATGTTACCTTTCCTCCAGAGTCTATCCACTTCTAAAGCTTAAATCAAACAAAAGATAATACCTCTGATTCCATGAAATATGAAGCTCTCACCATTCTGATACAAAGTCACTTTCTTCTTCAAGCAATCAATCTAAGCCCCATATCGATTCATCCAATCTATACCCAAAATGACATCAAATGTAAAAATAGGTAGAAAAATAAAACCAGATCTCCAAACTCTATCAAAAAATTCCAAGTCACAAAAAAAATCTTAATAGATACCATTTCTTCTCTCGTAGGAAAAACTGTAGACAAAAAAATAGTTAATAATATGAAAGAAAAATTGACAGAATCAAAATACTACTTAGACATGAAAGAATGGATTGCACCAAAATCGAATAAAATATGGCAAGGATATGCAGAAATATAAGTTGTACATATCATAACATCTTGGGACTCACTGGCCTCTTGCTGCGTCAGACTATAAACTCTTGGATGCACTAGGGTCAAAGAAACACAACTACCTATACCTTACGAACCTCCAAAAGGCTAACCTCAGGATACCAGACCAACATCCCGGCTAGGTGGTACTACCCATGGCCTACCTACTGTTGACTATGTAGAGCCTCTGAAATTAGAACGCCTATCAAAACCACCTTGTGGACACTTAACAATCTTATATCCAAACTGACCAAAGAAAAAACACCTGACTAATGCTCTGTAACACTTACCATGATGCCTTTTACCACACTACTGACAAAATGGGTCCTCACTCACTAAACCCCCAGAACTAACAATGCTGCCTCTATCAGATCCCGAAGAAATTGCCACTAGTTGTCCCCATCTGAACTCAATAGGTCCAAACTTGCTCTTCTTTCCAGAATGGCTACCGCTAGTTGTCTCACCACCAAATCTCTTCTTATTTGCATCTCATCATTGTTGTACTAATACTAGATTTGTCTCTATCCTCTTAACCCTTTCGACCAACTGAGCAAAGTTTGTAATATCTTGGGCTAACAAAGACTGCCTCAAAGGATCTTGGAGTCCCACTAAAAATCGATAACACTGCACCTCAGAAGTGTCAATTAACTGTGGAGCAAACCTGGAGAGAGCAGTAAACTCTATATCGTATTGCATCACTGATATGCTTTCATGAATCAACTTCATAAAAGAGCTCTATAACTGTCTCATAGCATATGAAGGTATAAATCATGTCCTGATTATCTCAGTGAACTCATCCCAAGTAATCAGGGTACCTGCACGGCCCTGAAACTTTTCTCTATTGGCCAAATCACCAGCCCTCTGCCTCGCCATCAAATAAAAATGTAGCTAATGCAACTCTCCTCTCAAAAGGAAAATGCATCCCATCCAGAGTCTTCTCTATCCTCATCAACCAATCCTTAACTGCTCTAGGCTCAATAACACTTGAAAGTTTAGGAGGTTGTAATCTCATGAAATTCTATAAATATCTATCCACATCATCAGATCAGGTACCAACAACCCGTGTGTGAGCCTCACCAACTAGTTGTGCTACTATATCAGCAATCTGAGAAATTGCCTCAGAACTGATCACAGGAGCTGTATCATGAGCATGAGCTTCCTGACTAGAATTTTGACCATTGGTCACATCTGGATCTAAATGAGGTGGATCAGTCATCTCAAAACATAATTTAATGTAATACATGCATATGAAAATAAATAAAATGAGCACCCAAAACTACCAAGAATCATCTCACACACTTATACAGTTTAAATCATATGGCTATATTATAATTCAATTCTTTAACCATGCTCTGATACCAAAAATCTTATTACAACCCTAAATATCGATATCACACAGGTCTTACCTTATCCGATTGTGGCAAGACTGACCCCAAGATCTGATTAGAGTAGTATTGAAACAAAACTTCTAATTTATATATTATATAGAGCCACTATTGAATTTAATATAAGGCGAAAGACTATTGAATCTCAACATAATTTTTTTATATGTCATCCAAAACATATATAATCTAAAATATATCTACAATAGTGCTTGACAATAGAGAGCACAATAAAAAACTAAAGCCAAGCATGCAAAAATTAAAACTAATAAAACATACCTACAGTATAGATCAAAGCCTGATATCCCAACTACCCAACCAGTCAACTCGCTATTTACCCTAGAGCAGTTGGGATAACAGGCTTTGATCTGTACTGAAATGAATTGAAAACCAAAATAAAAGCATGAATGAGCTAACACTGCTCAATAGATTATCGTAGCCTAAAACTGAAATCAATAACCAAAATCAAAAGAACTAAGAATACTATGTTGAATCATATACTGAAATTAAATACAATTAAATACTGAAATGATTTGAATTATACACAAACACTTCATAACAGAATCCCACCTCGGTTGCCTATTAGATCCGGCATAACAATACTTAGGTAACAAAATCTCACCAACATAATAGAATCTCATCTTGGTCACCTATTGGCGCTGGCATAATAGAATCCCACCTCGGTCGCCCAATGATGCCGGCGTAACCGAATCCCACCTCGATCGCCCATTGATGCTAGCGTAACAGAATCCTACCTTGGTCGCCCACTGACCCTGACTTAACATAATCCCTCCTCGGTCGACTACTAATGTTGGTGTAATAGAATCCCACCTCGGCTGCCCACTAGTGCAGGCATCACATCTAAAAGTTCGAGTAGGTTGTTAGACCTTATTGAACTGTCTTAATGTTAAACAAGAGGGGGTGAATTGATAATTTTAAAAATTTCTTGGATTTTCAAAAACCATTAATATTAGAATGTTTAAAAAATAATCCTTAAATATGCAGTTGTGTAATAAACTGATTATCATAATAAATTTTTTCAACCACAATTTTAAAAAGCAGAAAAATAAAATATAATGAAAAAGTAAAGTGAATAGAAGAACACCAAATTTATAGTGGTTCGATCTAAACTAGACCTACGTCCACTCCCTAAAGACTCTCCCAAGTATTACACTAATCTAAAGTGTCTCTCCTTTTGCCTAAACAACAAGGTGGTTTTCTTGTATTTTATTGTGTTTCGTGTACTTTATTTTTGTGTTTATTTATAAAGAAAAAAATAAAAAAAAATTATGAAATTTTTATGTTATTTATTTTTAACTTCATTGATGGGGAGTTTAGAAGAAACAAATTTATTTGTAATTCAAACAACAATTATTTTTGCCATAATAAAAAATAGGAGAGATTGTTGCAACTTAGTAATCGAGCTTGAGAATGTGTTTTTTGATGATAAAAAATTACTATTGTTATGTTATTTTATTATTTCGCATGTACTAGAAATTTTATGTTTGTTATTTGTGTGTACTAACATTTCAAAAAAATTATACTCCAAACTGCTGAAGACGTCAAAACAATATATTAGGTGTTTTGATGTAATGATGTCTGTAAAGTTTTTATTTTTCTTGAGTCTGAGATTGTGTTGTTGTAATTGGATAATCGTACACACAAAATTGGTGGAGTCAAAACTTAAATTTTAAGACTAATCGTACTGTACATTTTCTAATCATATTGGATTATTTGTCATGTTCTTTCCTCCAAAATGTAGTTAATCAAACCATGTATTACTTTTTTTGAACTGTTCGTATTGTATGAAGTTTGTTCGTACAAACTGTTGAGTCCAGTAATTAGGTTGTTAAGCCTAAGTAAATGTCCCACGGCTACCAAGAGGGGGGTGAATTGGTAGTTTTAAAAATTTTAAACCCTCTTAATGATAAAGTTGAACCGAAATAAAATTTTCTTTTAAAGTTTGTAGAAAAATGTTTTTCAACCACAGAGTTGTTAAAACTGAAATTTAAAGTGCGGAAACGTAAAAGCAATAAAGTAAATGACACCAGATTTATAGTGGTTCGGTCTATAACCAGACCTACATCCACTCCTCAGAGGCACCCTCTGAGTATTGCACTAATACCACAAAGTGACTCTCCTTTAGCACCCACAGCAAGGCGGAGAAGCTTGTACAAAACACTCTTTTCACCACTACCCGGTGCGGCAGAGAACCGTCGTCCTTTTACACAATCCACAGTGCTGGCAGAGAACCGTCGTCCTTTTACACTCTCCTAGTGTGGGTAGAGAACTCTACGGCTGTTCACACTCTCCAAGTGTAGGCAGAGAACCTTTGTCCTTTTACACTCTCCTAGTGTGGGCAGAGAACCCTTCGTCTGTTCACACTTTCCAAGTGTCGGCAGAGAACCGGATCTCCTTGACTGATCTTCTCACAAGAATCTAGAAGGAAGAAGGAAAAGAGTGAAGAAATCCAATTTCACAAGTAGAGACTCTTACCTTAGTAATCCAAGTGAAGCCTTCTCGCTCCAGTGGTAGGAATCCTCCTTTGAATGCTCTCTTCCACTCTCTACTTGGATATTCTCTCAAGAGGCACGAAGATCAAATGACAAAAAGATTGGGTGGCAGTCTAATTTGGACTATTTATAGAAAAGACATGAAAAACAACCCAAAAACTGCAAGTTTTCAATTCTGTACGCAGTGGATCGTCCTGTATGATCCGGGATCGTCCTGGACGATTTTACTTAAACGATCTGAAACGACCCAATTTGTATATGTGTACGAAATGACTTCGTACAGATGATCGTCCTGTACGAACTAGGTTCGTCCAGTACGAACGGTTATTACAAGGTCGATTCTAGAAACTGCTGAAAACTGTTCTAAGTCGGTTCATCGTTTGGACGAAAATATGTTCGTCTGGACGAAAATTTTCCAGAGAGCCGATCGTCCTGGACGATTATTTATTTCGTCTGGACGAAAATTTTTCAGAGCACCAATCGCCGCGGACGATAATTTGTTTTCGTCTGGACGAAAATTTTCCAGAGAGCTGATCGTCCGGTACGATATTTATTTTCATCTGGACGAAAATTTTCCAGAGGACTGGTCGCCTCGTATGATGATAAAATTCGTCTTGACGAAAATTTTACAGAGAACCCATCGTCCGGGACGATAATAAAATTCGTCCTGGACGAATAGGACTTAGAAAAATTTTTCAAACAAGTTTTTATTCGTTCCAAGTGCTCTATAGGAGATAATTGACAGATCGTCCAGTACGATAAATATCGTCCTGTACGATAAGTATAGAATTTTAAGATCTCCTTATTTGTGTGTGTGAGATTTTATTCACTCAATTACAATCACTCCCTTTCAAAATTAATTCAAAGAAAAGGCAAACTTCAAATAAACAAAATATCTCATGTTGAATTTGATTTGAAGTTTTCGTAGTCTGGAGTCTGATTTTCCTGAAATGTTAGTACACACAAGAGCAAATGCAAATCTTCTAAAATTGTTAGGAGATAACTATACATCTGAACAATAATGTTTGGAATCATCAAAACTACATAAGTTGCACAAATATAAATCATTCAAATAGCAACTATTCAAACAATCTCCCCCTTTTTGATGATGGCAAAACAATTATTATTAGTATGGTTTCAAGTTAAAATAAATCTCTTATCTCCTAAACTCCCCCTGAATTTATGAGTACATTAAAATAAGGAGGCATTAAAGAACAATATTTTTGTTTTTCAAATTTTTTTAACACAAAAAAAAAAAAAACATGTAAACAGAACAATAAAAAATAGAAAACACAAACCACAAAAAACACAAAACACAAACATAATAATTTCTCTCCTTTTTGACAGCAACAAAAAGTGAAGAAGAAAAAGACAAGAAATGTAAATAATTATATGAAATTCATTTTTAAAATTTAATCTAAATTGTGATTTGACATAGGGTATGCAATTTTAAACTAAAGATATTAGGTGAATCATAGAAATTCATAAAATTTAAGAAATGATATAACATTGTAAGTAAGAAGAATTTATCAAAGACATGATTCAATTTAGACATTTGACTATTGAAGATCATTACAAGAGAGATGTAAAAAAAATTCTATATTTCAAAGTTCAATATAATATAAATGAACATAAGATCAATTTGAATTAAGAGATTGAATGAATTTGGAAATAAGAGAATTACCTCATGTGGCGATTTGCGCATCTTTTCAAAGTTTTGGAGCACATTTTTGTGTATTTTTCTTTGGTTGGGCTTATTTTGTGCCTCTTTTTCACTTTGCAAATTTTTGCGAATTCCTTTTAATTTTTGTACATTTGTACAATGTTCAAGAGTAATTTGACCAATTCTTTCCAAAATCTATAATCTAAAATTTCAAATATTTCTAGGTGCATAAATATCATTTGAGCATAGAAATACAAAATAAGAAAACATCAAAATTGCAATAATAATAATATTAACTTTTATGTAGTCTAAATGAATAGACATGAATTTAAAAGTTCTAATTACAACAAGTTATAAACAAATTATAAATTTAGAAAGTCTAGATTTTCTAATATAGATAATCTCAAATTACAATCGAATTTAAGCACTATGTAGATTAAATAATACTAATGAAATTCACAAATATTAACCACATTTCAAAACAAATCTAATAGAAACAAACTTTCATTAAAATTAAAGGAACGGATTACACATAAAAAAAATACATTGAACTTAAAAACATAAAAACAATCACAATAACACAGATAAGATAAAAACAAAACAAACAAAAACAAAACAAAAAAAAAAATACAACAAACACACATAAAAAAAATTCTACTGTTCTGGAGGAGGAGGAGGAATGCCGCCAAAGAGATTGAAGTAGGAGGCCATCAACATGACATTGGTATTAATTTCATGAATTTCATCTTTAATGTTACCAATGTCTTGTTGCTGCTGCGTAAGTTGAGCATCAAATTGATCAAATCTTTGATCAATGTGAGTCTCTAGTCTATCAAATCTCTCAATCAGATTCTGGTAATCTGATTGAGAAGCAGAAGCTTGCACTCCTTCTTCTTCTTCTTCTTCTGAAGCACTAGCATGTGCTTTTTCTTTTTCCTCATTGAAGAGCAATCTGAATGATGCATCGTTATAGTAAACTGGCTCTTCATATTCTTCATTAGGATGCACTATATTGTACTTCTTCTCTAAAATATAAGTAATTAAGTGCCCTAATGAAATGTTCTTCTTCCTCTTCTGATCAGCATGTCCTATTTCTGAAAGCCCATAGATATGGTCTATGATGAGTTGGGCTTCGTCAATAGGATGTCTTTGCATGATTAAAAAAGTTAGACAAGAAAGGAGAGGAGTAATGTTAATCCTATCACCAGCTTTAGGAATAATTGAGGATCTAAGGATATGCTGGATGATTCGGGCATCTTGGGTCATACCGGAGACTCTAGCAACATGATTGTCAATCGCATTTTTTCTAATTACCCTATTGATTTGAAACCATTTGAAGGAGGTTTCTGACATTAGGGTGTGAGCTCTATATCCTTCAGTTCTTAAGTTTAAAAATGCACCAAGGTCGTGCTTGGTGATCTCAACTTTTTGTTTAAAAACATAAGAACTAATGATAGAGTGGTCAGAATTGAAACTCATGTTGGCTAGAAAGTAGTGGTAGGTTTGCTTATTGTAGAAGTGGACGAGAGAAAGAATGAACTGAAATTGGGTTGAGGCGAAGAGGTGCAATACCCGAAATTTCAACTCTGTTTGGATAAGAATGCGAGACGGAGTGATTTTTACAGATGCAAAACGAGGAAAAGATTCCTCATTTGCCTTGGAAAGAAAGTTGTCTGGGGCATTCCTATTTGGTTTCCTCACCAAAACCTTTTGTCTTTTGCTAGAGGAGGCCATTGTTGATTTGATGTAGAAAGGGATTGAAAAAGAAGTTTGAAAGTGTGATTGTCAAGTTTGAAAGCCTTCATATTTAAAGAAAAATGATACGTTCGTCCTGAACAAAAATATTCGTCCTGGACGAAAAAATTATCGTTCGTCTGGACAAAGTAATTTCGTACAGACGATCCAATTCATCCAAAATGTAACGGCTTTTCGTATTCAACACAACTTACGATGCGTCCCTTCGTACAGGCTTTTTGACTTGACTGATCGTACAGACGAAAAAATTTCGTACAGACGATCAAAAAGTGAATTGTTTTAATGACTCTTGAAAACCGTCCCCTACAATGAACCGACACATGTTCGTACAGACGAACAAATTTCGTACAGACGAAGTTCGTATTAAAAACTGTCTTATCCACTCAACCGCTGCATTCAATCGTCCCGACGTTTGAGAGAGAAAAAATTCGTCCTGGACGATTACATATCGTACAGACGATCTAATTAAAAACTGCTCTCAAAACGGTTTAAATTCGCGTAAACTGTTCCTTCACACATCGTCCCGTACGAAAACAATTTCATCCTGGACGATGTCCTCCAAAAAAAATTTAATTTTGATTTTTTTAAATTAACAAAAACATTAAAAAAAACACATAAAACATAAAACAAAATCATAAATCCAAAAACAATTCATTCAAAAACACACAAAATTCACAAAATCACAAAAAAACAAAACACAACAAGTATCAATATTGCAAAGACATTTTGGTTAAGCATTCAAATCAATAACACCAAGCCTTGTTCTTAAAGTACTGAAGGTATCAAAGGCTAAAGGTTTTGTAAAAATGTCTGCAAGTTGATTTTCAGTTGAAACATGTATGAGTTCAATTTCTCCTTTGGATACATGATCCCTTATGAAATGATGCCTTATATCAATGTGTTTGGTTCTAGAATGTTGAATTGGATTTTTGGAAATGCAAATAGCACTAGTATTGTCACAATAAATTGGAATAGTGCCTATAGTTAATCCTAAGTCAATCAACTGTTGTTTTAACCAAAGTACTTATGCCACACAACTTCCTAATGCAATGTATTCTGCTTCTGCAGTAGATAGTGCCACTGAATTTTGTTTTCTACTAGACCATGAAACTAATGAATTTCCAATGAATTGACATGTTCCAGAAGTGCTTTTCCTATCCACTCTACAGCCTGCAAAGTCAGAATCTGAGTAACCAATAATTTCAAATGAAGAGCTAAACTTAGGATACCAAATTCCTAAGTTTTGAGTTCCTAGTAGATATCTTAAAATCCTTTTTACTGCTGTCAAATGTGATTCTTTTGGATCTGATTGAAATCTAGCACATAAGCAAACACTAAACATAATATCTGGTCGGCTAGCAGTCAAGTAAAGTAAAGATCCAATTATCCCTCTAAATTTCTTTTGATCAACAGATTTTCCCTTAAGGTCTTTATCCAACTGAACTGAAGAACTCATTGGTGTACTAACAGGTTTAGCATTGTCCATTTCATATTTTTTGAGGATGTCCTTAATATATTTGGTTTGACTAAGAAAAGTACCTTCCTCAAGTTGCTTAATGCTAAATCCTAGAAAGTAATTTAAATCTCCCATTAGACTCATTTCAAATTCACTACTCATTGTTTTAGAAAAATCATCACAAAGATGTTTATTTGAAGATCCAAAGATGATGTCATCCACATAAATTTGAACAATAAGTATATCCTTTCCAATTTTCCTTAAAAAGAGAGTTGTATCCACACTTCCTTTTTCAAAAGATCTTTCAAGTAGGAAGGTGCTTAACCTCTCATACCAAGCCCTAGGTGCCTGTTTCAATCCATATAATGCCTTTTTTAATTTGAAAACATGATTTGGAAATTTAGAATTTTCAAAACCTGGAGGTTGTTCTACAAAAACATCTTCCTCAATTACCCCATTTAAAAAGGCACTTTTGACATCCATTTGAAATAATTTAAAACCTTTAAAACAGGCAAAGGCTAGTAAAACCCTAATTGCTTCAAGTCTAGCTACAGGGGCAAAAGTTTCCTCAAAATCAATTCCTTCAATTTGATTATACCCCTTAGCTACTAATCTAGCCTTATTTCTAATGACTACTCCTGAGTCATTCATTTTATTTTTGAACACCCACTTGGTTCCAACAACACTTTGATCTTTTGGCCTTGTAGTTAGTTCCCAAACTTTATTTCTTACAAATTGATTTAACTCTTCTTGCATGGCCAATATCCAAAATTCATCTGAAAGTGCTTGATCAATGTTAGTGGGTTCAATAGTTGAAATAAAGGCTGAATGATTGACTTCCTTGTTTAATCCACGCCTAGTTCTAACACCCTCACTTGGTTCACCTATAATCAATTCCTTTGGATGGTTTTTAGAAAATCTCAAATCTCTAGGCAAAGGGTCTTCTCTTTCTAAATTTTCTTCCACATTTTCTTCCAAATTTAATCTATCAATCTTTTGGGAGTTTTCTTCAATTTCTTCTTCAACAACTTTTGGCTCTTCCATGTTTCCATTTTCATCAAAAACAACATGTGTGGTTTCTTCAATGACTAAAGTTCTTTTGTTGAATACTCTATAAGATTTTCCAACACTTGAATATCCAACAAAAATTCCTTCATCTGATTTTGGATCAAATTTTCCTAAGGCAGATTTTCCATTATTATGTATGAACACCTTGCAACCAAATACATGCAAATGAGACAAATTTGGTGTTCTACCTTTTAGCAACTCATAGGGTGTTTTATTCAAA
The DNA here is from genome assembly GCA_016618105.1 of Dendrobium huoshanense. NCBI lineage: Eukaryota > Viridiplantae > Streptophyta > Magnoliopsida > Asparagales > Orchidaceae > Dendrobium > Dendrobium huoshanense. The sequence continues at coordinate 48,620,548 of CM028348.1, forward strand.
TTTGATCTCACATTCACCCTATTCAGAACATAGCATGCAGTGCTAACCGCCTCAGCCCAAAAATATCTAGGAAGCGAGTATTCTGCTAACATTGCTCGGGCGGCTTCTATTAATGTTCTGTTTTTTCTTTCAACTACTCCATTTTGTTGAGGAGTTCTAGGTGCAGAAAAATTGTGATCAATCCCCTTTTCTTTACAGAAATCTTCAAATCTTTCATTTTCAAATTCTCCTCCATGATCACTTTGTATAGAAATTATTTCACATCCTAGTTTTCTTTGTATCCAAGTTGAAAAATTTCTGAATTCCTCAAATGATTCACTCTTATGAAAAAGAAATTTAACCCAGGTGAATCTTGAAAAATCATCTACTATAACAAATCCATATACCTTTCCTCCTAGACTTACCGTGCTTACAGGTCCAAAAAGATCCATGTGAAGAATTTCTAATGGTTTACTGGTCCTAAGATCTTTATTGGACTTAAAAGAGGACTTCACTTGTTTTCCTAGTTGACATGCATCACACAGATGGTCCTTAGTAAAGTCTAGTTTAGGTATTCCTCTCACCAAATTCTTTTGGGTAATTTTTCTAAGATTTTTCATACTAGAATGACAAAGTCTCCTATGCCAAAGCCATGATTCATCAGAAACAGTTTTCAAACAAAAATCAGTAGGAGATTGAATACAATTTAAATCTAGCATGTAGACATTGTTCACCCTTTTTCCATTTAAAACAATTTTCCCATTTAGGCTAATTATGCAGCTAGTAGGTAAAAATTTTACATTATAGCCCTTATCACATAGCTGACTTATGCTAAGCAAATTATGTTTTAAGCCTTCAACTAATAAAACATTGTCTATGAAAAAGTTTTTCAAATTTCCAATCATACCTGATCCAACCACTTTCTTTGTGGTATTATCTCCAAGTGTAACCTTGCCTCCACTCCTGGCTTCCAGCGTTATGAATTGAGCAGTATCTCCAGTCATGTGCTTAGAACATCCGCTGTCCAGGTACCATATACTCTCACGAGGTCTTGTGTGAGAGAATTCCTGCAAAATTCTCAAATGTTAGACCTGGGAACCCAAACTAGTTTGGGTTCACCTTTATGAAATTTATAATCAGATGCATGTGTGATATGTCTAGGTTTATGCATCTTAGTTCTCCACACCAAATTAGGTTTCATTTTTAAAGTGCAGGTGTGAGATATATGTCCCAAAAATCCACAATTGTTACATTTAACATTAGGAAAAATATTCCTGTTTTCTTTCATATGATTGTCTTCTAAGGGATTTCATGAATTTAGGATAATATTTAGGATTTGTAAAATCTTCAAGTTTAGGGGGGTTCCTATTATCCTCGAGAGCTCTTATAGTAAGTTTGTAAAATGAATTCATATCCTCCAAGATTCGATTTGTATAATTGATTCTATATGTCTTGCTCTCAGATTCATCCTTAAATTTCTTAAATTTTTTTTCAAGTTCAGCATAGGATGATTTTAAATTCTCAAAATTTTTATTCAAGTCATCATATTCATCAAGTAGTTTCATGTGGTTGCTATCAATTAAAGCATGATCTTTCCTAAGGATTTCGTGTTCCTTATTAAGCTCTTCCAATTCTAAAACTAAACTAGCATGCATCTTTTTCGTTTTCCTATATGCATCATGCATGTGTTCAGAAACTTCAAACAATTCATTATAAGTTAAATCACATACCTCTTCTTGATCTGATTGTTCAGATTTATCTGCCATCAAGCAAAGGTTGGTGACTTCTTCTTCTTTTTCAGTCTCAGATGAGTCTAAAGCTGAGTCCGCCCAAAAAGCCTTTTGAAACTTCTTCTTGCCCTTCTTTACCATTGGTTTCTCCTCTACCTTCTCCTTGCTAGGAGTGGCTTTGAGTTTTGGACAATCAGTCTTTATATGACCTGGTTTCCTGCATTCATAACAAATCACTTCATTAGAAACCTTGCCATTTCTGTTATACTTACCTCTATTCCATTGCTGGCGTCTCTTCTGCTTCCTCTTTAAAAAGCTTCTGAATTGTCTAGTCATCAGTGCAATATCGTCTTCATCCTCAGGTTGTGAGTGTTCACTTTCTGACTCTTCCACATTTAGTGCAATATTCTTGTCCTTTCTTTGTTCACCTGCATCAATCTTTCTTTGACTTACTCCTTGCTCGTAAGCAATGAGTGAACCAAGAAGATTGTCAATTGAATAAATGTTCAGATCTTTAGACTCTGTAATTGCAGTAATTTTAGCATCATATGCAGTAGGTAAACAACGAAGAATCTTATTAACCATTTCAGCATTTGTTAATTCCCTACCAAGTGCATGCAAAGAGGTGACAATTTGAGTGAATCTTGTGTACATGTCAGATATAGATTCATTAGGTTTCATGCGAAATAATTCGTAGTCATGTAACAAGATATTGAGTCTTGATTGCTTAACCTCATTTGTCCCTTCATAAGTAATACAAAGTCTATCCCATATGTCTTTTCCGCTTTTACAAGTGGAAACTCGCATGTAGTCTTCAGATTTTAAAGCACAAAAGAAACTATTTAAACATTTCGCATTTAATTGTGCTAAGTCACGTTCTTCTATAGTCCAATCTGCATAAGGTGTTTCTACCCTAATTCCATCAACTAATCTAGTTGGTTTTATGTAACCTTCCTGGACTAGCATCCACATGCGATAATCAAGTGACTGTAAGAAAGTAGACATGCGTGTTTTCCAAAAATCAAAAGGAATATTGTCAAACAGTGGAGGTCTAGTGATAGAGTAACCCTCAGGTGTGTTTCGGTTTCCAAATGTAGCCATCTACGTTAATCAAAAAGTAGTTCAAACTTATGATTTTGAAACACTACTCTGATACCACTTGTTGAGTCCAGTAATTAGGTTGTTAAGCCTAAGTAAATGTCCCACGGCTACCAAGAGGGGGGTGAATTGGTAGTTTTAAAAATTTTAAACCCTCTTAATGATAAAGTTGAACCGAAATAAAATTTTCTTTTAAAGTTTGTAGAAAAATATTTTTCAACCACAGAGTTGTTAAAACTGAAATTTAAAGTGCAGAAACGTAAAAGCAATAAAGTAAATGACACCAGATTTATAGTGGTTCGGTCTATAACCAGACCTACATCCACTCCTCAGAGGCACCCTCTGAGTATTGCACTAATACCACAAAGTGACTCTCCTTTAGCACCCACAGCAAAGCGGAGAAGCCTGTACAAAACACTCTTTTCACCACTACCCGGTGCGGCAGAGAACCGTCGTCCTTTTACACAATCCACAGTGCTGGCAGAGAACCGTCGTCCTTTTACACTCTCCTAGTGTGGGTAGAGAACCCTACGGCTGTTCACACTCTCCAAGTGTAGGCAGAGAACCTTTGTCCTTTTACACTCTCCTAGTGTGGGCAGAGAACCCTTCGTCTGTTCACACTTTCCAAGTGTCGGCAGAGAACCGGATCTCCTTGACTGATCTTCTCACAAGAATCTAGAAGGAAGAAGGAAAAGAGTGAAGAAATCTAATTTCACAAGTAGAGACTCTTACCTTAGTAATCCAAGTGAAGCCTTCTCGCTCCAGTGGTAGGAATCCTCCTTTGAATGCTCTCTTCCACTCTCTCCTTGGCTATTCTCTCAAGAGGCACAAAGATCAAATGACAAAAAGATTGGGTGGCAGTCTAATTTGAACTATTTATAGAAAAGACATGAAAAACCGCCCAAAAACTGTAAGTTTTCAATTCTGTACGCAGTGGATCGTCCTGTACGATCCGGGATCGTCCTGGACGATTTTACTTAAACGATCTGAAACGACCCAATTTGTATATGTGTACGAAATGACTTCGTACAGCTGATCGTCCTGTACGAACTAGGTTCGTCCAGTACGAACGGTTATTACAAGGTCGGTTCTAGAAACTGCTGAAAACTGTTCTAAGTCGGTTCATCGTTTGGACGAAAATATGTTCGTCTGGACGAAAATTTTCCAGAGAGCCGATCGTCCTGGACGATTATTTATTTCGTCTGGACGAAAATTTTCCAGAGCACCAATCGCCGCGGACGATAATTTGTTTTCGTCTGGACGAAAATTTTCCAGAGAGTTGATCGTCCGGTACGATATTTATTTTCGTCTGGACGAAAATTTTCCAGAGGACTGGTCGCCTCGTACGATGATAAAATTCGTCTGGACGAAAATTTTACAGAGAACCCATCGTCCGGGACGATAATAAAATTTGTCCTGGACGAATAGGACTTAGAAAAATTTTTCAAACAAGTTCCTATTCGTTCCAAGTGCTCTATAGGAGATAACTGACAGATCGTCCAGTACGATAAATATTGTCCTGTACGATAAGTATAGAATTTTAAGATCTCCTTATTTGTGTGTGAGAGATTTTATTCACTCAATTACAATCACTCCCTTTCAAAATTAATTCAAAGAAAAGGCAAACTTCAAATAAACAAAATATCTCATGTTGAATTTGATTTGAAGTTTTCGTAGTCTGGAGTCTAATTTTCCTGAAATGTTAGTACACACAAGAGCAAATGCAAATCTTCTAAAATTGTTAGGAGATAACTATACATCTGAACAATAATGTTTGGAATCATCAAAACTACATAAGTTGCACAAATATAAATCATTCAAATAGCAACTATTCAAACACAAACAACTCACATGGTACGAAATGGATGCGTACCAATTCATCCCAAATGAACTCAGTTGTTTTGGTACTATTCGTATTGTATGATGTCAGTTCATACAGATGACTCAAAAAGGATAAAATGGGGTCATCCATGTTCATATCAAATGAAGCATGATTTGTGTTAATTGTTTGTATTGTACGATGTTAGTTCGTACAAATGATTGGCCGAGTATGAAATAAGGTCCGTATAAGATCGTACCAGAAGAATAGGTTCAATTTTTAACTATTCATACAATATGATGTCAGTTCGTACAGACAACTGATAGTGTATGAGATAATTGACAGAGTACGAAATAAGGTTCATATAGGACCGTACATGGATTTTTGAACTATTTCGTATAGATAATCCTCAATTGTAATATATAATCTTAAGTCAGTTGACTTGTAATTTTTAGTTTTCTGAATGATTTTTTTTTGTGTTTCATATATAAGACTCCTAAAAACTGACACTCAATACCTTTGCTGTGATTTTCTCTTGAGAGTGGCCATTGAGTGTGAGGGTTTTGGAGATATTGTGAGAGGGAAGAGTTAGAGATCAAGTGAGGGGGAGTTGTGAGTGATTCTCACAATGTTGCGCAAAGCGAGAATCTTTTTTTCTTCAAATTTCTGCCCATCTCCTCTGAAGGCTTTTGAGAGAAAATCTTCAACATTGTGTCGCTATACTCTACCGTCACTAGGAGGGTGAGAAAAGATGAATGTTCTCTACCATCACTAGGAGGGTGAGAAAGGACATCTGCACTCTGCCGCACCAGGTTGGTGGAAGAGAGTTTGTAAGAGCTTCTCAAAGGTTGGTGTATTCGAGTTTGGTGAAGCTGTTTGGTCATCCTTGTATCCATCGTATTGTTCTAGGACAACCTCTTCAAGTTTGATGGGTAGGATTGACTGAAGGACCTGAGAAGTCATAAAAATGTTAAATAAAGGCAGTAGAAAATATATGTAAGTAAAATACAAAGAGGCAACACATACCATTTTTTCAGAGTTCATATCTAAGTATCAATGAAATTAGGAAAAAAATTGGTTGGAATACATAATTTCATAGAAACAAGAATAAAATTCAGAACCTTCACTTTCTCATCTCGATTATGCTCTAGCTTAAGGGAAACCGGCTTCTCCATTGCAACCAAACAAAAAACCTGCATACATATATAATATTCTATCGTCAGACAACTAAATACGCTTGCAACTATATGAGAGAATTCATATGGAATAGCAGTTGTTATGGGGGCAAAAGGAGAGATACTGAGTTTAGTACAATACTCAGAAGGCACCTCTAGGGAGTGGACGTAGGTTGTGTTGACCAAACCACTATAAATTTTTATGTTCTTTATTACTACTTTTGCATTTAATTTTTGCACTTTGATTTCTGTGGTGAATCTTGGTTTTGTTTTAGGATTATGTTTTGATCAAAAGATTTTTTAAAATATCAATTCACCCCCTCCCCCCCCTCTTGGTTAGATTTGGGACTAGTTCATAAGGGCTTAACATATCCTGTACTACTAAGGCATCTCCCACTTCTTCCACAATTGCATCCAACATTTCAAACAATAATTATGCATCATTTACAAAGCTTGAAGTATTTACCGATTTGAGAAAAATTGTTCCATATGAATTGTTGACCAAGAAATTAATAATACTTCTATGTCGAATATCTAACCAACCATCTGACATTATTGTCACTCATATCTCAATCCAAGTCTTTTTAACATCATCCACCATTTTTGAAGTTGTCTTAACCTACTCATTTAGTATCCAAGTCCTCAGCTCATACATTCTTGGAAGTTGTATCCCTCTTCCATAGCTTCCAACAGATCATAACATATTGATCCATGACGGACTCCTAACAACATTAAATGGAATCTCATTTTCATAGATGAATCTGGCGATATCCAAACAAACTCTATTCATGAGTTCTTTTGTAGCTGTAGGAGGCTGAATATCCTGAGTATTTATGTTTTCCTCGTTATCAATATTTAGCATAAATCTATCCATGGGCCCCCAACTGCCTCGGTCAGAAGAAACTAGATGCCTTCCAGTATTAGAACCGTCATGCTGTGATCCATAGTAAGAAGAGTTTCCTATTATCACTTCCATATTACTTTGTGTGACCTCCTTTGTGGTGGCAAACTTCTTTAAATAATCTGTACATTTCTTTTTGACCTCATTAGGTACTTTTGCACAAGGTACCACATTAACATGTGTAGGCTAGATAATCCTTCAACCTCTTGATGCCACCAATTATACGTTTCTCACAGAAATTACATTTCATGTAAACATATCCCTTCTTTGCACATTCGCCTGACACTTCAACTTGAGTTCCATATTTCCATGCAGGACTTTCCTTCTTGTGCCATTATTCATGCTAATAATATATAGAAATATTAAATAATCAACATAAAAAATTAATAATAGGACAACATAAATACAACATTATACCGGTCTGCTGGGGGTCCACGGGGGCGCTGCCCCCTGGCGGGGTTCAACCTGCCAGAGTAAAAGTAGTTTTGGCGGGAACAAAATTTATTGTAAGAGTAATTTTGAAATTCTGCTTATTTTTAAAGTTCATAAATTATTTGTATGGAAAGATACCGAGCGGTACCGAGCATGTAACTAACAGTACTGAGCATGTACCAGTCGGTACCGAGCATATATTGCTCGGTACCGAATGATATTGGCTCGGTACCGAGCATGTACCTAGTGGTACCGAGCATGTACCGCTTAGTACCAAGCATATACTTGCTAGGTACCGAGCGGTACTAGTGATACCTAGCATTACCGAGTATATACTGAGGAGACGAATGAAAAAAAGTTGAATCAGGAGTTATTCAAGCTTTCGTTACTGCACATCAAAGTCAAGGACAACAACACCGCTCACCTGCTCTTCTGAACTAATTAAGGCCTGAACGTTTCCTGCATTCACAACTTCGACTTTGTTTCCTTCTTTCAAAACAGTTATTTATTTCAGCTTCATTTCCTGCGTCGTCTCCTTCCAACTTCGTCTCCTGCACTCATGGCTTCGTCTCCTTCCCTCACGGCATTGTCTCTTTCCCTCACGGCTTTGCCTCCAGTTCTCCTTTCAATTCTCATAGAAACACCTATTCCTATACGCCAATACGCAAATACGAATCAGCTTCATCGTATTTACATATATACCAAAGAAAAAATTTTGAAGCGATGCCTCGTACTTCCTCGAGGCGTTACGCTCTAATGCATACACCTCATGCGAAAAAATTGTAGGCTTCGCTGAATGGTTCGAGGCATAAGCCCCAATACACATGACTTCCGCCTCGACTTTAGGCGCGACGCAATGCAGACGCCTCATCCGCTTTTTTAATGGTTGCTTATACATATATCTTTTTTCCTCATTAGTATCTAATATATTATATAAATCATTAAAAGCTAAAATTTAGCATTACATATTGCTTTCTTAAACTCCTTACGTGCCTCTTTATATCTTACCAAATTATCATAATTTATATATATAAACCAATTTTACAACATTCTTATTTTTTATTTTTTTCTGCACATTTTGATTCTAACACCAACTATTTTTACTATTAGGAGCTTTTCCCTTTGATACTCTAAGCATCTTTTGCAACATTCTTAATATCAATAGCTATATTTTCTCATATGTTATTAGCTTTTTCATGCACAAATATAATCTTAAGATCTAGAATCTTACTCTTAAAAATATTTTCCCCAATCTAACCTAGAACAATGATTTACTTTATTTTTTATTTTTTGTTCCTTCATCTTAAGGTCCAAAACTAATAAGAGATGTTGGGTACATAAACTTTCACTCAGAATAACTTTAGAATCTTTGCAATCTAAATGATCTTTTTTTTTTTCTTATAAAAAATAATCAATTTGAGTTACTTTATCCATTCTTATAAGTGATGCGATGCTAATTTCTTTTCTTAAATAAGGTATTAGTAATTATAAAATCATAAATTAAAAAAAATCTAATATGATCTTACCACCTTCATTAATCGCTCCAAACTCATAGCCAGCATGAATGCTTATAAAATAATATACCTCTCTACCAATATGTCCATTTAAACCTCCTTCAATAAAAACTCTTTTTTCAAGAGATATCTTTTGATTAATTCTAAGTCATTCAAAAATTTTAATTTTGAACACATATCTAAACCTAATGTGTAATATAAGCATTAATGATAGTATTAATCTTAGTATCAACAACAATATTTAAAGTTATAATTTTATCTTCAATTCTATTAATTTTTATGGCATTATCCTTCAAACTCTTATCTATAATCATACCAACACTATTTCTAGTATGACTCCTAGTAGAATATCATAGTTTAAATTCTAAACTATCAATTTCCTTAGCATTCTCTCCAACCCATTTAGTTTCTTGAATGTAAAGAATATTTATCTTCCTATGAATTATAATATTTATTAATTCCATTAATTTGTTAGTAAGAGAACTTATATTACAAGTTTTTATCCTAATTTTAGTTTCATGGAATAGTTTTTTTGCCTACATGCGTTCATGATATGAAAACTCTTGCCTATTTAACACTACACTAGGGCATCGATGCAGTGACCCTTGTAGAGTTGTCGCTATATTTAGGTCATATAACGCGTCACTTCTAGGGAACGCCCTAACATTAACACAATATATTAAATTATTCATTTCATGATTATTTGATAAGTTTTATGCATAATGTTGAGTACCTAATGTTACCCTCCACTTTTCTTATCCAGAACATAGGACCTAGCAACGATAGTGCTAATTTTTTATTATGGAACATTTCATTTTATTTATTTATTTATTATTTATTATTATTTAATTTTATAAATTAATTAAGAGGGTGTGTTTATATTCTTGCACAATTCTTAATTTTTGAATGTCTTAAAATGTTAGTCGTCCCCGTGTTTGCGTCCAAATTTTTTGTTTAGCCTGCATGAGGCAACCTAATCAATATGAGTGTTGTTTTTAGATATTTTTGACATTCTAAATGTATCGAGACGGTCCATTTTGAGAACAAGAAACAATCATCCAACTTTTGTGTTACATTATGTTAGTAGTCAACTTTTTCATTATGATCTATATGCACCAATACTTCTCAATGAGTTATGCAGTGTTTGATACGTATTTGACATGACATGCATTATACATGCCTTCGATGCGTCTTGGACATGCTGAAGATGTGTCTGATTATTGACATCCGTGTCTGGCACATGAATTTCTTATATTTTAAAATTTTATTTATGAAGAAATAAAGCATAAATTTTTATTTCCACTTAACAATCTCAAATCACTTGCCCGCATTCAATATCTTATTCCCCGAACATGCCATTTTCATTTCTATCTGTCGATTGCAGATATGGTTTCACAACAATACCCGATGGCATCGCAACATCGACATCCAGCATCGTCACAACATCAATGTTTCAAAAATCATTTGAAATCAAAGTTAATTATAATAATTTCTACACCTACAATAACGCCCCCTGCATTGTCTCGACATCTCATCTTTGGACCAACATCAACTCAACTTAGATGGCTGACATTGTCTCAACATCGATGATCAATGTTGTTGGCGTATATTTTTGTATCGAGCCTTAATCAGCCTCAATCGAGCCAATTCAAGCCCGACTGGGCTCGATTATGCTCGATCAACTCGATCGTGCTGGATCAACTCGATCTAGCATCGTCGAACTAAAATTACCTCAAATTGAACCCGAATTTAATCAAATTAAAATCAAATCAATCGAATTAACCCAAAATCAAACCCAATCGAGCCTTGTTGAATCAAATTCAACTCAATTCATTGACTCAATTAGACCCAATCGGACCCAAACCGACCCAAATTGGTTTGAGTCGAGTCAAATTTCGGTTCAATTTTAACCCAAATCAATCAATTTTACATTTTGGCATTTCCTAATCATTTTGCTTATTAGGAAATTTGATCCCATGGTCAATATTCAAAGATTGAATGCCAAAAGTAGAATCTCGTCTGATTTTTGCGGCTGTAGCTGGATATCATGGTAGAAGATCGCCTTGTGAAGAGGGATCTCTCGTTTTGAGTGTAGAGGGAGTAGGAGGCAAAGAGCAGGGTCAATTTTTTGACCTTATGTGTAGCATTGGTCGACCGCCCTAATGGTTCCTTCTCGGGCATCGGTTACCCAGGCTCTTACCATCGGGAAGGCCTGTAATGATCTGCACCTTGAGCCAAGCAACGAATAAGCCATAACCATTCCGCTTTGGGCCAAGACACACCACCGACCCCCATCCGATTCCCTCCTAATAACTTCAAGAACTATTTAACTCTCTTTTAAAAGTCCTTTTATATTTCCCTCATTGCACTTATTTACTATTAATCTCTCACCTATATTTAGCCTTGCATGGAATTTATTGCCTGATTAGGGTTACATTCACTATTAATCTCTCACTAACAATGCCTTATGTTGTAATAGGGTTCACACTCCCCAGTGCACCTTTCTAGGGGACTTGGGCCAAATCCATCTTTAAGGATACTTCTCTAGACTATAATTCAAGTTGCTACATGGTAGCTTGATTCCAATGTAGGGCCCGATTCACTCACTATTACTAGGGCAATCCTCATAAGTTTCTCCTCTGCTTATTGATATTATTAAACTTGGTAGATGGCCTCATCAATCTTGGGGTTGCATTTAAAATGCCATCCATGGATCGTCGCATGATTTGGGATCACCTAAAAGTATGATCGTCTCTCAGGCATACATGACATAATAACATAAGCCTTATCTTTAGTCCACCACTTCTTATTCGCAGCCAATTAGATGATGATCCGCCTATGAGCCCACCATATTGAGTGGCTCGATGAGCCATCATGCACATCCAAACCTTTACTAGCACATCAATTGATGGGAGACTCGATAAGGAGTGATAAAATGCTTGATACCCATCCAGGCATACCCTTGGATGGTTGGCCTTAGGCGCAACTTGCATTTAATGACTCAATGGTTCATGGGATTCTATATTGATGCGAGAGCCTAAATACCTTTATCGAGAGTTGTGTAAATCCAAATGGAGTACGACAGCACCCCATCCCACAAAACCTATTTAAGGGCTTGAATTTTGATATTCCCTTGGCATGGCACTGTAATGATTTGATGGTTCATCCATCCTTCATCATGTCCCCACCCCAAAAAGGGGATGAGGTGATAACGGGGCTGGATTTTATCCCAGCACGAAGATCCACCACTTATTTTTACGGGTTCTAAAAATTGCTTGATATATTTCGGTCTAAATAATGATCCTTCTATAGGTTCACATACGAAAAGCTTGTTACAACTTCTCCTTCCTCTAAATGATGAGGATCAATTGACTTCTAACAGAGTCATTGGTAGCAAACCGCCACATCATAATGATCTGAACACTTCACCGGAGCATTTAATTAATAGGAGTGATGGTCAGTGTGCATAAAGGGTAGGGACATATTTAATGCAAGTTGAAGACTTGTATTTACTAGGAATTCTTTAGTGAAGTCCAATAATTGATCATCTATCCCCATAACAATAAAATTTTCTAAAGATTACTTGGGCATGTCTACTAAGGCTATATACTCATTGAATACATCTGTTTAGCATGTGTGCAACCCAGAACATCTAAGGGTATCACAGATCTAATATTGCCTATTACTTTTATGGCCTAAATGGCCATAGTCCCTATAAGAAGCTGGCCGCACATGTTGAACTCCACATAGCTAGTTAGTAGGCTAAGGTCTTATTTATTAACTGAATTAACCAGAAAAATAGCTCCACCAATTAAGAACTTCCATGCACCACCACCCATAGTATCAAGAAAGAGCACTCATTATGTCAATCCTTACTATATCTGTACCTAGTAAGATTCCCAATGTTGAGTTAAATTAAGCTGCAAGCCCTACTACTGGTGGTACCCATCTATCAATTCCTTTAAGTTTCAGCCTTACGACCATACTCCCCCTATTAGGGGGGCTTTTCATTTGTTGCCATCTTTTTCTCTCACTAAAGTTTTTTAAAGTGAGAGGCTCTAGGATGGCTAAAGGGGGTGGCCATAGGTCACCTCTTCCAAATGGTGGTGGCAGTGGAAATAAGTCAGCTCAACAAGGTAACTATTGGAGGGTTCTAGTGATAGAGGATATGGTGATTACCATTTAACCCTCTAGAAAGGCGAGGGCTTTATCCTCCTTCAGATCTATTGCTGCTCCTATAGAAGGTTTGATGTAAAGGGGGCTTACCATTTCACCTCCAAAAGTGCAAAAATCAATGGCCTTTTCCCCTTATGACAAGTTAGCTGCCATGGTCCAAACCCTCTTCCATTGGCTCAAGTAGGAGGAACACAAAGCAGACTCAAAGCTTTGCCAAATTATTCCATCCATCTTATTATAATGAGAGGAAAGTGTGCAGGTCAAGCAATTTATCCATTTTCCTTGAATTTGGAGGTATTTAACTCCATCACTAGATAGTGAACTTAATATGAGATCCATCCTTACTCAGCTTATATGGCCTGCCTAGCTCGACATGCCTACCCTTGGGCAGTAATATGCCTCCAATCGAGAGTGTAGTTTAAGAGATGACATAAAAGACTCAAATGGTTATTTGAAGAGTGTAATAGAGGAGTTGAATGAAACTTTTGACACTGATTCAAATATAGAATCTTCTGTCCATGAGTGGATGTCTCATACCCTCCACTGAGATGGCCTGATGCTATGATCAACTACGACACTAGCTCTTCTGATGAAGACTTGAACTCAGCTAGGGGATCCATATATGACCGTATACAACCTTTTGACATGTCTGATAACCCCATCTCTCCGTTGTTGGTGGAATTTTGGAAAACAGGTTTTGAAAAATATTAGTTTTCTTTGGGGATTTTAAGATTAAGGTTGAGTTCTAATTCTAAGGTCGAATCAACTCGTTAGAAAGAGTATACCACCCCGAAGGATGAAAATAAACTTTCATAGCGGTGTTCAGACTTAGAATTATGTAAACTCATCTTGAATGTTATGATCGGGTTCTAAGGAGAACTCTATATGGCCCCTAGGGGACAAAGTATAGTTCAACTAGGTACCCAATTACAATATTCAAGAAACATGATCGTCGCATTCACATCCAAAGCCTTATCGAAGAAGGGCATATCTCCCCAAAGGGAAATGAGACCATTTTACGATAATCCTTCTAATTCAACTATGACGATCATTACTTAACTTTTCCCAAGGAAATCTAATAAAATCTTAGAAATTAATTTTTTAAAATCAGGTGTGTGTGGTTCCAAATCTCCTACGAGCGCAAGCCCTCATAGTTAATTACATCGTAGGGAGACAAAAATCTCCTACGAAAACTCTCGATTAAAATGGTGGCAGAATTTTGTTAGAGTTTCTAGGAGTGCTATCAAAGTATGAATAAGGTTATTGGAAAATCAAGAGGGAATGGATCAAAATTGTTAGAGTTTCTAGGAGTGATATCAAAGTATGAATAGACCACTCTTTCCTCTTTGGGTAAGGAAGAGGTATGATCCAAATTTGGATTTCCAAATGGAAAAGGAGTGTTCCCTAAAGGGGTATCCTTTCCTCTTTGGAATCCAAGCTTTGGATCTATGTATCCCAACTCAAAATCAACTTTCACAACACTTGACACTTACACAAATTACATTAATATCAAAATAAAAATCTAGACTCACCTGCAGAGTTATCCTAAGAGATTAATATATAAAAAGTAGTTATTCCCAAGCAGTTGTATATGAGCAGAAAAGAAAGTAAACACACTGGCCACGCTCTTTTTATGATTTGGGGGCTTTAGCAGCTGAAGCACCTGTGCAAAGAGTTTATAATATTTATGCATTTTTTGATTTGCCCCCTTTTTATATTGCCCTGCATGAGCGTGGCCACCTGCAGAAAACTGTGTCAACATCCAGATCGTACCTAACCTAAGGGTAATCTAGTCGCCAGACACATCAATCCATCCACAGAGTACAGAAAAAGTAAGCAGACACAGCAAAGCAGTTTCATCCACAACATGCAGTGAAAACTACGAAAAATCCGGCACACAGCAGTAAAGTAAACACCGGCCTAACCTAGATCTAGAGTTAGTTGTCCTAGCACATCATCTAAAGTGTGTGAGAAAGGTCGTGTGGCTGGGATAGATCCTAAAATAGGTTATTAATTGAAGTTGTCTAAAAGTTTGGATTTGTTAAGGCTTAGAAGGGGATTTAAATTAAAATTTAAGTATTAATGAATTAAGAATTTTTATTAAATATATTTTAGAAATTAATTGACTGCTATCTTTGTTTCACACCGAGACCGTGAAGTTTATTTCACCTTCCTTGGGGCTAAGCTAATAGCCTCGTAGGCCTGGGTTACCCAGTAGCAATCGGGGTTGATTAAGTTATTTAAATTGGTTAGAATTAAAAGAGTGGATTAATATAAAAATGAGTTAGTTACTGATTTTAAAAGTTTGATTAATTTAAGTTTGCTATTAATTGATTCGTGGTGTTGTGCCACCAGGCTCGAGGAACCAGCCTCCTTAGGACACTTAGCCCCGCAGCCCGGAGTAGTCCAGCCGATAAACCAAATTAATGTAATTGAATTAGAGATTTTTAAAATGTTAAATAATTAAAGATTAATCTATTTTAAGATTTAACACCCCTTAGAATCCATTCGTGGCGTTGTGCCACCAGGCTCGAGGAACCAGCCTCCTCAGGACACTTAGCCCCGCAGCCCGGAGTAGTCCAGCCAATAAACTTCATCTTTAGGGTGGTTGTTGTGTTTTAAAGGATTTGTTAAATGTTTTAGACATTAAGCCAATATTTTCTGAGTTTTAGAATGATTATGAGTTTTTTAAGAATTTTGAATATTTTAATCACTTAATTAAAGGGTTAAAAGTTGAATTTTTAATTAAGCTCAAATTCTGGAAAGTTTATATTTTATTAAAATACTAGACCTTACTACGATCAGTTAGAAGGTAAGTACGTTGAAATCGGATTTTTCTACATTTTATTACGAAGGTTTGAAGTTTTGAACTAGTTTTGAACTATGGTTTGACCAATTTGTTGACTTTTTGAAATATTACAGTTTTCTGAAATCTAATATTTTTAGTAAATATTGGACCTTATTAGGAGTTGAATGCAAGTGAGTTTGGGTGATTTAAATTTTTCTGGAATTAGTTATGAATTATGGAAGTTTTAGCATTTTAATGAATTTTGAAATATCTAAATTAGAAGGCCTCTTTTGTGATTTTTCTCCAAATGAATCCCAAACTCCTTGAAATCAACTCCAAAGGTCAGAAATGACCTAAGGAGAGACTCCCAAGAGTTTGGGAAATTTTTGGAATTTTTAATAATAATTAATTAATTATTTTAATTAAATATTGATTATCACTTAAAATTAGATTAAGGTTTAAATTGCTGTCAAATGAAGGGGATTTTAATTATCACAGATTAAGGGCTTGATTCTGGTTAGATTGAGGGTTTATATATATTTTTTGGATTTAAATCGGATTTATTACAATTTTTTAAGGTTTGAAGGCTTTATTAGGGGGTTGAACCTTATGAAAATTAATTAGGGGACCTAATGACCTTAAAAATCAATGAAAATTTCTCTAGGGGCTGAGGGTGTCACTAAGTTCAAATGTTCAAAGTTTCAACTCAAGGGGAAGTGAATCCTAATTATTGAGATTTTTCTAATTTTTCTATACATGAATCCTTAGTTATTGTCCTTAATTATGTCACTAATTTGATGGACTTGAATCAATGTTTGAACTAACCCTCATACTCAATACACAAGACATGCATGAATCACATAAACACATTCAACACCTAAATCTAGGAGAGCCTAAGACTAAGTGGTGTGTGATCCCTAAACATGCAAGGACTAATTAACATAATTAAGACAAAATTAGTGAATAATCAAGAAATGATTATCCACTAATCATCCCCTTTATTTCTATTCAAATACGCTCAATCTACATTTAAGATTTCAAGTGACCTCTTAAAATATTTAAAGATTTAAATATATATAGCCTCAAAATAGATTTTAAAATATATAAATATAAATGGGTATATATATATATATATAAATATATATTATAAAAAAATTAAAAAAAAATTAAAATACATTTTGATGAGTTGAAAGACCCACTGATCTCCAGAGAAGTTTGATAATAAAAAAAGATTTTTTTTTTAATTTTCAAAATATTTAATTTTTAGTTAAATATAAAAAAATTATTAAGATACTCAAATAATTCCAATTAATATCAAAATCTATTCAAATAATGTTGAAAATTTTCCTGGAGATCAGCCATGCACTCAAAGACATGGATGCCAAGTTTCAGATAAAAATAATTTATACATAATTAATTAAAAATAAAATAAACTTTTTTGTATTTCTCAAATTAGCAGTAAAATAATAGTTAAAATGGTTTGATTTTATTTTTAAAATAAACTAGACAGAATTCTAAAAAATTTGATAGATTATACTCATTTTTTGACCTTATATTTGATTTACTATGATTTTTTAAAGTTTCTGTAATTAAAATAAATTAAAAAGACATTTTCACTAATTAAACGGCGGCGGTCAGACACGCGGCGCGCGCGGATTCGCGGGATCGAAACTGCGTGACGGCGGGGACACGCGTCGGCCGCGGGCCGCTTCACGCGGTTTTTACTTAACCACGTCAGCGGCTCGTGGCAGCCGTTGGATCACAACGGATCTGATCCAACGGATGAGATCGAATCCCGCGGTTGATCTCAGCGGGACGAGATCGGACGGTGGGATTCGACTCCGCGGTTTCTGATCCGAGGGCCCAGATGTCGCCGGATGGCAGATCAAATGATAGATCGAACGCGCGGTTGGATCAGACCGCGGAAGGGCTCGATCTGGACCGTTGATCGAATGATTAACGGTCCAGAAAATGTACACTCACCAGAAATCGTGAGTGACGCCCTAGAAAACGTTTTTTTTACTCGTTCTCTCGATCGGATGGACAAAATCGCTTGAAATTTTAAACTTAAAGAGTAAGCATGAACAGAAACAATGGGAAAAGATTGGTTTCAGTTAAGGCACTGAATACATGAAGCTATTTAAATCTATCTAATGTGAACTAGATTTAAGGTTTTAAGGGATTATACCGTTAGATCTTTGAAATTTCTGGATGGATGAGCTTGTAGACTGTCCAAGTGAAGATCCCTAGCACAAACCCGAGCTCGAACACGCCTGGATCGACTGCTACAGGCCTGGGACGGTCTAGGTTGTGGGCTCGCCGGAGAACTCGCCGCCGGTGACATGCAACCACTTGGATTTTGTAGTGGGGAGGTAGAGAGGGCTCTGGAGATCCAAAACGAATTGAGAACTCGTTCTGGGAGGCTGGGGTTAGTGAGAGAAGCTGCCTTGATTCAATATGCTCAAAAGTTGGCTTTTTCCCTATTCAAATGACCTGGGCTGGATTGGATGGCTGGGATTGATACAAGAGCTCCCTAGATGGTGCCACATGTCCCTGGGACAGCTAGAAGGCTGCCTCAAAGGCTGGCCAAGCCTTTCCTCCATTGGGTGGACTTGGGACAAGTGGGGGGGGGGACCATTGCCATTTAAGGCTAAACCAGGCCCTGAGCCTGGTTAGGAGAGCTCCAAGTGAGCTTTAGGACATTAAGGGGTCGGCCTAAGGCAGCTTAAATCAAGGGAAAGGGGCTTAGCATGTGATAAAGCTTTCTAGAAGAGGTTTAGGCTTGAGTTTGACTAGGTTGACCAGTCAACAGGTCAAGAAAGGCTGAGGTGGAATGAAGGGAAGTAGGAGCAGTCAATAGGAGAGCTTCCAAGCCTAATCTCAAACTCCTTGAAGTTAAATAGAAGGTTTGACCAATTCAAGGAAGGATTTAAGGCTTTGTTGACTTGGTTTGACCAGTCAACCAGGTCAAAGTTGGTGATGTGGCACTTGAGGAGGGAGAGGGATATTTGGAATGGTTCAATCAAGGGTCAAAGGTCAAAGTCAAGGCTAGAAAAGATGGGAGCAAATGCTACCACAAATTTGACCAAGGATTGAGGGTTGACTCAGCCAAACCAAGTTGGGTTGAGCTCAAAATGGGTTTAGAAATATTCAAGGCTTTGAATAGAATGATTTCAAGGGTTTGAAGATATTGACGTGGTTAAACAGGTTGAAATGGTTCATTTGAAACCATAAGGGTCCATTGGGTCAAACCATGTTGACTGGGTCAACTAAGTTGACCCAATGGGTGAGTCTGGGCTGGACAAGTTTGAAAAGGCATTTGAAGACCATTGAGGGTGGTTCCTAGGTCTGGGGAGGTCAAATTGATCAAAATCCCTATTTGAGCCCCTAAGGACCTGTTTGGTCAACCTGGGTTGACTTGGTCAACCAGGTTGACCCAGGGTCTGGGTTTGGGCTCAACAGGTTTGAAATGATATTTCAAGACCAATGGAAGTGGTCGGATGGCCTAGAGAAGTCATTTGGGTCAAAACACCTATTTGGACCCTTAAAGGGCCTCTTGGGTCAAACCTGTTGACTTGGTCAACCAGGTTGACCCAGGGGTTGGGAATAGGTTCAAAAGATTTGAAATGACATTTGAAACTTGTTAAAGGTGGTTGCATTCAATTTGGAGCTCATTTGGTTTGAAATCCCTATTTGAGCCCCATAGGGGTATTTTGGTCAATTTTGACCTATTGGTCAACTATGGTAAAAAATGGGTCTGGAAAATACAGTTTACTGCTCAATGGGTTAAAATCAAGAGTCTGGAAGTGATTGGAGGCTTTGATAAGGATTCCAAGGTCAAGATCTCAAAGGGGTTAGGTTCAGTGGCATAGGCTGTAAATATTTGAAGGTTTTACAGCCTTTGGATTTTAATTCAGATTCTGGGGTTAGAGACCTCAGAATGAGCTCAAAGTTGGAGGGTAACCTCTAGAGACATGTCTTATCACTTTTCAAGTGATAGACCCTAGATCAGAGACCATTTGGCTAGGTTTTGAAATGTTTGAAAATTCTTTGAAAAGGGTCTTTAGGACAGGGCCTTAAGACTTAGGATTTGAGTCTGGATTTCTGGATTTAGAATGAATTTCAGGTTTGAATAATTAATATTGAAATATCCAAATCATTTACAATCATGTTGTGATTGTTAATGGATGGATAAGGTCAAAGCTAGATTAAGGGTGGGATCAAAGTCTAGGTTGAAATTTGGATTCTCAAGTGGATTGAGTCAAAGTTGGATATGTTTGAAATTTGAATTAATTTGGATTTGAATTGAATGAAGTTCAGATTGATTTGAGGTTTGAATTGATCAAGGGTAGGGATTGATTTGAAGTTGGAGTGGTCCTAAGATCTAGAGGAGTTCTAAGATCTAGGATTTAAGGGAATCCTAGGCTCTAGAGTAGGCTCTAAGGTCTGGCTCTAGGAAAGAATCCTAAGGTCTAGAGTGGATCCTAGGATCTAAAATTAATCTGGAGTTTGGAAGGGCCTTAGTGACCTCATACAAAAATGAGGTCAACAAATGGACCCCCAATGTGTGTGGTAGAAGGAACTTCTGCTGCACACATTGGCGTTGACCGAATAGGAGTAGGATCTTAAAGAGTTGAAGGAAGGGCATCACCCAACCTTAAGTCCATTGAAAACTAGTGAAAAGCTTACACCTATTCTGAAGAGAGGACTGGAGAAACCAAGGTAGGGAATACCTAACCTCGGGTCTAAGGAAGGGCATCACCCAACCTTAGGCCTATAGGATGCTGATAGAATACTTACTCCAAATAGGCAGATTAACTGGAAACCAAAGTAGGGAATACCTAACTATTGGTCTAAGGAAGGGCATCACCCAACCTTAGGTCTACAGGATGCTGATAGAAGACTTACTCCTAGTAGACGGATTAACTGGAAACCAAGGTAGGGAATACCTAACCTTGGGTCTAAGGAAGGGCATCACCCAACCTTAGGCCTATAGGATGCTGATAGAAGACTTACTCCAAATAGGCAGATCAACTGGCAAACTAGGATGGTGCCACGAAGGGCGTACTCCACCACTAGCGAATGGTCATGTGGGGAGGAAACTTGCTCCACACAGAGGACCTCAACTGGCAAACTAGGATGGTGCCACGAAGGGCGTACTCAATCACTAGCGAAATGGTCATGTGAGGAGGAAACTTGCTCCACACAGAGGACCTCAACTGGCAAACTAGGATGGTGCCACGAAGGGCGTACTCCATCACTAGCGAAATGGTCATGTGGAGAGGAACTTGCTCCACACAGAGGACCTCAACTGGAAAACTAGGATGGTGCCACGAAGGGCGTACTCCATCACTAGCGAAATGGTTATGTGGGGAGGAAACTTGCTCTACACAGAGGACCTCAACTAGCAAACTAGGATGGTGCCACGAAGGGCGTACTCCATCCCTAGCGAAATGGTCATGTGGGGAGGAAACTTGCTCCACACAGAGGACCTCAACTGGCAAACTAGGATGGTGCCACGAAGGGTGTACTCCATCACTAGTGAAATGGTCATGTGGGGAGGAAACTTGCTCCACACAGAGGACCTCAACTGGCAAACTAGGATGGTGCCACGAAGGGCGTACTCCATCACTAGCGAAATGATCATGTGGGGAGGAAACTTGCTCCACACAGAGGACCTCAACTGACAAACTAGGATGGTGCCATGAAGGGCGTACTCCATCACTAGCGAAATGGTCATGTGGGGAGGAAACTTGCTCCACACAGAGGACCTCAACTGGCAAACTAGGATGGTGCCACGAAGGGCGTACTCCATCACTAGCAAAATGGTCATGTGGGGAGGAAACTTGCTCCACACAGAGGACCTCAACTGGAAAACTAGGATGGTGCCACGAAGGGCGTACTCCATCACTAGCGAATGGGAATCAAGATGGTGCCACAGAGGGCGTACTCCACCACTAATCCCCGGGTCAAATGCTAGGGTGGTGCCACGGAGGGCGTACTCCACCACTAACGAATAGTCAAATCCTAAGGGAAGGAAGGACCTAACCTTAAGGAGAAGGTGAAGAGCGTTAAAAAAAAAAGGAAAAGACCTTAAAAAAAAAAAGGTAGAATCAAATTGCAAATCAAGAAAGGGAAGTTTTATTAATTGATAAAATGAGCTACATCAAGCATAGTATTTCTTAAGGAAACGCCCGTTGACAGGTAGCATTGGGTGGTTCCCTTTACAATCTACTAACTGATACGAGCCTCCTTCGTAGACAGTCTCTATAACAAAGGGTCCTTCCCATGTAGGTTCAAATTTGCCTCCCAACTTCTGATGGGCTAAGATAGGCCTCCGAAGGACCAATACCAAGTCTCCCGCTTGGAAGGTCCTAGGTCGCACTAACTTATCATGGGCTTGAACCATACGGGATTTATACAACTCTAAACTTTGTTGAGCTTGGAGACGTCGCTCTTCAAGGCCTTCGAGTTCTTCCAATCGTAGTTTTGCATTTTGTCCATTTGTAATTTGATTCTGAACTGCAATTCTGAGCGAAGGAATTTGTATTTCCAAGGGTAGAACAGTCTCAGATCCATACACTAGTGCAAACGGGGTGGATTGGGTCGGGGTTCTATAAGTGGTACGATAAGCCCACAAAGCTTCCACCAACCGCTCATCCCACTATCGTTTGTTATCATCAAGGGTTTTTTTAACAATTTGCACCAAGGTTTTGTTGAAGGCCTCGGCCAATCCATTCGCCCGGGGGTAATAGATCGTCGAGTATCTCCAATCAATATTATGGCGCCTTACAAAACTATTGATTTTTGTAGACTTGAATGCGGACCCATTATCAGATATGATTCTGCGAGGTACGCCGAATCGATATACAATATGGTCACGAAAGAATTTTAAGACATGGTGTGATGTTACGTTTCGTAGGAGAATCGCTTCCGCCCACTTTGAAAAGTAATCAGTCGCTGCTAATATGAAACGATGACCTCTCGCGGAGGGAGGGTCAATCGGCCCAATGATATCCGTTCCCCAACTCTCGAAGGGCCACGAGGCTATCGTAGGATGTAACACATTAGGCGGCTGATGTAAAACCACACCATGGACCTGACATTGATGACAGTGCTTTGCAGTATTCATGCAATCGTCAATCATTGTAGGCCAATAGTATCCAAGTCTTTTAATATTTAATTTCATTTTTGGACCCGATTGATGTGCACCGCACAATCCTGAATGAACTTCCTGAACAATTTTCAGGGCTTCTCGCTTGTTCAAACAGCACAGCCACATGTGATCGAAGGACCGACGGTACAACAGATCGTTAACTAGTGCATATGATAGGGCACGTTTCTTAATCTGGTTGGAGAGTGATTTATCCTGGGGAAGCTTCCCTTCTTTGAGGTAATCGATTAAGGGTCGTCTCCAGTTGCCTTCTTCGTCGGTTGTCGAAAAGGCAAAAAGGATCTGAATGGGAGTCTTACTAATGTGTTCCAAATCTATAAGGGAGAGGGTCTTACGACCCTGAATCTCTATAGGGATAGAATCCTCCTCATGACATGCAAATTCCTTCGTAAGTTTTGCTAAGGCATCCGCCGCGGAATTGCTTCCACGGGGAACCCTATACAAAGTAGCAATAGGGATTTGTTCTAACAAGTGAAGTGTGTACTGGTGATATCTTAGGAGATTCGGATTCAAGACTTTATAAGTTCCAGCGACTTGATTAATAACCAGTTGGGAATCTTCAAAGATCTTAATCTCTTTAACTTCCATTAGAATTGCAAGTTCCAGACCGGTTATCAGAGCTTCGTATTCGGCTTCGTTGTTTGTGCAAGGCTCCGATAAGTGGTAGGAAAAATGCATCATTCCTTTTTCTGGCGTAATGAAAATTAGACCGACTCCAGCCTTTCCAGGAATTACAGATTGTTGGGTCGACGGGAGGATGCTGCCCCATCAAAATATAATTCCCAGATGGCCTCGCAAGATTCCCTCAAACTCATGACTTGTTCGTCGGGTAGGTCATCGTTCAGAGGAGAATCTGCCGGCAGCGGGTGTGTTGCCAGAAAATCGGCGACGGCCTGTCCCTACATAGCACGAAGGGGAGTGAAAGTAATCTCAAATTGCAACAATATCATAGACCAACGAGCTAAACGTCTTGACAACGTAGGTCGGGTCATAAGATATTGCAAAGGATTAACTCTTGAAATCAGACTAATTGAGTGGGAGAGCATGTAATGCCTCAGTTTCTGAGCTGCAAAAACCAGAGCAAGATAATGCTTCTCAATTGACGGGTATTGAATTTCAGTAGGAAGGAGTCTTCGACTGAGGTAATAGAGAGCATTCTCTTTCCCTTCGTCGTTAACTTGAGCCAACAGGGCACCTAAAGACTCATCTAGAGCTGTAGTGTAGAGAATTAACGGCTTTCCCGGAATCGGAGCTGCCAAAACTGGTGGATTAGAAAGGTATTGTTTGATATCGTCAAAAGCATTTTGACACTTCTCGTCCCATACAAACTTAGTATCCTTTTTCGCAAGGATAGAAAAGGGTTGACATCTCCCGGAAAGATTATAAATAAACCTCCTTATATATGCCAATCTACCTTGTAGAGACCTTAACTGAGTAAGGCTCTTAGGGGATGGCATATCTAAGATGGCTTCAATTTTAGCAGGATCAATCTCGATTCCACGGTGCCTCACTACGAATCCTAATAATTTTCCCGAGGCGACGCCGAAGGCGCACTTCAAGGGGTTCATTTTCAAATCATAGCGGCGCAACCGTTCGAAAACAACTCTTAAGTCATACAGGTGAGCCTCTTTAACCTTGCTCTTGACAACTAAATCGTCAATATAATATTCAACTTGATTATGAATTAAGTCGTCAAAGATACGGGTCATTGCCCGTTGGTAGGTTGCTCCGGCATTCTTTAAGCCGAATGGCATTACCTTATAACAAAAGATTCCAATAGGGGTTCTGAATGCCGTATTTCTCTCATCTTCAGGGGCCATCTTGATTTGGTTATAACCCGACGAGCCATCCATGAATGAGAAAATAGCATGTGAGGAGGCAATGTCCACCATGAGTTCTGGTATTGGTAGAGGGAACTCATCTTTAGGACATGCCTTATTCAGATCCCTATAGTCGACACAAATCCGAATTTGACCATTTTTCTTTCAAACTGGCACGACGCTGGCCACCCAGGAGGGATATTGCTCCTCTCGAATGAATCCGGCTTCTACCAATTTCTTAACTTCAGAAACGACTTGTTGCTCAATCTCTAAGCGCATGCGTCGAGGAGCTTGTTTAACAGGAATGGCATCATGCCGAACCCCAAGTTTGTGAACTGCTAGCTCAGCAGGCAAACCTGGCATTTCGTCGTATGTCCAGGCAAAGCAATCCTTGAACTCGAATAACAACTGGATTAAGTCTTGGGTTTCACCCTCGCTCAATAAAGTACTTATGAAAATCGGACGGGGGTCATCATCGTTTCCCAGGTTAATTTCTCTCAACTCATCGACTATCGACTTTATTTCCTCTTCAAATTCAAGGGGTGCATCCCAAACTTGAAGATCATCGGGATCGTCTAAAGTCTCCAAACATAGTCCATCTAGAGGACAAGGAGGATCTGTAGGGACATTTGGAGAATCGAGGTGATAAGTTATCATTAGGCAATACTCATCATCATCGAATGAACTAACTGTTCCAAAGCCAATACCACTTGTTGGATTTTTATTTATTTTTGTTCGCCAAATATTCTCGTGGTATCTAGCTTGACCCTTAGTCCATCGGTATGGTATAGAACCTTTAGAAAAAGTGTTTTTCACACAAACAGGGAAGTAGCCGAAAGGTAATTCCATTAATTCATTAAAATCTGCCTCCTCAAGGGTTACACCACCTTCGTCCCTTGCGGAGGAGGAGCCAGGAAAGAATTTCTGGACTTTCTTAACTTCACCATCCAAGTTGGGGGCCACTTTGACTTCCAACCCTACAATCCTGCCTGCCGACAGTGGGGTCAGAGAAAGGGCCTCAATCCTTCTAGTGAGCTTTTCATACATTGTTAATTCAGGCTCGTCACTTTTAACTTTTGAAATATCTACCTCAGGATCACTGTCCTGGTCTAAGGTGAGATCAAATTTTGGAGAAGCATTTATGTTCTGATAATCGAGAGAGAGGGCAGTACCTTGACTTTCTAGTTCACCATCAGAATCTGATTCCAAATCAATATACACAGGTGCTGCTCTCCTCTCTAATGAAGCACGGCCTCGACCTCATGCCCTTAAAGCCATCCTCCCACCTCTTTGAGGTAATGTGCTTGGAGGCCTAAGGACAATGATATCAGAGTCGTCTTCACTACTCGATTGTATCATTTCTTGATTGATATTTTTATCTTTTTCCTTCTTTTGGTCGAATTTTTGTCCAACCATTTTCTCCTCAAATTTGATCTCCAATTTAGAACGGGACGAGGACCCTTTTGGTATGAAATACGCAGCATCTTCGTAGATCCCAATTTCTTGAATCGAGAATGGTTGCAAATCACCCTTAATCACATGTTCAATGTCGTCTCGTTGATACTTAACGCATTGGTGCAGGGTAGATGGAACCATCCTATATTCGTGAATCCAAGGTCTACCTAGAAGTGCGTTAAAGGACGTAGTCGAATCAATTATATGAAATTTAGCTTCAGTTTTTAACCCTCCTATTTCTAGAAGTAAAGTGATTGAACCTAAAGCTCTCTCGCCCTTCTCGTTGAACCCACGAAGCACCAACCTGTCGGTTGAAAGCTTGCTAGTATCAACTCTGAGATAAGCAAGAGTCTTTATGTTCATCACGTTGACCGATGCACCCGGATCAACAAGGACTCTTGATAACTTGAAGTTTCCCACATCTACAGTAATGTAGAGGGGACGATTGTGGTCAGCAGTTCCCAAGAGTAAATCTTCGTCTGAAAAGGTAATCCCGGGGACCTCTTTGAAGTAAAGAGCCTCACCTTCTGAAGTTGTAGCCAACTGTGTTAAGCAAATCTCGGGATCGAGAAGTGATTTAATTAGAGACTCCCTCATTTCTTTGGAGAGAAGGAGGGCGTCGTAAATACTTAATTTTGCTGGAAACTTCCTAAGGTGGGCTAGAACATTATAATCAACCTTAGGAACGACAGACTCAAAACCCGGAGGAATTAAAGGAAATTCTGGTTGCTGAGGGGAATTTGGATTTAGATTTTCGAATGAGGATTGCTTGCCTTTGTCCTGAGGGGGCAACCTAGGAGGTAAGACTTTACCGCCACGGAGTTGCACCTGCTCGACGTCTTCGGGCGGGCAAACTAGAGCGGTGTCTATGCTCACTGTAGGCATTGAATTGTCGTTTCCCGAAAGAGAGTCAGAATCTGAAAACTCTATCTCGATAGGACTTCCCTGAAAATCACATTGGGGGAAATCACTTTCTGATAAGGCTTCACATTCGACATCTTCTTGAATAGTCAATTCGGGGAGGTCGGCTTGATTAACCTTAATATTTATTTCATTAGGAGTTTGATTCAAAATAGGAGAGTCATCAATTTGCATTTGAGATTCATGGTTAATCATCAAGACAGAAGTAGAAGGATGTTTTTTATTCATCTTTTGACCCTTCGCCTTTGATGGGGCAAAGTAAAAGTCAGATAACAAAAGAGGGGAAAGGGTTTTGACACCGCCATCCGCCATTCTAATACATCTCTCATCTACACACTTCCTCTCTACAAAATCAAATTTCTCTTCTTTTACATTTTTCTCAGTAGTTCCTAAGACTACTGGAGAGGGAAGTGGCTCAACATCCTTCTGCGAAGCGTCCAGGTCAACCTTCCACACCGGGGCCTGGGCTATCGTAGTCAGCTGTTGAGAAAGACGAAAAGACTTGTTAATCGACTTTTTAAGTGCCCGGGACAAAGTAATGTCCCAACCATCTTCAACAAGATAAGAAGAGTTAAGAGGATTACCTGAAATGGTTTTAATTGAAGCCTTTTCTGGATCGACCAAGTATTCCTTAGGTATTATGATGTTACCTTGGGTGTACTTCCTCTCAAGCCAATCTTTGAACACAACACAGTCCTCAAGAGGGTGACTAAGCATCCTGTGGTACGGGCAATACTTGGGATCATCTTTCTTGCTCTCATCCTCAGGCCTCTTGGCCTCTGGCAACTGAAAATCTGGTTTCTTTAACAAACTCCTGAAGATCTTCTTAACTGACTCCCTTTTAAATGGATAAGGCTTTGTCAATCTCTCTCTAAAAGGGATGGAGGCGGGATCTCTAGTATATTGAGGAACTATCTGAAAGGGATGCTTCTGAGGCGGCTGTGGTGGAAGTGGAGTGCTAGGCTGACTAATCACTGGCCTCTTTCCTTTATCTACTACTGAGACCACAGCTTTCTTTTCAAATATTTTCACCAATTTTGGACCCTTCCTTTCTTCAGACTGCTCTCGTAAGAATGGCATCCTAGGAGCCTCTTCCTGCAAATTGCTAGCCTTATTAAGAAGTTTTTCAAAAGTTTTAATAGTAAAACCGTTCAGGAGAAAAGCAACAGGGCCGTGGATATTCTTCAAAAGAATCTCCACAGCATGTTTCTCTTGCAACTGGGGTTCACACTTCATCGAGAGGTTTCGCCACCTCAAGATGTACTCAACCAGAGACTCTCCCGGCTTTTGCTTTTCAACCATGAGATCGCCCATGGTGGTGCGTTGTTGCGCTCCAGAAAATCTCTTAAGAAAGAGGTTTTCTAGCTCGCTAAAGGTTCTTACTGAACCGTTGGGCAGATCGGCGTACCATTCAAAAGCAATGCCGGATAGACTACTTACAAATTGGTGAAATAGTAGAGCATCTGACCCTCCTGCATTGCAACAGCTTGCTCGGAAGTGGGCCAGATGCTGTCTCGGATTTTCAATTCCAGTGAAAACTTTAAAAGTTGGTGGCACAAAGCCCTTTGGGTAAGGAACTAAGTCATATTCCTCGGGGTAGGGTCTACCCTTTGAAATAGACACGGTTCCTTGAGAAAGGGCTAAGGCCTCCCTTACCTGGTCCTCAATTAACTGCTTAATATCCTTCTGAGGTAGGATCGGAGGAATGGTGGAAACTACAGGGTGAACTGGAGGTGCTTCTACTGGACAAGGGAGGGTCACAGGTGGTGACTCGAGAGGTCTGGAACTAAATTCTGCCCTTTTAGCCTTTTCTGTGAGCTCTCGAGCTGACTGGTGGATCATAAAGGATTCTTGCTGTGATTTGTCGAACTTCTCTTGCATTTCCCTAACTTGTGACATCATGCTAGCGAGCTGAGTCTCCAAGTTTTTTATGTGTTCTTCATCTCAGTCTTTCACAGACTCATCTGAATATGACTCAACAGTATGTGGATCATCATCTTTAGCAAATCGGCGTTTGCTAGGCTCAGCTTCTTTATTAGATCCTCTAGTTTCGACCACATGAATGCCACCAACATAATCATCTTCATCTCCAAGGAGATCATCCATATCAGGGTCAAAAGAAGCCATTCCTTCTTTGTTCAACAAGATGTTTCTTATTTCTTGAACTACCTCCTCGATCGGTCTATCCCCAATTGACTTAGGATCAAGGGGTAAGTATCCTTTATACTCAGCCATATCAAATAATTCTTCAGAATCCATGAGGGCAATGATTTCTGTGAGTTTTGGATTAGGATCTGGTTGAGACTTTGTATCCGGTTCATCTTCCATTTCTAGATTCTGGTCAATTCTCTCCTCTTCGACTATCCCAGAGCTGGTAGTCAGAAGAGTGGCATCCTCTACAGGGAGAGGGACATATTCCTCAGGAGAAGCAGGAGCTTGTAAAGTGATAGTTCCCACATCTGGTAAGGTAAGGTCCTCAGACACCTGACTAAGGGGCCTAGGAATGACACTCGGACTTTGGGGATCATCAACTGGGGTAGCAGGGATGGTGGCTATTGGATCTTGAGCTAGACTGGCTGTGGTAGGACTGTCAACTGTAACAACTGGAGTACTAGTCTGGACATCCATCAATTCAACTGAACCCGGAGTAGTGTTGGCTGAAACTCGTTGGAGCTGCAGAATGAACTTAGAAGTTCTAGGAGATGGTGGCAGATTCTCCAACTTAGTTCTCTTTGGCACATATCTCTTTTCAGGAGATTTAGGTCTTTTTCCTTTAAGGTCCATATACTTTTGAACTTCAACCCCCTTTGGTTTAACAATCACTGAGGCCAATCTTACAGGTTTATGTGGGGGTACCGGGGGTCTACCAGTAGAATGGCGGCCTCTCTCAGACCCAATCAACACAATACCCTCTGTTTGAGAGGACGGAGGGCGTGGCACCCAGTGATATCCATCAACTAGTACTGAAGTAGCGGGCTATCTAACATACTTCTTATTCTTTCTGACGAATTGTGGGGTTAAATTCTTTGCTTCAGACACTTCTTCCTTCAACACTTCTTTTTGGAAGCGATGTGAGATCACTCCCTTCAATTGTTTTACATATTCCTCTTTAGTCTGTCTAGACTGTGCAGCGCAGGTATGAATTATATTTCTCAAAGTCCTTGTCTTCTGGAGATGTCTTTCTTTCTGAGTTTTCTTAGTCGAGTAGTCGACCGGGCATGGTGGAGAAAGGGCTATCCTAGCTATCCTCTCCTCCCCTTGAGCTGAAGCCAGGGGGTAAAAGCGACTCCCCTTTAGGAGGGGAGAGGAAGCAGGAATAGGTAGCTCCTCAACAGCCTCAGGTTCTACTTGAGCTAAGGTCTTAAAGGGTAGAACTCTCTTAGCCTTAGAGATTTTCTTTCTAAGTCTCCTCAAATAGTTCTTCTTCTGATTCTTAGTGGCAAATCTAAGTCCAGAACTAGACCCTTCTTCAAAAACAGACTTATTTTCAGTGGGAGGCTCAACAACTGGTTCAGACTGTTTCTGATCATCACTGACTACTGGCAAGGTGGGTGCAGATCCCACAATCAACTCAACCACTGGGGGAATTTCCTTACTGGCATCCAAACTAACAATCTGGTTTCCATCCATAGAGAGCTCAAGAGTACTAAATCCCATTCCAAAAATGATAGTGCTCCCTTGGTCATTAACAGTCGAGGACAACTCTCGGTCAAAGGAGAAAATCAATTGGCCAGCCATTTGGGATTTTGTGAAAGTTAAAGAAAGGATTGAAATTAGATTTACTTTAAAAGAGTGGTGAAAAATATATATATATATATATTTTTTTTTGAAAATTGAGGCTTGTAAGAAAATCTCAACCCCCCCAAAACATATGTCGAGCAGCGAAGGGTATTGCTTAACACATGTTAAAAGGATGAAGAGACTAAGCACATGCCCAGAAAGCTTTCTAAAAAAAATTTGACATATGTTAGCCCACAAGGAGATCGTATGGGGTAACATATGACAACTTAGAGTTTTAAGAAAATTTTGAGGATTTGAAAGGGGTTTTCTTACAGATTCCAAAACACAACGGACAGAGTTTCCCCTTGCCCGAAGGCTTATGGAATTGTGAGAAAACCCATGTAAAAGGAATAGCTTAACCCTCCCCACCCTTAGAAGTCAAAGGGGAAGTGAGGGGGTTAAAACTAAAGTAGTTTGGGATGAAATCAAAAATTTTGAATTCTTTTCAATTTTAAGGATTTATATGTTGAATGAGAAATTTATCGACCATAAATCCATAAGATCGAAAAGGATATCTAGAGATCTGATTTGACACTGTCGCCTCACAGGCTATGCCGGGGCAGAAGGTCAAAATCAGAACAAAAATCTAGATAAAGCCAAATTTGGAGGTGCAACATCTCTTTTAACATTTTGTTATTATTTTAGATGTTGGCCACACTCACCCAAGGAAGAAATGGGCAAAGGGGCCAACAGAAGAAATGATAGTTGAAACTACCGATGAAACGAAATTCTGCCACTATTAAAGATGGGAAGAGAAATTTGGTCCCACCGAGCGTGCCATTTTTTTGTTGGTAGAATTTTGGAAAACAGGTTTTGAAAAATATTAGTTTTCTTTGGGGATTTTAAGATTAAGGTTGAGTTCTAATTCTAAGGTCGAATCAACTCGTTAGAAAGAGTATACCACCCCGAAGGATGAAAATAAACTTTCATAGCGGTGTTCAGACTTAGAATTATGTAAACTCATCTTGAATGTTATGATCGGGTTCTAAGGAGAACTCTATATGGCCCCGAGGGGACAAAGTATAGTTCAACTAGGTACCCAATTACAATATTTAAGAAACATGATCGTCGCATTCACATCCAAAGCCTTATCGAAGAAGGGCGTATCTCCCCAAAGGGAAATGAGACCATTCTACGATAATTCTTCTAATGCAACTATGACGATCATTACTTAAATTTTCCCAAGGAAATCTAATAAAATCTTAGAAATTAATTTTTTAAAATCAGGTGTGTGTGGTTCCAAATCTCCTACGAGCGCAAGCCCTCGTAGTTAATTACATCGTAGGGAGACAAAAATCTCCTACGAAAACTCCCGATTAAAATGGTGGCAGAATTTTGTTAGAGTATCTAGGAGTGATATCAAAGTATGAATAGAGTTATTGGAAAATCAAGAGGGAATGGATCAAAATTGAGCAGTTATTAACGGAGTTAAAGGATGAGAGGTAGGGGACACTTTGAGATTCCAGAACCATCCAGAAGTGTCCCAACTTAATCGAAGTGTTGGGCTTTATGTTTTAGGATTGAAATGAAACTTTAATTAGAATTAAGTATTTTATTAGAAATTTGGGACTATATTTCCGAAATTTGGGGTCTTATAATCAAAGATCTGCCCCGGAACCTAAATCTATTTTGGACGCTGGACCGCAGTCGTCCGATCCTAACTAATGCAATGCAAGGTCTGGACTTACCCCGGCCTGGATTGGGGAGCCAGCTAACCACCTAATCGATTTAAAAGAGATGAATCCGGTCTTTTATGAAAGAGTGGTAGGGACGTTATATTTAAAGTTTTGGAGAGTTGGGGCCGACATCTAGAGATTCTCCTATTTGGCCCCTTTGACTTATGTTGGGTGCTAAAATGCTAAGGACTATGAAATTAAAATTTTGACTCTTTTAATTTATATCTAATGCAATGCATGCTGGTTGACAACTTCCAAATCAAGTATGCTTGAAATTTTAAAAACAGGCTTATAAAAATAATTTTTTAGAAGACTAAACTTCCCCAGGTCCGGCACCTCGTCCTCATAAGTCAGACTATCCGGACTCTACCCGCAGGCGGGGAAGGGTCTAAAGCAAGGAAAGAATAATGCAGAAATATGCATGCGACCCCGGGGTCGATCCCCGGCTAATTCCCTAGATTCGTTATCTTTCTATGTTATTTAGACTCACTAAAATTTTAGACTTTTAAGGTTATGAGTAGAAAACTTTCACACCCTCACGAGTCTCACGTATCCAGGCGAAATCAAAAAAGCGGCATGCAATCGACAAAAAAACTAGTAAAAACAAGTAATCCTAAAGGCAATCAAATCATCACATCAAATATAAATTAATTAATAAATGTCCATAGGCAGAATTGCCTTGCTTATTACAAACCAGAATATTACAGAAAGTAAAGTGTCCGGGCACCACTAACAACAACCCGGATTCTAAACCTAGTAATGACACAAGTTATTTTGAGTGGGATACTCTCAATCTTCAAATCTTCAAATCTTCAATCTCATTCTTCTTTGGACTCCTTTTCTTCAATCTTCTTGGAATCTTCGTAGTGGATTACCCAAATGGACAAGAGGGAACTTCCCTCTAAGGGGAAGACCACTCTTTCCTCTTTGGGTAAGGAAGAGGTATGATCCAAATTTGGATTTCCAAATGGAAAAGGAGTGTTCCCTAAAGGGGTATCCTTTCCTCTTTGGAATCCAAGCTTTGGATCTATATATCCCAACTCAAAATCAACTTTCACAACACTTGACACTTACACAAATTACATTAATATCAAAATAAAAATCTAGACTCACCTGCAGGGTTATCCTAAGAGATTAATATATAAAAAGTAGTTATTCCCAAGCAGTTGTATATGAGCAGAAAAGAAAGTAAACACACTGGCCACGCTCTTTTTATGATTTGGGGGCTTTAGCAGCTGAAGCACCTGTGCAAAGAGTTTATAATATTTATGCATTTTTTGATTTGCCCCCTTTTTATATTGCCCTGCATGAGCGTGGCCACCTACAAAAAACTGTGTCAACATCCAGATCGTACCTAACCTAAGGGTAATCTAGTCGCCAGACACATCAATCCATCCACAGAGTACAGAAAAAGTAAGCAGACACAGCAAAGCAGTTTCATCCACAACATGCAGTGAAAACTATGAAAAATCCGGCACACAGCAGTAAAGTAAACACCGGCCTAACCTAGATCAAGAGTTAGTTGTCCTAGCACATCATCTAAAGTGTGTGAGAAAGGTCGTGTGGTTGGGATAGATCCTAAAATAGGTTATTAATTGAAGTTGTCTAAGAGTTTGGATTTGTTAAGGCTTAGAAGGGGATTTAAATTAAAATTTAAGTATTAATGAATTAAGAATTTTTATTAAATATATTTTAGAAATTAATTGACTGCTACCTTTGTTTCACACCGAGACCGTGAAGTTTATTTCACCTTCCTTGGGGCTAAGATAATAGCCTCGTAGGCTTGGGTTACCCAGTAGCAATCGGGGTTGATTAAGTTATTTAAATTGGTTAGAATTAAAAGAGTAGATTAATATAAAAATGAGTTAGTTACTGATTTTAAAAGTTTGATTAATTTAAGTTTGCCATTAATTGATTCGTGGCGTTGTGCCACCAGGCTCGAGGAACCAGCCTCCTTAGGACACTTAGCCCCGCAGCCCGGAGTAGTCCAGCCGATAAACCAAATTAATGTAGTTGAAGTAGAGATTTTTAAATTTTTAAATAATTAAAGATTAATCTATTTTAAGATTTAACACCCCTTAGAATCCATTCGTGGCGTTGTGCCACCAGGCTCGAGGAACCAGCCACCTTAGGACACTTAGCCCCGCAGCCCGGAGTAGTCCAGCCAATAAACTTCATCTTTAGAGTGGTTGTTGTGTTTTAAAGGATTTGTTAAATGTTTTAGACATTAAGCCAATATTTTCTGAGTTTTAGAATGATTATGAGTTTTTTAAGAATTTTCAATATTTTAATCACTTAATTAAAGGGTTAAAAGTTGAATTTTTAATTAAGCTCAAATTATGGAATGTTTTTATTTTATTAAAATACTAGACCTTACTACGATCAGTTAGAAGGTAAGTACGTTGAAATCGGATTTTTCTACATTTTATTACGAAGGTTTGAAGTTTTGAACTAGTTTTGAACTATGGTTTGACCAATTTGTTGACTTTTTGAAATATTACAGTTTTCTGAAATCTAATATTTTTAGTAAATATTAGACCTTATTAGGAGTTGAATTCAAGTGAGTTTGGGGGATTTGGATTTTTCTGGAATTAGTTATGAATTATGGAAGTTTTAGCATTTTAATGAATTTTGAAATATCTAAATTAGAAGGCCTCTTTTGTGATTTTCCTCTAAATGAATCCCAAACTCCTTGAAATCAACTCCAAAGGTCAGAAATGACCTAAGAAGAGACTCCCAAGAGTTTGGGAAATTTTTGGAATTTTTAATAATAATTAATTAATTATTTTAATTAAATATTGATTATCACTTAAAATTAGATTAAGGTTTAAATTGCTGTCAAATTAAGGGGTTTTTAATTATCACAGATTAAGGGCTTGATTCTGGTCAGTTTGAGGATTTATATGTATTTTTTGGATTTAAATCAAATTTATTACAATTTTTTAAGGTTTGAAGGCTTAATTAGGGGGTTGAACCTTATGAAAATTAATTAGGGGACCTAATGACCTCAAAAATCAATGAAAATTTCTCTAGGGGCTGAGGGTGTCACTAAGTTCAAATGTTCAAAGTTTCAACTCAAGGGGAAGTGAATCCTAATTATTGAGATTTTTCTAAGTTTTTTATACATGAATCCTTAGTTATTGTCCTTAATTATGTCACTAATTTGATGGACTTGAATCAATGTTTGAACTAACCCTCATACTCAATACACAAGACATGCATGAATCACATAAACACATTCAACACCTAAATCTAGGAGAGCCTAAGACTAAGTGGTGTGTGATCCCTAAACATGCAAGGACTAATTAACATAATTAAGACAAAATTAGTGAATAATCAAGAAATAATTATCCACTAATCATCCCCTTTATTTCTATTCAAATATGCTCAATCTACATTTAAGATTTCAAGTGACCTCTTAAAATATTTAAAGATTTAAATATATATAGCCTCAAAATAGATTTTAAAATATATAAATATAAATGGGTATATATATATATATATATATATATATATATATATATATATATATATATATATATATATATATATATATATATATATATATATATATATATATATATATATATATATATATATATATATATTATAAAATAATTAAAAAAAAAATTAAAATACATTTTGATGAGTTGAAAGACCCACTGATCTCCAGAGAAGTTTGATAATAAAAAAAGATTTTTTTTTTTAATTTTCAAAATATTTAATTTTTAGTTAAATATAAAAAAATTATTAAGATACTCAAATAATTCCAATTAATATTAAAATCTATTCAAATAATGTTGAAAATATTCCTGGAGATCAGCCATGCACTCAAAGACATGGATGCCAAGTTTCAAATAAAAATAATTTATACATAATTAATTAAAAATAAAATACACTTTTATGTATTTCTCAAATTACCAGTAAAATAATAGTTAAAATGGTTTGATTTTATTTTTAAAATAAACTAGACAGAATTCTAAAAAATTTGATATATTATACTCATTTTTTGACCTTATATTTGATTTACTATGATTTTTTAAAGTTTCTGTAATTAAAACAAATTAAAAAGACATTTTCAATAGTTAAACGGCGGCGGTCAGACATGCGGCGTGCGCGGATTCGCGGGATCGAAACCGCGTGACGGCGGGGACACGCGTCGGCCGCGGGCCGCTTCACGCAGTTTTCACTTAACCACGTCAGCGGCTCGTGGCAGCCGTTGGATCACAGCGGGTCTGATCCAACGGATGAGATCGAATCCCGCGGTTGATCTCAGCGGGACGAGATCGGACGGTGGGATTCGACTTCGCGGTTTCTGATCCGAGGGCCCAGATGTCGCCGGATGGCTGATCAAACGACAGATCGAACGCGCGGTTGGATCAGACCGCGGAAGGGCTCGATCTGGACCATTGATCGAACGATCAACGGTCCAGAAAACGTACACTCACCGAAAACCGTGAGTGACGCCCTAGAAAACATTTTTTTTACTCGTTCTCTCGATCGGAT
Source organism: Dendrobium huoshanense (assembly GCA_016618105.1). NCBI lineage: Eukaryota > Viridiplantae > Streptophyta > Magnoliopsida > Asparagales > Orchidaceae > Dendrobium > Dendrobium huoshanense. The sequence continues at coordinate 48,657,492 of CM028348.1, forward strand.
GGACCAAATCGCTTGAAATTTTAAACTTAAAGAGTAAGCATGAATAGAAACTATGGGGAAAGATTGGTTTCAGCTAAGGCACTGAATACATGAAGCTATTTAAATCTATCTAATGTGAACTAGATCTAAGGTTTTAAGGGATTATACCGTTAGATCTTTGAAATTTCTGGATGGATGAGCTTGTAGACTGTCCAAGTGAAGATCCCTAGCACAAACCCGAGCTCGAACATGCCTGGATCGACTGCTACAGGCCTGGGACGGTCTAGGTGGTGGGCTCGCCGGAGAACTCGCCGTCGGTGACGTGCAACCACTTGGATTTTGTAGTGGGGAGGTAGAGAGGGCTCTGGAGATCCAAAATGAATTGAGAACTCGTTCTGGGAGGCTGGGGTTAGTGAGAGAAGCTGCCTTGATTCAATATGCTCAAAAGTTGGCTTTTTCCCTATTCAAACGACCTGGGCTGGATTGGATGGCTGGGATTGATGCAGGAGCTCCCTAGATGGTGCCACATGTCCCTGGGACAGCTAGAAGGCTGCCTCAAAGGCTGGCCAAGCCTTACCTCCATTGGGTGGACTTGGGACAAGTAGGGGGGGACCATTGCCATTTAAGGCTAAACCAGGCCCTGAGCCTGGTTAGGAGAGCTCCAAGTGAGCTTTAGGACATTAAGGGGTCGACCTAAGGCAGTATAAATCAAGGGAAAGGGGCTTAGCATGTGATAAAGCTTTCTAGAAGAGGTTTAGGCTTGAGTTTGACTAGGTTGACCAATCAACAGGTCAAGGAAGGCTGAGGTGGAATGAAGGGAAGTAGGAGCAGCCAATGGGAGAGCTTCCAAGCCTAATCGCACACTCCTTGAAGTTAAATAGAAGGTTTGACGAATTCAAGGAAGGATTTAAGGCTTTGTTGACTTGGTTTGACCAGTCAACCAGGTCAAAGTTGGTGATGTGGCACTTGAGGAGGGAGAGGGATATTTGGAATGGTTCAATCAAGGGTCAAAGGTCAAAGTCAAGGCTAGAAAAGATGGGAGCAAATGCCACCACAAATTTGACCAAGGATTGAGGGTTGACTCAGCCAAACCAAGTTGGGTTGAGCTCAAAATGGGTTTTGAAATATTCAAGGCTTTGAATAGAATGATTTCAAGGGTTTGAAGATATTGACGTGGTTAAACATGTTGAAATGGTTCATTTGAAACCATAAGGGTCCATTGGGTCAAACCATGTTGACTGGGTCAACTAAGTTGACCCAATGGGTGAGTCTGGGCTGGACAAGTTTGAAAAGGCATTTGAAGACCATTGAGGGTGGTTCCTAGGTCTGGGGAGGTCAAATTGATCAAAATCCCTATTTGAGCCCCTAAGGGCCTGTTTGGTCAACCTGGGTTGACTTGGTCAACCAGGTTGACCCAGGGTCTGGGTTTGGGCTCAACAGGTTTGAAATGATATTTCAAGACCAATGGAAGTGGTCGGATGGCCTAGAGAAGTCATTTGGGTCAAAACACCTATTTGGACCCTTGAAGGGCCTCTTGGGTCAAACCTGTTGACTTGGTCAACCAGGTTGACCCAGGGGTTGGGAATAGGTTCAAAAGATTTGAAATGACATTTGAAACTTGTAAAGGTGGTTTCATTCAATTTGGAGCTCATTTGGTTTGAATTCCCTATTTGAGCCCCGTAGGGGTATTTTGGTCAATTTTGACCTATTGGTCAACTATGGTCAAAACTGGGTCTGGAAAATGCAGTTTACTGCTCAATGGGTTAAAATCAAGAGTCTGGAAGTGATTGGAGGCTTTGATAAGGATTCCAAGGTCAAGATCTCAAAGGGGTTAGGTTCAGTGGCATAGGCTGTAAATATTTGAAGGTTTTACAGCCTTTGGATTTTAATTCAGATTCTGGGGTTAGATACCTCAGAATGAGCTCAAAGTTGGAGGGTAACCTCTAGAGACATGTCTTATCACTTTGCAAGTGATAGACCCTGGATCAGAGACCATTTGGCTGGGTTTTGAAATGTTTGAAAATTCTTTGAAAATGGTCTTTAGGACAGGGCCTTAAGACTTAGGATTTGAGTCTGGATTTATGGATTTTGAATGAATTTCAGGTTTGAATAATTAATATTGAAATATCCAAATCATTTACAATCATGTTGTGATTATTAATGGATGGATAAGGTCAAAGCTAGATTAAGGGTGTGATCAAAGTCTAGGTTGAAATTTGGATTCTCAAGTGGATTGAGTCAAAGTTGGATATGTTTGAAATTTGAATTAATTTGGATTTGAATTGAATGGAGTTCAGATTGATTTGAGGTTTGAATTGATCAAGGGTAGGGATTGATTTGAAGTTGGAGTGGTCCTAAGATCTAGAGGAGTTCTAAGATCTAGGATTTAAGGGAATCCTAGGCTCTAGAGTAGGCTCTAAGGTCTGGCTCTAGGAAAGAATCCTAAGGTCTAGAGTGGATCCTAGGATCTAAAATTAATCTGGAGTTTGGAAGGGCCTTAGTGACCTTATACAAAAATGAGGTCAACATCCGTCCAATTACAACCATGCTAAGGTTCATACTACAATCCCTACCAACCCGTGTGGGGTTGCTACTCCATTTCAAATGGATGAATTTGACTCAGGTGAAGACTTGATGGGGATTGAACTCAATAATTATTGGTGTGAGCCCCTACCAAGTTCATCCCCCTCTTCAATTCCTTCTTTAGAATCATGCAAGCTAGATGTTTATGGAAATACCACAATAGCCTTGACTGCTATCATCCCTCTCAAACAGTAAATGTAAGTCCATCCCTCATAAGCTGTAGTGATGTAGTAAGACCCCTTTGCTTGGAGTAAGCTCATATTTATCTCTTTAGACAAGATGAGCGAGGATAATTTTATAGCTAAGGATGGGATGACCATGGAACAGGAGGTCACTGTTGTTAAGAGAATATTGTTACACTTGAGAAGGCCCTTGTGGCTCAAGTCATTAGTAGAAGAGTTTCCTTCCTCGACCTCCTTAGTGAGCTAAAGCGTTGGGGTGCCAATTTGCAAGTTCTAAGTTCTTACAACAGAGCCAAATTCATTTACTTTCCTTTTCTAAAGTGTTGATGCATGGGATGCTGTCCTTATGAGTGGATCTTAGGTTATGGTAGGCAACATTATTGGGATGGACAGGTGGTCTCCCAACTTCTCTTTAGGTTCCCTCCAAGGTCTTCATTTGCTGATTTGGATTTAATTACCCCCGCTCCCCCTCTTGTATTTGGATATACATAACACCACTCTCCTTGTGAATATGTTGGGGGAGCTTCTTTCGATGTACTCTCATACAAGTACTTGGGTCAGATCATCTTATGCTTGGATCTATGTCATAATTGATCTTTTAAAGAAGTTTAAACATGGAGTGTGGATTAATGGGATCATGGCAAAATTTTATAAAGAGTGGGAAATGAAGGTCTCTCTAACCTATACTTTGAGTGTGTCTTTATTTTGCATAGTAATGGGGCGTACCTTTCCAAGGTCCTTACCCTAGGTTCCCCTCTCCAACAACCACATCCATCTCTCTCCAAGCCTAAGGCACCTCCAATGGAGCAACCTTTGGCCTCCTCTGCTGAAGAAAACGAATGAAGCGGCGTCAAATTGGTACGTATACGGGATTTCTGGCAGAATTTGCGGGATTTAGTAGAGGTAATTTGCAGGTATTTTGATCTCTTTTTTTTATTCCATTGGTTAATACTTTAGAGGTCAACAACCACTTCAAGAGGACGCCCTAGCATTAACATAATTTTTTAAAGGATTTGTGTCATGATTATTTGATAAGTTTTACGCTGGCTGTCGACTACCGACCGTAACCCTCCATTTTTCTCCTCCAGGACTTAGGACCTGGCAACGACAGTGTTCTCTCAATCCTTCAATATAAGATTAAATTACTCCTCTATGATGAGTCTAACCCATCACTCAAGAATGACTTTAAACTATCACCCCAAATGAATTTCACAGATCCCTTGCAATGAGGGCATTATAGTTTACCATCCAAAATGCTCTTATAACAAATTCTAATACATTTTCTCTACACCTTCATTATCCTTTCATTATCAGTAACAATATCCCTTGAGATAAAGATTAAACTATTAACTTTAGTTGGATCCCTTACTTAATTGATATTCTAATTAATTAAATAAAAAAGGATTTTCAAATAGGTATGAAGACTTAAAGGAAGTCCCGAGATTGATCTGGTCCCCCAAAGCCTTCGATCCTCGAGCTTATCTGATCGAGGGATTGAAGATTTGAAGACCCAATCTCCTCACTATTGATTCGCTCCGGCCGAGTTGACACACTCTTTACCTCCCGACGTCGGGTAGGAGATGTCAGAAGGATGCCTAAAATTGGAACAAATCAAAGGACCCTCAACATCTTGATTTGGAACAAAATTAATCATTTTAAAAGATTTAAAAAATATATGATTAATTAATAATTATTCCAATAAATAAATTAATATAAAAAAGAGGGATCCCCACCATTCTAATCTTTTATCTGGATGAATTGCATTAAGGCTATTTGACCTTAAGAGGTCTTTTGAAACTAATATATAATCCTGAGGTAAATGATAATAACAAATTACTTCTTGATCAAAGCTTTATGAAGATCGTAATGATATCTCCAATTCTTAAGGTCCCTCATAAGGTTGCCCAAAGCGAGGATCTCTTTTTTCTTCTTCAAATTTCTTTCCATCTCCTCAAGGAGTTTTTGAGAGAATATCATCAACATTGTGTTGCGGTATTTCCATCACCAGGAGGATGAGAAAGGATGTCGGTACTCTGCCGTTACCATGAGGGTGAGAAAGGATAAAGGTGCTCTATCGTCACCAGGAGGGTGAGAAAGGACGTTGATGCTCTATCGCACCGGGTTGGCGGAAGAAAGATTGTAAGCCCTTCTCCGCCTTACTGTTGGGGTAAAAGGAAAGCCACTTTGATTAATGCAATACTTGGATAAGTAGTCTCCAAAGAGTGGACGTAGGGCTAGTTTGGACCGAACAACTATAAATTTGGTGTCCTTCTATTCACTTTACTTTTTTAGTATTTTTATTTTTCTATGTTTTTTTTAATTTTTGGTTGAAAATTTTATTGTGATAATCAATTTATTACATAATTGCATATTTCAGGATTATTGTTTAAACTTTTTTAAAAAAATTTTTGAAAATTTTAAAAAAATTAAAATTACCAATTCACCCCTTTTTGGTTAGCCTTGGGGCAATTCAATAAGGTCTAACAACCTACTCAAACTTTCAAGTCGTAGCAGAGCCTATTTCAAAAAGTAAAGTTTAGAATACTTTTGAAAAATGATTATGGCTACTTTTGGAAATCGGAATAATCCTGAAGGATACTCTATCACTTGACCACCTTTATTCGATAACATTTCTTTTGATTTTTGGAAAACTCTCATGTTAATTTTTTTGCAATCACTTGACTATCGTATGTGGATATTAGTACAAAAAGGTTACACTTGACCCACTAGACTTGTTGATGACATTAGAGTTGAAACACCATTTAGTGATTGAACATTAGAAGAAAAAAACTTAGCAAAACTAAATGTAAAATATTTAAATAGTTTTTTCAGTACATTGAAATAAGAAGACTATATGTGTGTTTCTTCTTATAAATTTGGAAAAAAAATATAGGATAGACTTTGCATAACTTATGAAGGGACAAATGAGGTTAAACAATCTAGATTGAACATTTTATTACACACTACATACTATTTCGCATGAAATCAAATGAGTCAATTTCTGATATGTATGCACATTTTACTCAGATTGTTACTTCATTACATGCTTTAGGTAGATAGCTAACTAATTCAAAAAAGGTTAATAAAATTCTACGTTGTTTACCTACTATTTATGATTCAAAGATAACTAACATAACATAGTCGAAAGATCTGAATGTATATTTAATTAACAATCTGTTTATACCACTGATTGCTTATGAGTAAGGAGTGAATAAAAACAGATTGATACATGTGATAAGAGAAAAGAGAAAAATATTGCTTTGAAAGTGGATGATTCAGAAAGAGATCAATCAATGCTTGAGGATGAAGAAGATATTGCACTCATGACTAGGCAATTCAAAAATTTTCTTACAAGAAAACAATGTAGACGTCAACATTGAAACAAAGGTAAGTTCAATAAGAATACAAAAGTTTCTAATAAAGATTGTTTGTTATGAATGCAGGAAGCCTGGACTTCTAAAAATAGATTGCCCAAATATCAAAACTAATCCTATCAAGGAGAAAGTTGATGAGAAAACTAATGTTAGAAAGGGCAAGAGAAGAATACAAAGTGCTTTCTAAGCTGACTCAACTTTAAACTCAGAAAAAGAAGTAGAAGAGGAAGTTACAAACTTGTGCTTAATGACATATAAACTTGAACATTTAGATCAAGAGGAGGTATATCTGAATTGTCCTACGATGAATTATTTGAAGTTTTTGAAAAAATTCATAATGCATATATAAAACTTAAAAAATTACATGCAAATCTTAACCTCGAGCATTTGAATTTACAAAAAGAATATGAAAATTTTATGAAAGATCATGCATCCAAAGATAGCAACCACATGATCTTGTTGGATGAATTTGATGATTTGAATAAGAAACAAGATTTATTGAAAACATCATATATTAATCTTGAGAATGATTTTAAGGTGTTTATAGCAGAAGCTGATCAAAGAGAACATGAGTTGAAAGTTGATATTTCAATTTTAGAAAGTGTAAACTCATATCTTAAAAAACAAATTGAGAGCTTTTAAGGAAAATAAGACACCTCCCATACTTGAATAATTTTACAATCCTGATCAAAATCATACAATTTCAAAATCTAGGAAAAGACATAACTCACATAGATTGGTAAATTTTTTTCCTGGTGTTAAGTATTTTTCATGTGGAATGATAGGACATATTTCTCACACTTGCACAATTCATAACAGAACATATATAGTGTGGAGACCTGTGATGCATAATAATCGCATATCAAGCATGCATCTGGATTTAAAAAAAAAAAGAGCATGCATCTGGATTTTCATTGTCAAGAGGTGAATTTAAATTTATTTAGGTTCACAAGTTTAACGTTTGATAATTTTATAGAAATCCTCTCAATCAAGCCCTTGTGAGAGTATTTGGTACCAAGACTGGGGATTTTCAAAATATATGACTGGAGATATCGCTGGAGAATAGGGTTGGAGGCAAAGTGACACTAAGAGATAATACCACTAGGAGAGTGGTAGGTACATGCATGATTGGCAATAATAATAATTTCTTTATTAAGAATGTTTTATTGGTTGAAGGCTTAAAATATAACTTGTTAAGTATTAGTCAGCTTTATGATAGGGGTTTTAATATTAAATTTTTACCTATAAGCTACATTATAAGCCTAAATGGAATTGATGTGTTGCATGAAAATAGGATAAATAATATATTCATGCTTGATTTTAATTATGTTAAATCTTTTATTACTTTTTGTCTCAAAATTATCACTGATGAATCTTGGTTATGATATAGAAGATTTTATCGAGCAAGAATGAAAAATCTTAGGAAGATTATCCAAAAAGAATTGATTAGAGGAATACCAAAATTAGACTTCATTAAAGATCTCTTGTGTGATGTATGTAAGTTAGGAAAACAAGTTAAATACTTCTTTCATTCAATTAAAGATCTGAGAACTAGCAAACCACTATAAGTCATACACATGGATCTTTTTGGATCAGGTAGCACTGTAAATTTAGGAACAAAAGTTTTTGGGAATGTAATTATTGATAATTATTCAAGACTTACTTGTATTATATTTTTATTACATAAGAGTGAATCATTTGAAGAGTCTAGAAAATTTTTTACTTGGATTCAGAGTTGTGAAATTCTTTCAATTCAAAGTGATTATGTAGGAGAATTTGAAAATGAGAAATTTAAAGTTTTCTGTAAAGAACAAGAAATTGATCATAATTTTTTAGCACCTAGGACCCCTCAATAGAATGGGGTTGTTGAGAGGAAGAACATAACTTTGATAGAAGCCACTGGAGCACGTTGGCTGAATGTTCACTTTCGAACTATTTTTTGGGCTAAAGTCGTTTACACGGCTTGTTATGTTTTGAATAGGATGAATATTAGATTTAAGTTAAACAAAGACACCCTATAAATTTCTTAAGGGAAGAACAACCAAACTTTTATATCTACATGTCTTTGGATATAAGGTGTTAATTCATAAAAATGGTAAAATTCTTTAAAGAAAAAATTGATCATATATCTGATGAGGAAATTTTTCTAGGATATTCAAGTATTGATAAATCCTATAGAGTTTTTAACATAAAGATTTTGGTAGTTGAGGAGACTACCCATATTATTGTTGATGAATCTAACATTTCAGAAGGGTATAAGTTGGAAGAAGAAATAACCCAAAGTGTTGAAAATGCAAATCTTGAAGAAAAGGTTGAAACATAAATTACGTTGCCTAAAGAATATAAATATCCTTAGAGTCATCCTAATGAACTGATTTTAGGAGACCCGAGTGAAGGTGTTAGGACTAGGCATGCACTTAACAAAGAAGTGAATCACTCAGCCTTTATTTCAATGATTGAACCTACTAATATAAATTAAGCATTTTTTTATAAATTTTAGATTTTGGTCATACAGGAAGAATTGAATCAATTTGTTAGAAATGATATTTGGGAGTTAATTGAATGACCTAAAAATCAAAATGTTCTTGAAATTAAGTAGGTTTTCAAAAATAAGATGATTGATTCAGGTGTAGTGGTTAGGAATAAAGCAATATTGGTGGCCAAATGATACAATCAAATAAAATGGATTTATTTTGAGGAAATTTTTGCTATAGTAGCCAAAATTGAAGCGATAAGAGTGTTACTAGCCTTTACTTGTTTTAAAGGTTTTAAATTATTTCAAATGGAAGTTAAAAATGTGTTTCTTAATGGGGTGATACAAGAGGATGTTTATGTTGAGCAACCTTTAAGTTTTGAAAATTCACAATTCCCTAAATTGTGTTTAAATTGAAAAATACATTTTATGGTCTAAAACATACACTTAGGGCATGGTATGAAAGGCTAAGCTTGTTCCTACTAGAAAGATCATTTGTTAATTGAAGTGTGGAAACCACTATCTTCTTAGAAAGAGTAGGAGATGATATACTTATTGTTCAAATAAATGTTGATGATATATTATTTGGATTCACTAATAAAATTCTTTGTGATGATTTTTCAAAAATAATGAGTAGTGAATTTGAAATGAGTTTGATGGGAGACTTAAGTTACTTTTTTTGTTTAGGCATAAAACAGAAAGAGGATGACATATTTTTTAGTCAATCAAAATATATTAAGAACATTTCTTAAAAAATATGAAATGGATAAAGCTAAATCAGTAAGTACACCAATGAGTTCGTTAGTGCAATTAGATAAGAACTCTAAGGAAAAATCTATTGATCAAAAGAAATTTAGAGAAATAATTAGATCATTAATTTACTTAACTGCTAGCAGATAGGATATCATATTTAGTATTCGTCTTTGTGCTAGATTTCAAGATGATCTAAAAGAATCTCATTTGACTGCTGTTAAAATAATTATGAGATATCTTTTGGGAATTCAAAACTTAAGGATATAATATCTAAGGCCCAACTATTCTTTTGAAATCATTAGATATTCTGATTCAGATTTTGCAGGATGTAGAGTCGTTCGGAAAAGTACTTTTAAAACTTCTACATTTATTGAAAATTCTTTAGTTTCCTGGTTTATCAGAAAATAGAATTCAATAGCTCTTTTTACTGCTGAACATGAATACATTGTCTTAGGTAATTGTGTGGCACATGTTATTTGGTTAAAATAATAACTTATTAATTTAGGTTTTTCTATTGACACTATTCTAATTTTTTGTGATAATACAAGTGCCATATGCATTTTAAAGAATTCTATTCAACATTCTAGAACTAAATATATAGATATAAGACATCATTTCAATAGAGATGGTGTGATTAAAAGAGAAATTGAGCTGCATCATGTAACTATAGAAAATCAACTTGCAGACATTTTCATAAAATCACTTACTTTTGAAATGTTTAGCATCTTAAGAATTAGATTGTGTGTAATTGATAGTCATACTTGGAAATTGAAATTGAGAAAAATTCCATTTGTGATGTAACTTATTGTTAGTATTTATGTTTTGTTGTTGTTTATGATTTGTTTTTGTTTGTTTGTTTATTTTTATTTTTCTTTATCTTGGGTTTGATTCCTCTTTTGTATTTTTTTTGTGCCCTCATGAATCTTATTTGACTTATTTTTTAAAAAGAGTCATGATTATCATGTGCAAATCTAAATATTTCTTTTTTAATTGTACTATACGAACCACTTTCGTGTTGTACAACATCAGTAGATTTTTCATGATAATTGTTTTAAGTTTGATGTGATTTTGTAAATAGATCGTACTGTACAAACATGTCATCGTACCATACGAATACTTTATTTTTCGTTTGTACGAATATGAAGGAAATTTAAGGGCAGTTTTTTTTGAAATTGACCCGGACGAACACCTATTCATCTGTATGATCCGGTTGTCATTCTGTATATGGACAAACTTAACTATTAGAGTATAATCATTATTGTCTCATCGTCTCGGAAGAACACATGTTTGTCTGTACGATCATTTGGTCAAAAAACTATACGAAACGACTCCTTGGGAATGATAGTTTACAAAAACCATTTATTTTTGGCATTTTTTATTCGTATGTATGAAAAGATTTTTGTCTCGTACGAATGCAAAGTCGTACATATGAACCTTATTTTGTATTGTACGATCGTGTCGATTTCTTTAAATCGGAAGACATTTATTGAGTTTTCTTCACCAATATCTTTCAATCTCAAATCATCTTGTGTTCAAAACTCTCCAAATGGTAAGCAATAATAAATGGGCTTGAATCTCCAAAGGCTCCTCCTCTTTGTTCTAGTCAACGAGATGAGAACTTCATTTCCAAAGAGAATGAAGAAGCCTACCCGAGCTTCTTTGAGATGAAAATGACTCATTCTCACTTCCTTATCCAAAGAGACATTGACTTTTCTGTAATGCCTTATGTTGCACCGATACATATACGATGATATGGATACAACACGATACGGATACGGGACACGCAAATTCTTAAAAATACAGGATATAGATACGACGTGGATATGACATTATAATATATAAATAATACATAAAAATTAAGAAAGTAATCAATGTGTAATATTTGAAATGACAAAAAAAACTTAAGTAAAAGTAAGCATTAAATATTTAAATGTTTAGTACAAAAAAAAAAAAACAAGAAGATAAATTGTCTTGCACATGAAATTTTAACTATTCAATAGAAATGATAAGATTAGCTTCTTCAGTGGTTTGTATTTGAGTTTCTATATCATCTTCAATAAATATCATAGCTTCTAATTCAGGCTCATCAAGTGAAAGATTAGCAATTTCTAATATTCCCTTATCCTTAAGAGATTCAAATCCATCTCCAATAATATCCCAAGTCCCGTTGTCTCTTTCCATATAAGTTGGAGTTTTCTTTGAGAGAAGCCGAAGGTTTGTATGCACATAAACTAAATCTTCAGCTTGTTGTGGAGTAATTTTATTTTTCTTCATGGATTGAATGAACGAGTATTTGCTCCAATTTCTTTCACAACAAGATGAGGATGAAACTTAGCCAAGAAATTTTATGGCGTTTGTTTGAAGTAGAGGTACTGAAGCTCCATGTATAATCCACCACATTTTTGGATCAATTCTTCACCTATCACGCAATGACTCTTGGTCACCAAAGTCCTCTAAATAACCAAAAAATTTAGCAAGCTCAATATTGACACTTCGTCTCTCCGCATTTGAAAAATAACACTTTAAACATGTCTTCCTCATATTTGAAATTTCTAAATTTTTCTTTGGAGAAACTCTTTAAGGATCCTCTTGAAGCCATTCTTTAGTTGAATTTCTTCAAAAAATATTAAAATGAAATAATAAAAAAATGTTGAAATTACTAAACAATAAATTGTGAATTAATAATGAAAAATATTGAAATTTACCTGGATTTAGTGAGTGAGCCAAGCAATGTAAAGGTGTATTACATTTACTCCACTTATCTTCTAGAATAGCATAAATAATATCCCAGAAGCTTGAGACTTCATGAAGTGTCATCCTCTCATGTATATATATATAATTTCATTTACTTAGGCAAGCATTGAATCCCACATCTCATAAATGAGATGTAAATAAGATTTTTTCCGTATTAGCTACTCTCAATATCTCATAAATTAGATCTATGAAATTTATGATGTATTCATTCTCATCCCATCATAAATCATCTAAAAACTTCTACTTTATATATCTAGCCTTTCCAACATCATCTTCCCTATAACAGGACCATTTGTCATTGATCACCATAGCTTGAAGAGCAATTTTTATTATTTTGAATATTCTCAGCATCACTATAACTGAGGCAAACTGAGTTTCAGCAACTGCAAGCATCTTCAAATTAGAGAAATATTTGAACATAGAGAGTCTTATGGAGTGATTCATAACAAAATTCTTAATTACAATTGCATCTCCAGCAATCACAGTTATCCAATGACGTTCATTGTAGGTGATTTCGCCTCAGTGTTCTTAGCTGCATAAATGTTTTTTAAGGCAAGATTAAGTGTATGCACAACTCATGCTGTCTAGAAAATATGAGGATATGTTTGCTTTATAAGTAGACCCACATCTCTACAAATAGGTGCATTATCAGTAATGACCTGGATGATATTTGAATGCCCCACCATCATGATAACTTCTTTGATTAAATTAGAAATGAAAAACTTATCCTTGTACTGTGCTTCACAGTTTACAGCTTTGATAAACATAGGATAGCTCTCTGTTACAACCATGAAGTTTATAAGTGGCCTTCTTTGTTGATCTGTCCACCCATCACAAACCAAAGTAACTTCTTTTTCCTTCCAAACTCCTCTAGTAGGCTCGAGCAACTTCTCAATATTATCCCTATCTCTTTGCAGCAACTTCATTCTAATGACATTATATCTAGGTTGTATTTATCTTGCAAGATTATTATTGCATGCATAGGTAAAGGCATTCTTGTAATGTGGATTCCTTGCTAGGTTAAAAGGAAGTCCAGCTTAGTAAAACATTCTAGCTTCACTGATTTTTCTTTGCAATTAAGCCATTTGTGATGAGCTTATATTCGGATATATTTTAATTCCATGACCACTAATCTTCAACAAATGAACTTTCACTCTATAATATGATCCTTTGTATGGACATTACAAAAATTGCATTTGAATGCAATATTTCCACTCCCTTCTGACGTTTTACCTATTTTTGTCACATAACCCCACAGAGGTTTGTTATCTTCAATATTGGTCTATGATGGACCATCCGTAGACCCAATTCCTACACCACTAGAGCTCATTATCCTATGAACGATCGACATAAATTAATCAATATGGATTTGAAACATGAAAATTATTAATTAAATATGTAGATATGTTACGCTTATGTTGGGGGTTCAATGGGGCGCGCCCCCTAACGGGGTTCGACGTTCTCGGTACTATTTGGTATCATTCGGTACCCCTTTATACCGAGCAGTACCGAGCCATATCGAGTTCTAGTACCAAGCGGTACCGAGTTTCGGTATCGAGCAATACCGAGTTCCGTTACCGAGTACTGATCGGTACTGAGCAGTACCGAGCGGTACTGAGCAGTACCGAGCGGTACCGAGTACTGATCAATATCGAGCAGTACCAAGTGATATCGAGCAGTACCGAATGGTACCGAGCATTACCGAGTATTGAGCAGTACCAAGCGGTACCGAGTACTGAACGATACCGAGTATCGAGCGGTACCGAGTTTCAGTACCGAGCCTACGATTAAGAAAATGGAGAATAAAGAAAATGAACCTTCAATGCTCATGTCTCCTTCACTGTTCGTGTTGTCGAGTCGCTCCACCGACGAAGGATTCTATAGGATTTAATGCTTGCATCTTCACCCTCTTTGTCAACGAAGGATGATCATGTTTACTTCTATGCTCATGTCGTCGAGCCGCTCCTTTGACTATAATGAAGAAGACAAACACCTGTGCTAAAATGAAAAACCTAAAATGTTTAAGCTGCATAAATGCATATGGATATCTAGCGGATAGCCAAAATGAATAAGGCAAATTGCGGCTCTATTTCTTTTGTTTAATAAGATACGCGTGTCCGATCAAATTTAAATAATATTTTAATTGGACACGACAAAGCCGTATCCGACATGTATCCATGCCGTATCGGAGGTGTATCCATATCTGACACATGTTCGATACAGCATGCCTCATAAATAGGCGTATCCGTGCAACATAGGTAATGCCTCTTTTTTATTCTACTCAATTTTCTTTCATTTCACCTTAATCTATGTTTTCCATCATGATACATTTCATTATTTTCTTGCCAATCAGAGAATGAATGAAAACCATACCAAGATGTCATCTTATGTTTTTAAACATAGAGTAGAGATCACCAAGGATTATTTAGGCACCTACCTACACGTTAGAACTGAAGGGGTAAGGGCATACACAATGAATTCTAGATCTAATTTTGACTGGTCTACCATTAATCAATCCCTTAGAGGTGTTGCTTCAGTCAATCACCTATCTTCTGTATACACCTTGAATCTAAATGTCAGGATCATCAAACATGTATTAAGAACTTTTATTATTCCTAAAGCTGATGATCATATCATTCTAACTCCTTTGCTTTCTACAACCACATTTCTTATTATGACAAATACTCCAATAGATGATGCTCATTAATTATGGACTACATCTATAAACTTACTAACATTGGACTTCCTAATAACAGAAGAAAGAAAAATGTAGCTTTAGGACACTTGATCACCTATATTCTTAAAAAGAAGTATAATTTGATTCATCCCGATCCACTACTCAACTTCTAATCTATGTGACTGATGCTTCCTTCTGTTCTCTTTTAGCCAGGACCAAGGGGATGAGGGAAAAGATTTTGATGAAGGACATGCACCAGTACCTGCTCCTGTATCTACACCTGCTCTTGGACCTGAGCATCATTTCTATCAAGAATGGTCAAGAGATTTGATAAACTTGAATCTCATTTTGATCAATAGTTTTATCATAATAATACTCACTTAAACCAGTATGATGCAAGATATAATGAAGATATGGGCTGGGTCAGAGGACATTTTGATTCTCTGAACACTCAAATCACTACAATCAATAACTAGTTTTCTATGTTCACTTCTCCTCAGCCACCTCCTCCAACATACTAGTTTTCATTTTCTGTTGTACTTGATGTTTGTTTTGTTTTTTTTTTTGTACTTATGTGATGACTTTGTGATGTTTTATTTTTTTGGTATTATAAAGCATATGTGAGTTGGACTGGGTCAAAACCTCATGAGGCTGACATTATCAATGTTTAATTGGGATGGCCTTGAATATGGGTTTAAGTGGTCTAAATCTAAATAGTTTAGAATATATAAATAAACCGTTTATTATTTTAAGGGAAAATTAAAAACCATAGACCATTGTCGAGCAACTCAAAAAAAAAAATTAGAGATTTGATTTGAATTTATGAACTTTTATACACATAAATGAACTCTTGGAAATAGGTCGCTTTATATTTTGTTTTTTTATTTTTTAATTGGTGTCAATATGTGTTAAAGAATAGAATATAAGAGAAATAAGGGAAAATAATTAGGAATACTCTGCTGTATATTATTTGATCATAATATAATTCTACTTATAGGATTTTACAATTAGTGAAAAATGAGAAAAAAATAAATTTTTAAATTTTGTAAAATAAAGCATATGTGTTTCCTACTAAATCAAGACAAAACTGATTGACATAAATGAGGAAAAATCTAGGGATGGTGGAGTGTCATGCTAGTGATCCAGGAGACCTTTCCATGGCTAAGTATTACGCCTTCCCTATTTGATGCTTGCCTAGAAACGTGTTTTTTATCTATCCTACTTTTAATTGATGGAGGAGCTTTTTAAGTGTAGAAGTGAGAAGTGATCTATGAAGCCATTTATTTCCTTAATCTTTTTCATTCTGCTATTGTAGCCTTTTCCAGCGAAGAAAGTATACACCTTTTTGTTGTCACAAAGAAAAATAAAAAGCTGTTCCAGGACTTTCCACTTGATTGGCACACAATTCTTGTTAAAGGTACCACTTGCTTATAATGCTTGTGCTTCTTGGGAAATTCAAAGAGGTAGGGCTAAGTGGCTTGAGAATGGGGAGGAAGACCTTAAGTTTCTTTCTAGGAAAATAAATGTTTGTAAAAATCACAATTGCATTATAGAATGATTTCTAGGGACATTTATTGATCTTACTAGTATTGTCGAGGTAGCTATTCATTACTATAAGGGTCTTTTTAATTTTCAAGAATGATGGTGATGTCACTCCTCTAGTCTGTGGGAAGGTTCCAAAACACCAAGATTTTGCTTTATCTGCCCCAGTTACATCCATGGTTGTATGATATCCATAATAGTGGTTTTCACAAGAAGTTCTGCAGAAGTGACGTTCCTATGCTGAATTTGTTTTTTCACACTATGATCCCAAAAAACTACACCAAGGCCATCGTGGTTGGATGGCAGTAATGTGGCATAAAAATTTATATTTAGCCAACCTATAGTGGGGCACCAAAGTTTATGAGGTGACAACCTAGAGGGTTCAACATTGCTCCATTGCTCAAGGACTGACATCGAATAAGGTTGCAGTAACAAGGCGAAAGCTATGGCAGCAATAATGTTAGGCATAGAAAAGGGCCGCCCATTTACTTTAACATTCCTAGCCCTCCAATTATGATGGATAATATAGTGTTGCAACCCATGACCCCGAGTTTGAGATTTTGATGATGCCAAATAATGAGTGTTTTGGAACAACCTTTCATTGAATACAATTTTATTTACTATTGTCCTTGAATACTAACATTTCAGGAAGATCACAAGTGACTCAGGACGAAAGGAAGACTCAAGAAAGGGTAGATTAGGAGTATGAGTCAAACATTGTATTTTTCTATTTATTTTATTTTATTTTATTGAGTCTGGCCATAAAATGCATAAGAGTAAGAGCAACCATGCACACACACAGGGGGAGAGTTTGTTTTTTTAATGAAAATTGTCATAGAAATTCTTCTCTGTAGATCGTACTGTACGATTTTATTTCATAACGTACGATCAGAGCTATGTGGACGATTCTGTGAATAGATCGTACTGTACGAATCGTTTCGTACTGTACGATATGTTCAGATCTAAAACCCTAGCCGTAATTTAATTTGAGTAAGTGATTTTGCGCCGCTCGTACTGTACGAACGTGTTCGTACTGTACGATCTATTTTTAATACTTACTTAAATTAACCCGTAATTAGTGCATGAAATCCAGGCCTAATTAATTTTTGAACATCGTACTGTATGAACTGGATCGTACCATACGATGAACAGAGACGACATCGGTTCGTCCAGACTATCATCCTGTACGAATAGTGTTTTGTGGATCGTACCGTACTATATTATATCGTATAGTACGAATTGTTTTTAAACTGTTCGTACATCTTAGTACCAAGACGACGTCTGTTTATATATATTGTACTGTACGATGTTTCATCGTACTATACAAACAGTAACGGCTACTTTTGAAATCAGAGGTTTTTGGAGCCTGTTTTTAGATGTCAATCAAGTCTTTTTTCAGTAAGAATCACAGAGGGGGTGAACGTGGTTAGAGAAGGATTCCAAGGGAGAGAGCTCTAGAGAAATTCTTGAGGGTTGAGAGAGGAAGGAAGAGGTGAGCGTTGTGAGGGAGAAGAGGTGTGAGGGAGATCACACGGTTGCTCCAAGCTTGCTGCATCTTGCTCCTCCTGTGGCCCTAGAAGGATTTGAGGGAGGATCTCCAAGGGAAAGGATCGTCTACATCCGTTGCCTCAAGGTTCTCTGCCTTCTCCAGGAGGGAGAAAAATGAGAAGGTTCTCTGCCGTCGCCAGGAGGGCGAAAACAGAGTTTGGCACTCCGCCACGCCGGGTTGGTGAAAGAGAGGTTTGTAAAGGCTTCTCCGCCTTGCCGAGGGGGGCAAAAGGAGAACTATTTTGATAGTGAAAATCCCAGAGCGGAGAACTCCGGGGAGTGGACGTAGGTCATATTTTGACCGAACCACTATAAAAATTCTCGATGTGTTTTTTCCTTATCGTCGTTTATTTTTACTTGCATTTAATTTTCATAACTATTGCATGGTGAAATTTGTGGAAGAAAAATTGTTTAAAATTTTGTTGTAGTATTTCAAAAATAGCAAAAAAATTAAAACTCTTGTTTAGGGTTATTTTTATTAAGGAAAAGATTTTCACAATTCACCCCCCCCCCCCTCTTGTCATTTAGTAATTTCATATAGTAGTACAACCTCCCAAGGCTAGGATTGGTTCTCATAAGGAGAGTAAGTTCATTGAGCTGATTGTCCAGGGATTGGGCATTAGGCAATAGGAAGCCCCATTGTGCCAATATACTAAAAAAAGAGTGAGCCTATTGCACTTGATAAGGCAGTGCTCGACATCTTCCCTTTCCTTGCAATCTAACAGGCAGAGATTGGAGTCAAACAGTGTATGTTGGAACAACCAGGAGTTGGTTGGGATAGCATTATGGAGGAGTCGCCACCAAAGAACTCCTCTCGGGGGTGCCTTTTGAAGCATATGAACCATAAAAATCTATAATTGTACCTCTTCAGCTTGGCCTAATAGTCCATAGATGTAATTGTTCTACTATGATGGAAAGACATTAGCTTGGGTTGGTCTGCACCAAAGGGGTGGCCAGTTTAAATGCCCAAAATTCACTAGACAAGACAAGGTCCAAAATAATTATGGAGGTCTTGTACATTCCAGTGCTTCTCATCATCTAGGAAATCTTCTACCATCTTATTCTAAAGCTGATCCATATTAGTAAAAGCGTGTCAAATGCTCAGGGGCCTATCCAAGATCCAGGAATCCTGAGGCATGTTAACCAAGCTGCATCCCCAATACGCTACCTGGTGATCGATCTCAGTACCTCCACAACATCCTGGATGACTTTCCAAGTGCTAGAAACCATGAAACCCATGCTCTCTTTCTATGGGTTGTCCTAATACCAGGTGATAATGTGTTGGTTCAATATAGAGTAGGGGTTTGCTAAGAAATTCTATGCTAGTCTCACCCACAATGGCCCTGCCCATATGCTGCTGGAATGGAACCCCAATTTGGCCATAATTTCTGGGAGACAAAAGTCCTACCATGCTACATAGTGCATACCTCTAAGCGCTACATCATTTTTCCACAAAAAGTGATGCCTCAGACATTTGATTCCCTTCAAGATACCTTTAGGGATGGGAGTATGTGTTATAAGCTAAATCGAGATAGACAATAGAGAGGATCAAATCATTGTAGCCCTTCCAGCATGCGAAAGGTTGTACGGCCCCCATAAATTGACCTTAGCCACAAAAGTTTTTAAGACCATATTGAATTCTGAAGCCACAAGTTTGCATAGTGCCAGTGGTATTCCCAAAGTCTCCAACTCATAAACTCTCTTCAAACCAGTGATTTTGGTAATTCTTCTCTTCAACTAGTCAGGGCAGAGTTTATTGAAAAGGATTATCGACTTGCTGCCATTCATGTGCTACCCCATCTAGCAATGGTATTAGTTCAAAATTTCACTAATATACATCGTATTAGACCTTGAGTCCTCAGCAATCACAAAAATATTTTTGGCATACAGTAAATAAGAAATGCGTTATGAGCTACCCCTTAATGTAATTCCCAACTGCTTGCTGTTCTGCTAAAATGCTTTGGTGAGCAACTCTTAGTATAGAATAAAGTGGTATGAGGATAAAGAGTATCCTTGTCTAAGCCCACATTATGCTTCAATCCAGTCTAATCTTATGCAATTAATCAAGAGAGTGAACTGGGGCTTGGTAATGCACTAGATTACCCAAGCTATGAATCTGTCAGGGAACCCCATAGCTTTCATGACAATTTGCAATGTATCCCAAGCCATTCTATCACAGGCTTTTTCCAAATCCACCTTATGAGACAGCATCCCCTCCCTTCATTATAGAATATTCGAATTTGTAAAAGATCTCCTTTGTTAGAAGCCCGTGAGCTAAGATGGACCTACCCGGCATAAAGGCACCATGCTCCTCTCCAATGATCTTAGTCAGGACCGGTTTAAGCTGCTATACTAAAACCTTTGTAGTCACATTGTTGAAGGTGGCACAAGCTGATCTGATGGAACTTCTCCTTCCACCTTGGGGAAAAGGACAACAAGAGTGTCCTTCTAGCTTGTGGCTTGGCATTGGAGCAAGAAAACTCTCCCTTCATATTAATCACGTCAAATTTATTTAAGTTCTAATAGAATTTCAAAAATGAGGTAATATTGTCAATTCCATGCAACTTGTTACTCCACATGCTAAAAACTATATCTTAAGTTTTGGCTTTCATGACATCTGCTTCTAAGTATTCGATGAGAGTGCTCGAGACCTTATCATCCTCCCCAAACTTAGGCCAATTGCAAAGAGAGGCATTCCTATCTTTCCACTTGGTGTTGAAGGATTTCCAAAATTCATCGTGGATCCTTCCTATGTAATCATAGAGGGCCTCGTCATGCATCTTAACCTGAGAGATTCTATTAGACCCCCGACATCCCGATGCCACTGTGTGGAAGAAATGCTAATTTCTATCACCCTCATTGATCCACCAAACCTTTGCACATTGTCTCCACCATGTAGTAATTTTAGAAAAGGTCATGTTTAGGTCCACCTTCGTGTGCCTTAGGTTTTGTTGTTGCTCACTGCTCAAGCCCCAACCGAGAACTCAATAGTTTTTAGCTCGGCAATACATAACTCTAACGATACCTTTTGAGTGTCTAGCTCCTTCATCTGGTTCCTGCTAAAATGAAATAGAGCCCAAAGAGTTCTACCACATTTATATTGGAGGACATCAGAGGGGTTCCCATAGTCAAGCTTGGACCACTACTTCTACATAATTTTCTATGAGGCGAGGTAGGTCATCCAAACATCTTCCAACCATATCCATTTATTTAGATTCAAGCTACAATTACTCTGCATAGTGTTGTGGGGCCCACTATTCTTCTAAATTTTTGTCTTCAAGGGAATCACCAGTAGGGTTAGAAAATACGTACCTTAGTTATACCAGATGTGGTCATTATATTCTTCATCTATTTTGAAATTAGCCTTTCTTCCTTCAAAGGATAGTTTTATGTATTTTTCCACAACATCAATCCTCTTTATTTTATACCAGAAACTGTAGAAATAATTGTCAGCTAACGTAGTATCAAGGAATATTTTTGGGTGGTATTTTCACCAACAAGGGTGTATCAATAATAGTCTAATGTAATATTCCAATTCCATTCATTTTCTTGTACATCTGCTCTCTAGTGATCTATTTGTTCTTCAAGGGGAATTTCAACTATTGGTTATGATAATAAGCGTTCTGCCAGGAATTAATCTTTTCATTCATATTTTTCATAATCTGGATTGGCCTCATATGTCCTCTTTTTTATTATATGTCTACCAGGTTCAAACAAACTTTTGTACCATTATAAAAGTGTGGATAGTATCTTAACTTGTATAGCCATGCTTGAAACCTTAGAACTTAATCAACAGAAACTCTTGAACTCTTCCAACCTCATCACTGAGAAGTTGAAAGAAAAGAATCAGTTGATTAAAAATTTGAGTAATCAAGTTGCTTATCTTAAAGCATCACAAGAAGATATGTATAGTAATTTCCAACTTCTCAAGCTGAATGATATACCTTCAAAATGAGATATCAACAGATTATCTGCTTTAATTGAGAATAATAATCCTAAAGAGGTTGAGATTAAATCTTGAGAATTATTATTACAATTAAAGAAAGATGTAAAAGATAATAAATCTCAAGTTGATCAAGAAATTGCTCAACTAAAAGATTTATTACAAAATATTAAACAGCTTCAAGAAAGCTGATGAATGAACTGAAATTTAAGGGTGCAAAGTATCTTACTGCAGTTACTTATTCTTCAGCTTATTCAAAACAAAAAGGTTTTGAAGGGTATATTGAGACAATATCTCCATTAAAAACTAATAGAATTACTACCCAGCAAAATAACACTATTTTAGCTTTACTTAGTAATTTACATTATCGTTTAAGTTTGATTGAAAAATCTAATGAAAAACTTTCTAACACGCCTCCTGCTTCTAAACTAGTGACTGAGCTCAATAATATCATGAAAAATATCAAGTCTCATTCACTAGGTAAGACTGAGAAAATTAGAAAGACCAAAAAGGCTTTTCAATTTCTAAAATATGATTTAACATAGAATAATTCCATTTTCTGGAACATCTCAAACTATCATTGGCAGACACTCTGTGTCAAGCCAATTGATAAGCCTAGTACCTCTAGAGATGATTACAGATTAGAAGAATTGGTCAATATCAATAGAGATCTTTCAACCTTTTTTAATGATCATTTGAATTGCTTGAATCCTTCAAGACTATGCTCACTAGGTTATTTTAGTGCCAGCATGGGACTTTTTAGACATCATAGAGAAGTTTCGCTTCATTGTCCTGATAATTCTAATGTTAGACTAAACCTAATTACTCCTGAAGCCTCAAAAGAAATAAAGAAGAAGAACAAGCATCGATACATCCATATCAGATTTGTTATATTTGGAATCAGAGGCTTGGTAAGGAAATGAACTTGAGGTAAAGTGCTTATTTGTTTATTTGATTCTCGGTTTAGTACTCCCAATGATTCTATGATTGGATTCATAGAAGTTGACATGAACAATAATATTGGAATCACTTATATTGTTCCTGATATAACAATGATTGTAGAAGACTTTGAAGACATGTTAAAGTCTTAATACAGAGCAAAGGCCAAGGAAATAATATATATCTGGATATAGTTGTTCTTGGAAAAACTATGAGTAGCATCCAAACTAGGTTTCAGATTAAATTAGAGAACATCATAGACTCCTTAACCGCCAAAGGAATTAAGTTTATCATGCCAAAAGAGGTTGACTCTAAAACACTTGCGGAATTAGAATGGAATATTTCCCCTCTACGATAGGAAAATTATACGATAACCCCTACTGAATATTCAACCTTTTTGAATAACGATGGAAGTTTATCCATTATGTTTAGAAATTACAAAAGTTCTGATCAAAATGATGTTGTTGAAGAATTTGATTTTGATTTAATGATGATTGAGGATGATGAGGATTGTGAAGGTGAAGATGATGGTAGAGGCTATAAGAATAAAAGTATGTATATCTTCTATTTGCATGTTGTCGATACTAATTTAAGAACTATTCTTGCCCTACAAAATTACTATAGAAAAATCTGTATAATAAGACAAACTGACAAATTCTATTTAGATGCAAAAGAGAACATCAGAATCCTTTATGGATTAGAAGATTTTGATTTTGAAGATGAGAAGCCAATTATCAGAAAATTAGAAGAACAGAAGGATCAACGAGTTAAAAAATTAGAAGATACAAATGATCAAGTAATTCAATCCCTGGAAGATAAATAGGAGATCGAAGAAAATCTAGTGATAGAAAATACCAAAAATATCTCTTTATTGTCTAAAACTATCTTAGAAAATACCAAAAAAATTTCTAAAGATTCCATTGAAAATCATTCTGAGCAAGCTGATGATCCTATTGAAAATTATTCAGAAAACTTTGAGGATAATGAAAATCTCATGGATTACTTTGAAGATATGATAGATGATGATATGATGGAATAGATCAGCTCAAAAGAAGATAATCATATGATTGAAAGTCTGGATCATGTTATTGAAAACATAGATGTAAAGACGGATGATGTAAAATTAGATCTGATGGAAAGGTTCCTGGAAGATTATACATGAAGCGTAATAGGAGTTGATTTATATGATAATGAAGCTAGTTCTTCATCATTCAATCCTAACCCTATTCAAAGATACTTTCCAACCACTGAACCTATTCTTATGGAATACAATATAGGACATCCCCTCAGAGCATCTGTGAAAATTTATGAAAAAGAAAACCAGTTACTGAGAACGACTAGAAAATGAGCTCCATTGGAAAAATCTTATTTTTCAAAACATGAGGTTTAATTAAACATTACATCATGTGAACCTTAATTACATAACAACTATCTAGAACAATGGACCGCTCAAATGGATAGAGATTATAAAAAGAATCACCAAGATTTAGTTGATAGTGGTGAAGAGATGATTAGATGAGCTGAAAATTATTTAGGAGATGTAGCTAGAGCTTCTTGGGAATCTTACAAGAAGAAATTCCCTAAAGAAGTTGCAAATCTAGCAAGCCAAGGTGATAATATTCTGAAATTTGCATATCTCATTTATAGAATCTTGACTTCTAGAGATGCCAATACTTGATTGATATTCAAGCAAGCTAGTGCTATGCGAGAGCTAGAACAAATCCGAATTAGGAATTGGAAATATGTGAAATATTTTGCAAATTATTTCTTAGCCTTAGCTACTGTATCTAGAAACTATTACTCAACTGAGCTAGGTGAGAGATTGTTTTCAAAATTACCAAGAGAACTTGGAAAAAAATTCATCATGCCTGGAAACAACATGAAGTTACTCCACAATTTGACAATATAGGAATAAGGACCCAATTCTTATTTGAAAAATTGAAGGAGAAATGTACCATATTTCCATTCAAAAACAAATGAAAAATCCAAATTATGGATTTTGTTCACAAATTTATACTCCTCAATAGTATGGATATACAAGTTTGAATCGTAGACCGAGGAGAAAGTTGAAGCCCTCAAAGAAGAATCCTTCAAAAAAGAAATATTTTATTCAAAAGTCTAAAGCTCAAAAAGCTTATTTGGATAAGAAATTACATGTCAGAAGATACAATTCCAAGAAGGTTTACAGTAACAAAATCTCTTACTTTGCTTGTAATGAAGAAGGTCATTTAGCTTCCATTTTTCCCAAACAAAAGAATCTTCACAACAGAAATGTTATTTTGATTGACTGTGTTCATTTAGATCTCTTGGAAATAGACTTACAAATTTCTGATAACTCATCAATATATAGCATTATTTCTATGGATGAAGTTGAATAAGTGCCTAAAGACTATGGATTGATAAATGATATCTGGAAAATGCTGATTTAGATAATCTATCTGATCTTGATGACTTAGAAGGCATCCAATACATGAACCTTGACTTAAGTAATTCAAAATCTTATGTTATCCTTACTGAAAAGGAAAAAGTGTGTTTCCATGACTGGAACTTAGGGAAAGGTGATGATAAGATCAAATGTTCTTTCTACCCTTGTTTGATTCAAGCTTGTTTTAAATGTGTTAATAACAAATATCTTGTTCCTATTCCTAAAGTGATTTCCACAAAATGAAGAACACATTCACTTCTTGAATATAGAATAAGAGTACTTGAGCATCGAGTTGCTGATCTTGAAGTTAAAATGGAGACACTGGTAATACCTCCAACACCAGATCAAAAAGGTAAAGACATTATTATTTTTGATTATATTACTCTAATGTATTATCAATTTTTATCAGAATACAAGGATCCTTTTCTACAAACTGAATCAGGAATTGAATAAATCCCTAAAATTCTTGTTAAAATCAATATCCATGGTTTAGAAGTTACCTTACTTGCTTTTATTGATAATGGTGCAACATCCAATACCATTAATACTGACTTACTGCCAATCGAATTCATTGCTACTAGTCTTAAAGAAAAGTATAGTGCCAACTTTAATGGTACCCAACTAAAATTCACCAAGTACATCTAGAATGTACATCTGAAATTTCAAACCCATTGTCAAGTTTGGTCTAAGGCTTTTCATGTGTATATATTTTTTTAATTTTTTTAAGGCTTTTCATGTGTCTAAGTTCTGGGTTAGACCTCTTAATCATTTTTGTCTTAAGATGAAACTTGGCCTTGATTTCCTGCTGAAGTCCTTATGAATGATTATATGATGATTTTTAGAAATTCATCAGTTTCACATGTCATATCAGAGTGGGCTGAGAAGAGTGGTGGACACATCTTAGTACAAAAACTTTTACCCCTATTACCAAAAGCACCAAAACTGCCTGATAAACCTCCAGATAGAAACACTGACCCGCATGAACATTACACAAAACCTCCTGATCCTGATAGCAAACCTCGACCCATTCTGAAATACCAAGTTGCTAGGAAAAGACCTGAACTGAAACTTCCTGATCCAAAGTTCCCATGTGATGTCCCTGGCCTTTGTAAGAAACAAGTAGAGTTTGCTGAAGATGCTAACCTGATTGATTATGACTCTAAAGATTATGGATATGATCTTGTTACTCCCAAGTAAGTAAAGAAAATTATTACCTACCTTGACATAGAAGAATTTGTTTCTAGACTTGAAAAATTGGAAGTCATAGGAGAAAATCCTATAAAATACTGGGAAAAAGACAAAATCTTTTATGAACTGAAGATTAACAATTAGAATATCAATATTCGAGGAAGTGAGATCAAATTCAATAATTGGGAATTACAAGAATGCAAAATTTACATTGAACAACTCTTAAAACTATGAGATATTAGAAGATCTGAGTCTAGACATAAGAGCCCTGCTATGATAGTCATAAAAGAAAGCAAACAAAAGCGAGGACAATCTAGAATGGTATTCAATTACAAAATGCTGAATGATAATACTAAATTTGATGGATACAAAATCCCATAGAAAGACTAGTTAGTAAACAAGATCCAAAATGATAGATAGTTTAACAAGTTTGATCTTAAATTTGGATTTTAGCATGAAAGAATGCATCCTTACTTCATAGAATGGACTGCTTTCTCTTGTACAGAAGGTCACTTCAAATGGTTAGTTATGCCTTTCAGATTGAAGAATGTACCCCATATATGTCAAAGAAAAAGGGATAATATATTTGGTTAAATTTCTAATTTTACTTGTGTTTAGATTGATGATGTTCTTGTATTCTCTCAAACAAAAGATGATGTTCTTGTATTCTCTCAAACAAAAGATGAACAGTTCACTCATTTACATTTTGTCTTAAGCAAGTTTAGATCTCTTGGTTTGATCATTTCTAAGAAAATGATGGCTTTGTGTGTCCAATATATTGTGTTTTTAGGCTCTAAAATTGGTAAAGGCAACATCATGATACAGCCTCACATCACGAAAAAGATTCTGGAAATGCCTGATAAACTTGAAGATATTAAATTGCTGAGAAATTTTCTAGGTCTTTTGAATTATGCTAGACCTTTTATCTAATATTTATCCAAGTATACCAAGCCATTGTATAACAAAACCTCTTTGAAAGCCACTAGAACTTTCAATAGAGAGGATGTTTTACTTGTATAGAAAATTAAAGATTTGGTTTTTAAACTTCCTGAACTAACTCTTCCTCTTGATTTAGATTATTTGATTATAGAATTAGATGGTTGAACAAGGATGGGGAGGAACTCTTATCATAAAACCAAACAAATTTTCTAACAAAAGTGAAGAAAGGATTTGTATATATGCTTCAGGAATTTATAAAGAGAAGGGATACTTAACTTCTCCTTATTATGAAATTCTTGCTATCATTTATAATCTTGAAGAATTTTATCTTTTTATTTATGATAAAAATTGAAATTCTCATTAGAACTGACTGTGAAGTCATTGTTAGATTTGCTAAATAGAATAAAGAAGTTAAAAACACCTTAAGCTCTAGAAGGTGGATTAAATTCTTTGATCAGGTTAATAACAAGGGTTTGTTCATTAGATGCGAACATATTAGAGGAAAAGATAATTTTTATCCATACTAGTTATCTAGACACTTGAACCTTGGAAAAATATTAAATTTATCTTCTATTGCTGATTATTCTGATGATGAATTTGACCTAATAAATATCTCTAACATGATGGAGAACAAAAGCAAGCTGAAAAAAATAGAAAAAGAGGACTCTTATTCGAATGAAAAGAGAAAATGGTTAGACTAAAGATAAAGAGGTATCATTGACAACATTTGGAATATGAAGACAAATATTGCTTTTCTAGGATAAAAGAAGTTGATAATCAGTGCATTGATAAACTACTTTCTATTGTAATCCAAATAGAATAACAAAAGTAAATATCTTTGTTATGCTATCTTTTCTCTACCTAATCCAAAAATATATGCTAGCTAAACTAAAGCATCAACAAATCAAGGCATGAAAGAAACCATTTTGCAAAGAATTTGAAGATCTTCAACAGCCACAAAAGAAAATGAGAGAAACGATAGGACCAAATTAATATATTTCTTCTTAACTAATATGTTATGATGGTTTTAAGGTTCTAAGAAGGACCGAAGGAGAAGCAAGTGGAGAATATCCATTTGAGACAAGAGCTATAGAAGAATAAATGCTGGATGAGGCAAAAGAATTAGAACAAGCATACTCAGAAGCATAATCCAGCTTCGCAAGTAACATGAAGATTGCCGAAAGGATAAGAATATCACATGGTGAGAGAAGAAACGATATATGAAATGGTATATCATACTAACTTTGTAGAATTATCAATGATCCATAAGTTTCTAGGATTATTAGCTCAAGGATATTTTCAAATCAATAGAATTGCTACAACTAAGGAAATATTCCACAATCTCTCAAAACCATGTATAAAATTAACAACAAGATGCAATACTCCTGATAATCCTTATGATGGATGTTTATGCCAGGTAAAATATGATATTTATAAGTCCTATACTATGCTTAATGTATATAAGGATTTTGTTTATAGAGATCTTAAAATGTCTCCTCAACTTCTATTGACTTATGGTTTCTAAGTTCTGTATGGATTGCACCTGATAGAAGAATAGACTTCTTTAGTCTAAAAATTCAAAGAATTATAAAGCATGTGCTACCACTATCCACAAGAGCTATTAAAAAAAAAAGATTCCTCTCCACTTGAATGGATCAAAGACAAAACTGAACCAAGCAGCCATCTTTACAAAATTTGAACCATTAAAAGAAATAATGACTATGGACTATTCACTTGTTATATTTGGGAAATATTCTGGGATCTAAACCTAGATATCCCTTTGACAACCCAAGTAAATCAATGGAGAGTAGTTGCGTAAAGTACAGATTGGTTTTAGAACCTTGGAAAAGATTAATGTATTTACAAGCTAGTTGGAGAAACTCCTACTGAAAAATTCTATCT
This sequence comes from Dendrobium huoshanense, assembly GCA_016618105.1. Taxonomy (NCBI): domain Eukaryota; kingdom Viridiplantae; phylum Streptophyta; class Magnoliopsida; order Asparagales; family Orchidaceae; genus Dendrobium; species Dendrobium huoshanense. The sequence goes on from CM028348.1 coordinate 48,686,693, forward strand.
CAACAATCCTTTGGCAGAAAATTACTTCTATTCTTTTGACTACAAAACCATGAATGTGGACCTTGTTGAAACATAAAAATTGATGGAGTTAAATATCCCAATTGAGAAATTTTTTTACTTGCCAAAAAATGAAGATCTTGTATGGTATTACTAATGCATGGTATTACTAAGGTACAAATTTTCTAACCCTACAGGTGATTCCCTTGAAGATAAAAATTTGGAAGAATGGTGGGCCCCATAGCACTAAGCAGATGAATAGTACTGCTATTATTCATACATACGAAATACATCTAGAAGAGTATGGCATACCAAACATCTACCCAACATGAAGAATCTTCCATTTGAAGTGATGAATAAAGCATGATAGTGGAAGCTTGCATAAAGTTTTCTTTTAGAAGTAATTGTTACTATTTGGCACTATTTATAATTATTTTCATTTTAACCATGGTTTTGTGTGTTATACCATGGAGTTAAGTTTGTAATGTAATAATGGGAGTTCCCCTATAAAAACCCCATAAGTGTATTTATGTAATATGGAGGGGAGAAGTAAGAAAGAGAGAAGTTAGGAAAGTTGGGAAGGGAGAGAAAAAAGTGAGAGAGAAAGAAGAGAGAAGAGTTCTCCTCTTATAAATAGTTGTCTAGTCCTAGTAGAGTTAAAGTCTTGGAGTAGAGAAGGAAAACTTCTCAAGGTTTGTAAACAACCTTTTTCTTGAATCTATTTTCATTTCCATCAATGTCTTCTTAAATTTCTACCTTTACTTTTTCTTTTTCTTGAGCCTTGAAAGAATCGTCTTTCTATCTTAGAGAATCTTTATCCGAAAAATATTATTTTCAGTCTACCAACAGACCGGTTCAGTCAATGCCCAATTTGATTCCTGTTTAAGGGAAGAGAGGCCGTTTGAGGGAAAGTTAAAATAACTTTGTTATTTTTGGGTCAACTGCTTTGGTGAGGTTTAACAAAGTCCTAAAATGATATCATAGGATTTCAGACTGTAAATCTAAAGGATAAAAGAACTCCATAATAGAATTTTAATCTCATAAGAAAACATGAAGAAGTATCCTTACTTCGGGTTGATATCGCAATCATCTTAAAAAAAAATAATCAAATCAAGACAAATAATCTCGTCGAACACAAAAGAATGCTGATAGGGATCTTTGAAGAACATGCCCATAGAGGTTGTTTGACTACTAACCTTTGTTTATTTCTTTTATTTATTTTATTTTTCGCTACTAATATGCTAATTTACTTTTTATTTCTTCAATTTTGTTTCCAGTTAATTTTCTTTTATTTTATGGTCGACTAAGCCGTCTGCTTTTTCTTTTCTTTATTTTTAGTTTTGCAATTTTATTTATGTAATTTTTACTTTGTTTAGCTTTATTTTTAATTTTTAGCTGTTAATGGTTGGCTCTGGCACGTACAGTATATATATATAGTTTTTTCATTTCCCTTCGACTAGGTTCTTATTTATTAATTAATTTTCTTACAATTGTGTTAATGTTCCTCATCTTATTCCTCATTTCTTGTATTATTACTGTGAGTGTGCTTGTTAATATGCCTCCTACTTATAAACTAGAGTCTAAGCTCAATAATATCACAAAAAATATCAAGGCTCTTTCCTAGGTAAGACTGAGGAAATTATAAAGACCAAAAAGACATTTCGATTTCTGAAATATGACTGAATGCAAAACAATTCCATTTTCTAGAACATCTCAGACTATCATGGGCAGACACTCTGTGTCAAGCCAATCGAATAATTTGTTATCCACATGGTTAGACAAAATATTTGATAAGCCCAGTACCTCTAGAGAGTATTACAGATTAGAAGAATTGGTTAATATCGATAGAGATCTTTCAACCTTTTCTAATAATCATTTGAATAGCTTGAATCCTTCAAGATTGTACTCACAAGGTTATTTTAATACTAGCATGGGACTTTTTTGACATCATAGAGTTGTTCCGCTTCATTGTCCTGATATTTTTGAGGTCAGACTAAACCTGATTACTCCTGAAGCCTCAAAAGAAATAAAGAAGAAGAACGAGCATCGATACATTCATATCAAACTTGTTGTATTTGAAATCAGAGGCTTGGTAAGGAAATGAACTAGAGGTAAAGTGCTTATCTGTTTATTTTATTTGCTATTTAGTACTCCTAATGAATCTATGATTTAAGTCATAGAAGTTGACATGAACAACAATATTGGAATCACTTATATTGTTCTTGATATAACAATGACTGTAGAAGACTTTGAAAAAAATGTTAAAGTATTGATGTAGAGTAAAGGTTATGAAAATTTCCAAAGAAATAATATATGTCTTGATATAGTTGTTCTTGGCAAAACTATGAGTAGCATCCAAACCAGGTTTAAGATTAAACTAGAGAACATCACATATTCCTTAACCTCCAAAGGAATTAAGTTTATCATTCCAAAAGAGTTTGACTCTGAAACACTTGTGGGATGAGAAGGGAATATTTCCCCTATGTGAGAGGAAAATTCTACGATAACCCCTACTGAATATCCAACCTTTTTGAATAATGATCAAAGTTTATCCATTAGGTTTAGAAATTACAAAAGTTCTGATCAAAATGATGTTGTTGAAGAATCTAATTTTGATTTAATGCTCATTGAGGACAATGAGGATGGTGAAGCTGAAGATGATGGTAGAGGCTATAAGAATAAAAGTGTGTATATCTACTATTTACATGGTGTTGATACTAATTGGAGAACTGTTCAAGCCCTACAAAATTACTAAAAAAAAATCCGTAGAATAAGACAAACTGACATATTTTATGTGGATGTTAAAGAGAACATTAGAATCCTTTATTGACCAGAAGATTCAGATTGTGAAGATGAGATGTTAAAAATGAGAAAATTGGAAGAACAGAAGGATCAACAAGTTCAAAATTGGAAGATACAAATGACCAATTAATTTAATCCCCAGAAGATCAAAAGGAGATCGAAGAAAATGTAGTGATAGAAAATACCAAAAATATCTCTTTATTATCTGAAAAAATCTTAGAAAATACCAAAAAGATTTCTGAAGATTCCATTGAAAATCATTTTGAGCAAGGTGATGATCCTATTAAAAATTATTCTAAAAATTTTGAGGTTAATGAAAATCTCATGGATTACTTTGAAGATATGGAAGATGATGATATGATTGAACAGATCAGCTCAGAAGAAGATAATAGTATGATTGAAAGTCTGGATCATATTATTGAAAACATAAATGCAAAGATAGATGATGTAAAATTAAATTTGATGGAAAGGTTCCTGGAAGATTCTACAGCAAGCGTAATAAAAGTTGATTTATTTAATAAAGAAGCTAAGTTCTGTATCGTTCAATCCTAACCCTGTTCAAGATACTTT